>CM032456.1:196128591-196291023 GCA_019049505.1 Pachyrhynchus sulphureomaculatus
TAAATTTCCGGGTTTTTAGGTAAAAATTTGTGTATAATCGCTAAGAGCAATATTAATATAACAAATATTTATTTATATATAAACAAACAAAACAAACCTATTTCGTTGATATATTTGCACTTATTACCATCGCCGCTTTTACCACGTGTTAATATTATTAATCGTTAGTGAGTCATCATTGAAAATCTATTAATTGGTGGGTGATCTAATGCAAAAAAGAAAAACTTTTGTTGTAGCTTAAATTTTGTCTTATTGTCACTAACTTACTAAGTATAGGAATTCATTGGTTAAACTAACTTCATCTATAATATATACATAAAAAATGCAACGTCTCTCTGTCTGTCTGTCTGTCTGTCCGTTAGTGCGCTTACCACTGGAGAACCACTATCCGATTTACGTACTTTTTTTTTTAAAAACATACATATGATCTCTGGCCAGGTTATAGGATATATTTTATTACGATAGGTAGCATAAGGAATGAGTAGTGACGTAAAATCGTGAATGAAGTCATCATCACGCGAAAACCACTTATCCGATTTATGTGTCTCTTTTTTAAATTATATATTCTTTGGCCAGGTTATATAATAATAATAATAATCTATATCTATAATATATATAAAATGCAACGTCTCTCTGTCTGTCTGTC
This sequence comes from Pachyrhynchus sulphureomaculatus, assembly GCA_019049505.1. Classification (NCBI taxonomy): domain Eukaryota; kingdom Metazoa; phylum Arthropoda; class Insecta; order Coleoptera; family Curculionidae; genus Pachyrhynchus; species Pachyrhynchus sulphureomaculatus. The sequence goes on from CM032456.1 coordinate 196,129,238, forward strand.
TCTCCGTTAGTACGCTTATTCCTCGAGATCCACCTATCCGATTTACGTGCTTTTTTTTTAAACATGCTAAACCATTAAATATGGAACAATATCATGTAGCAAAGAATATCTATAATATATATAAAATGCAACGTCTCTCTGTCTGTCTGTCTGTCCGTTAGTGCGCTTATCACTGGAGAACCACTTATCCGATTTACGTGCTTTTTTGTTAAGCATACATATGTTCTCTGGCCAGGTTATAGGATATATTTTATTACGTTAGGTGACATAAGGAATAAGCAGTGACGATAATAGTGAATCAAATAGGAGAAAAGTTTGCCGCTAGCGCGTTCTCTTGCAATACACTACCTAAAGCATTAAATATGGAACAATATTATATATATAAAATGCAACGTCTCTCTGTCTGTGTGTCTGTCCGTTAGTGCGCTTATCACTCGAGAACCCCTTATCCGATTTACGTGTTTTTTTTTTAATTCATACATTTGTTCTCTGGCCAGGTTATCTATAATCTTCTATCTAGAATATATATAAAATGCAACGTCTTTCTGTCTGTCCGTTAGGCGCTTATCACTTGAGAACCACTTATCCGATTTACGTGTTTTTATAAATTTATACGTATGTTCTACATAATTCGATATAAGCCTAGATAATGGGAGATAAGGTGAGATAATGGGAGATAAGGAGAAATAATGGGAGATAAGTCGAGATAACCCTCGATAATGGGAGATAAGGTGAGATAACGGGAGATAAATATAAATAATGGGAGATAAGGAGAAATAATGGGAGATAAGCAGAGATAAGTCTAGATAATGGGAGTTGTGGTGAGATAATGGGAGATAAGGAGAAATAATGGGAGATGAGCAGAGATAAACCTAGATAATGGAAATTATGTAGAGATAATGGGAGATAAGGAGAAATATTGAGAGATAAGGGGAAATAATGGGAGATATTTTATTACGTTGGGTAACATAAGGAATAAGCAGTGACGATTGTGGTGAATCAATTCCACGCGAGCGGAGCCGCGGGCTCGGCTAGTTTTATACATAAGGATAAGCCATGCCATTCATTGAAACGTTTTCCGCCAAATAAATCATTCATTTAAAGTTTGGTAACATTTTTTCAATCAATAAATATGAGTACTTACAGATTTGGCTCTGTTGTATGGAGTAGAGTGCGAAAGTTGGTTTCTCTTGAGGGAATCTAACTCTCTTCCAAAATTTGTATATATTTTCCTGATTTAATAGTGCCATCTATAAAGTTTATTTGGCCGATCCCAAAGTAGGAAAAACATTCCTTGCCGCATATTTCTCTGGTTTTAATGTGTAAGATTCGTGAAATCTTTCATGTGCACGAACGACCTCTTACTTAGGCAGCACCATCAGAACTCAAGATGTTAAATTTGCTTTCATCTGAACACATCACTTTTCTTCAGTCTTCTGATGTCCACTTGTCATATTGTTTCGCCCAGTACCCAACCCTGTTCAAACTGCATGTCGCTAGCTGCTAAGGACCCTGTTTTGTTAGCTGCTAAGGAATTTTTTTCTTTGGACTTTTTGTGCTTTAGGTCTTCGCAATACATATGAAAACATCGAAATTTTAGAATAATTACAAATTGAAACATTTTTATATAAGAACGAGAGCTTTCCCTCACATGTTAAAGAATGCACCCTTTCCCTGCTAAGGATTTTTTTCTTTGGACATGTGCTTTAGGTCTTCGCAATACATAAAGAATGTCGAAATTTTTTTCAAATTACAACTACAACACATGTTAAAGAATGCCTTTTTTCAAACTGCATGTCGCTAGCTGCTAAGGAATTTTTTTCTTTGGACTTTTTGTGTAGGTCTTCGCAGTACTACTACACTTTGTCTAACTTTTTGAGTTTTTTTTTTATGGGTCTAGCATAAGTGCTGCAGGGAAGTTCCTAGAGCGCTCCAGGAGCGGCATATGTGCGGAAAAAGTGATTCACGTTGTTCTTGAATCGCTCTAAATTGTATTCGGTTGGAAACACAGCGCTGGGCAAATTATTCCAAAGGGATGATGTTCTCCATATAAATGACTGCTTGAGAAGCGTTGTACGAGGAGTAAGAAGCTGAACCTCATACGGATGTGAAGTATTAGCGTGACGTGTACTTCTAACATGCACCGCTCTGGGAGGAATTAAACGGGCCACATCCTTCGAACACTTTCCATGAAAATATTTGTAGAATAGGCTTAAGTCGCCAACCGTTCTTCGATGTTCCAGTGAATCAAGGCCACCTGTCAGTTCCGGGTCTCCAATCAGACGAACAGCTCTTCTCTGAATAGAATCCAACAAATGCCGTGTATGTTTGGGAGCAGAGCCCCAAACATGGGAGCAGTATTCCATAGTTGGTCGAATTTTTGCTTTGTAAAGAATTAACAGTTGTTGTGAAGTGCAAAGCTTTCTGGTTCGAAAAAATATTCCCAACTTCTGAGAAGCTCTCTTTGCTATGCCTGCAACATGTTCATGCCAGGACATATTTGCTCCCAAATTAACGCCCAACAAATTAAGTGACGATGTTAGAGGAATGGAGTGCCCCGACATAACTATGTCGGGTTCAGCAGTGTTAAAGTGATCTTTTAAACAGAATCGTATCATCAAGCGGTCTAATCGTTCATCTATCTTTCTTTTCTTTCCAGTACCTCTCTTTCGCTCTCCGTTGTCCTGAGAAAGATTTTTCTTTAAAACTCTTCCCACTGTGGATTGGTTTCACTTTATCTTTTTCGCTATTTCTCGTGAAGAAAACCCTACTTCAACAAATGTTACACTTTTTCTGCCGAAGATAGTTGTTTAAAATTCGACATGATAAGGAATAATAAATTGGACTCGCCGTTTCAGTGGTTAAAACTAAACTGAAAGTCATTGTTTGAGTTTGTTCTAATCCCAATAAGTTAACAAAAACAATACCGTTCAATTATACCAACGTTTGGGATTAAAATTTCAGAAATAATAGGTGATGCAATTTCTATGACCGCCACTGTATGCATTTTATAAGGTTAGAGTTTTAAGGATATTATGAAAGGCCGTAAAAAGAAAGCTTTAAAATTGTGGAAGGATGACAACACAATACAGGGTGAGTCAACGATAGAGTAAAGTTCATTATCTCATTTGTTTCGGGAATGACGAAAAAATGTTATATACAGTAGTTTTAGAGAATGTTAAGGTGCACAGTTTAAAATTATTTTTGAGTATACAGAGTACTTTAAAAAAGTGTGGCCGATATAACGTATGTTTTTTTAAATTGGAACATCCTATTTTCTAGTTTATTTTTAAATTCTGCGTAAAATTTTATATCTTTTTTATTAATAATGTTATATACCTAAACCTAGTAGTTTTTCTAATATTTCAATTTAAAAAAAAAATACTAGTTTTCAGTTTTGTAAAGAATTGCCAGTAGCGCCATTGTTTCTGAATACTCTGTTACTATTACTCATTGGTACGAGCGTTCTATAGAGATGAAAAAAAAGATATATGTAAAGAAATTTGTGTTATATGCTACAGGTTGTTCAAAATAAATTTATGCTTAACACAAATAAAACACTAATAATGTTTTTTTTTTTTTTAATTTCCACTTTATTATTATTTCTCGTGACAATTGTTTCGGCACACGGTGCCTTCTTCGGACGAATAATAATTTTAAACAATTTAAAATTATTATTCGTCCGAAGAAGACACCGTGTGCCGAAACAATTGTCACGAAAAATAATAATATAATGGAAATTAAAAAACATTATTAGTGTTTTATTTGTGTTAAGTTACAATGAATTTCCATCAAGTAACGGCTAACTCAATACATTTTATAAATTTAGGCATTTCGACTATTTTAAATTGAAATTTTTTTTAAATGGCACACCACGTATATTATTATTTTTTCTGGTAGATTTTACAAAAGCCTCCAACGTTTATTAAGTATGTCATATACCTATTTCTAATACTTTTCGATTTATTTTGAATTTTTCAGTTTTTACCCTTGTTTTTATACAGTTACGCTCTTGTGAAAACATAAACAAATAGTTAATAATAATTTTATTATAGTTTAACTTATCTAATGATTAATTATTATGACGTAATAAATGTTCAAAGATATGCCCGTCTGCTTGAATACACATGTTCAGTGGTTTTACTATATTTTCCTTCACTTTCCTTAGCATAAACGGCGTTATTGTCCTGCACGCATCCCGTATCCTATTTTCCATATCTACTGGTGTTGTAGGAGAATTCACATAAACACGATCTTTAATGTAGTCCCACAAAAAGAATCTAGAGGTGTTAAGTCACATGATCGAGGGGGCCACTAAATGAATCCATCCCTACCGATCCATTTTTGTGGGTAATGATTGTTTAAAAATTCCCGAACTTCCCGGTGGTAATGAGCAGGAGCTCCATCTTGTTGAATCCACATTTGTTTTCAGTCAAAGTTATCAACTTCTTCAAGAAGCTGGGGTAATTCGTTTTGCAAAATATTTAGATATCTAGGCACGTTAAGCGGTTCGCGGAAAAAATATGGACCAATAATTCGAAATTTAATATTCCACACCATACATTAAGCGATCAATGGTTTTGGTTTTGAACTCCCCGGACCCAAAATGGATTAACTGTTGAAAAATAATGCATGTTATGGCTGTTAACTGCTCACTTACTGTGAAAAGTAGCTTCATCAGAAAACATTATTTTGGATAAAAAATTTGGATCGGCCTCTGTTGCTCCATTCATGGTGGTACAAAAGTTTACTTGTCCTTCAAAATCACGGTCTTGAAGTTCTTGATGTAGTTCCGTATGAAAAGGATGATACTTGTATTTTCTCGTGGTGCGATTAGCCGTAGATTGGGATGTGTCAGATAAGTCAGCTAGTTGACGGCTACTGACCTGGGGATTATCTTCTACATGAAGTAAAATCTCCATTTCTTTTTCCTCATTGGTAGCATACTACTTTCCGTTTCGTATACTCAACGCTACCACTACCATCAAACCGTTCCATTAAGCACTGAAAAGATTTTCTAGATGGTATTCGTCTATTAGGGTACTTCACTCCGTAAAGCCTTACTGCCAAAAGACAATTTTTTTTCCGTCTCGCCCAGTATATAAACCATATCAATTAATTCATTTTTAGGACAATCCATAACTATTACCTTTCTACGTCACTTACTACAACAAATTAAACTATTTTTACTTGCTTAATAGACATGTCAAAATTTGACAATGCTTACATTTTTGTTTTGTCTTGGCAACTATGATGTTGTAACGTAAGTGAATTAGAAATAGGTATATGACATACTTAATGAAAGTTGGAGGGTTTTGTAAAATCTATCAGAAAAAATAATAATATGCAGGGTGTGCCGTTTAAAAAATTTGAGATTGTTCAATTTAAAATAGTCGAAATGCATAAATTTGCTTTGAACACCATCTAGCATCTAACTCAAATTTCTTTACATACGAGGCTGGTTTGAAAAGTCCGTGCAAAAATAAAAACTACTTATGTGTTTGGGGTAAACCTTTTTTATTTTTCGACATAGTCTCCTTTTAGGCTTATACACTTCGTCCAACGATGTTCTAGTTTGTTGATCCCTTCCGAATAATAGGATTTGTCCAAGTCTGCAAAATATCCATTAGTGTCTGCAATCACCTCCTCGTTTGAATAAAATCTTTGTCCCGCCAGCCATTTCTTCAAATTGGGGAACGAATAGTAGTCCGAGGGAGCCAAGTCTGGAGAATAGGGGGGATGTGAAACGAGTTGGAATCCTATTTCCATTAATTTTGCGACCACAACTGCTGAGGTGTGTGCTGGTGCGTTGTCGTGATGGAAAAGGACTTTCTTGTGGGCCAATCGCGGGCGTTTTTCTTGCAGCTCGGTTTTCAAACGGTCCAATAACGATGAATAATATTCACCTGTAATAGTTTTACCCTTTTCCAGATAGTCGATGAGGATTATCCCTTGCGAATCCCAAAAGACAGTCGCCATAACCTTTCCGGCCGAAGGAACTGTCTTCGCCTCTTTTGGTGCAGATTCCCCCTTGGTAACCCATTGTTTAGATTGTTGTTTGGTCTCAGGAGTATAGTAATGTATCCATGTTTCATCCACAGTGACGAAACGACGCTTAACACATGGGCTGAAAAGTCCCGGGCCTAACACATAGATGGCGCTAGTTTTATTGCAGTCACCTTTTTTTCAGTTAATACTAACCTTCAAAAGACAGCTGTTAAAATTTCATGATATTCTATTCATTAGTTTGTGAGTTATTGTGCTAAGAGTGACGCTACTTTTGTTATTTTCAAAACAATGGATCAAAAACAATTTCGTGTTTTAATTTTACACTGCTTCTTGATGGGAAAAAATACCGTTCAAGCGAAGCAATGGCTTGAAAAGTGTTTATGGGGACTCCGCTCCATCAGAAACAACAATAAAACGTTGGTTTGCTGACTTCAAACGTGGTCGTAGAGACACCGATGATGCAGAACGCAGTGGACGTCCAAATGAGGCGGTAACACCAGAAAACATAAAAAAAATCCATAAAATCGTTTTGAATGATCGAAAAGTGAAGTTGCGTGAGTTAGCTGACATCGTAAAGATATCAAAAGAACGTGTTGGCTTTATATTGCATGAGCATTTGACTATGAGAAAGCTCTGTTCAAAGTGGGTGCCGCGTTTGCTCACTGTTGATCAAAAACAAGAACGTGTTGATGATTCTGAGCAGTGTTTGGCCATGTTTAAACGTAACAAACCGGAATTTTTGCGTCGATATGTGACAATGGATGAAACATGGATCCATCACTCCGGAATCAAAACGATCGTCATCTGAGTGGACAGCAACTGGTGAACCTCGTCCAAAGCGCCCGAAAGCACAACAATCGACTGGAAAGGTTATGGCCTCGGTCTTTTGGGATGTGCGTGGTGTAATATTCATCGACTATCTTGAGAAAGGAAATACCATCAACAGTGAATATTATATAGCGTTATTGGAGCGTTTGAAGGCCGAAATTGCAAAGAAACGACCGCATATGGCAAAGAAAAAAATTTTGTTTCATCAAGACAACGCACCGTGTCACAAGTCAATCAAAACAATGGCAAAACTACATGAATTGAACTTCGAATTGCTCACACATCCACCGTATTCGCCAGATTTGGCTCCCAGCGACTACTGGCTGTTCGCAGACCTGAAAAAAATGCTCGCCGGTAAGAAATTTCGCACGAATGAAGAGGTTATCGCTGAAACTGAGGCCTATTTTGAGGCAAAAGATAAATCGTTCTACAAAAGTGGTATTGAAATGTTAGAGCGGGCGCTGGAATGATTGCGTTGCTCTTGATGGAGATTACGTTGATGAATAAAGCTAATTTTGAACCAAAAAACCGTGTTTTCTTTGTTAGGCCCGGGACTTTTCAGCCCATGTGTTAAAGTCCTCCGGATTCTTCTGGAACAGCTGCAAACCATCCTTGCAACACTTCACACGATTCCGTTTTTGGTCAAGCGTGCGCAATCGCGGCACCCATCTTGCGGATAGCTGTCTCATGTCCAAATGTTTATGCAAAATATTATGTACTCGTTCAGTCGAGATGCCCACAGCACTAGCAATCTCACGCACCTTAACTCTTCTGTCATCCATGACCATATCATGGATTTGATCAATGATTTCTGGAGTCGTAACCTCCACAGGTCGTCCAGAACGTTCAGCGTCACTTGTGCCCATATGGCCAGTCTGAAAATTTTGAAACCACTTATAAACTGTTCTAATCGAAGGTGCAGAGTCACCATAATGTTTATCAAGCTTGTCTTTAGTCTCCTGGGCGTTTTGCCTTTCATAAAGTAATGTTTAATCACCACACGAAATTCTTTTTCGTCCATTTCTTGAAAATCACTCGACTTCCTTGATTCACACGAATGGCAAACACAAAGAAATAGACCAATATGACTGAAAATTGGTGTGCGTTCATTCAAGAGATGCTACTAACTAAACATGACCTCGATACGCACCGGTGGTGCCATCTCCCGGACTTTTCAAACCAGCCTCGTATATCTTTTTTTTTTTCATCTCTATAGAACGCTCATACCAATTATGAGTATTCCACCTTCAGAAACAATGGCGCTACTGGCAATTTTTTACAAAACTAAAAACTAGTATTTTTTTTTTTAAAAAATTGAAATATTGGAAAAGCTACTAGGTTTAGTTCCATTTAAAAAAACATATATCGGCCACACTTTTTTGAAGTACCCTGTATACTCAAAAATAATTCTAAACTGTGCACCTTAACATTCCCTGAAACTATTGTATTTAACATGTCTGTGCTCCTTTTTTTTTTCGTCATTCCCGAAACAAATGACATAATGAACTTTACTCTGTCGTTGACTCACCCTGTACATTTGACTGGTTCGTTAGTAGCCGATGCAGTCCACCAATTTTGCGGGCCGTTTGACTGATTGATCGTGTTTTAAGGTAAATATGCGGTGGCTTGAGTTAGCGGGATAATATTAAATGTCGATGTTTTCTCTCAAAATATTTTTTTTATTAACAATAAATGGTCAAGTATACTTTCGAAATCGACCTAAAAAATCTAGAGGTTTTATTATAGGTAGAAGGGAATATGAAATACAATATTCCAGGAAGTCTACCTGAAATACTGAAGTAGGTAACTTAATATATTTTGAGAAATTGCATCCGCTTTACACAATATCAAATTGGTAATATTAAAGTGTAGTACGGCATTGATGCTTTTTTTATTTCTTTCTTCCAATACCGTAAAATTTTACCAGTTGTAGTCAGTGATTGAAGTAATTTATTTATTAGATCTTCTGAAGGTGATATATCCGATATGAACGTAGGCGACCCTCTTACCTTTGCCTGTGGTTGGTGCTTTTTTTAAGTGTTCCACAGGCAAAAAGGACCTACACTTTAATGCCGGTTCCGAACGGCCAAAGTGAGAGGGCTTTACTGGGCATGATACTACTGGTGGTTTGCCACTGTCTTCCCGAGAGGGGCGACCGTCACGTTGTAACGTTATTTTTTCCGAGCCAAGATTCGAACTCGGTTCTCCTACGTCTAAGGCAGATACTCTACCCACTACGCTATGGCCGCCTCTGTTTTACTAGATATACTAATTGATTTAGAACTGTGTTTTCTCGGGTAAACCTGAGGTAATATTGCGCAAGTCCGACTTGCATTTGGCCGGTTATTTTACTTCAAGTGAGCAATGAAGGATAATAGAATTTTATTCAGTTTTAAAATATAGATTTCATAACTTGTCTTTCTGAGGAAAGTCTTCAACTTAACAAAGACCTGGAAGAAATTCTATCTTGGGGTGACAGCGACCAAGTGAAATTTAGCGCTACAAAAACTAGGCGGCAGTTTTTTTCTAAAAAAGTAACGTTGCTGAACCCGACATAGTTATGGCGGGGCACTCCATTCCTCTAACATCGTCACTCAATTTGTTGGCGTTAATTTGGAAGCAAATATGTCCTGGCATGAACATGTCGCAGGGATAGCGAGGAGAGCTTCTTAGAAGTTGGGAATATTATTTCGAACCAGAAAGCTTTACACTCCACAACAACTGTTAATTCTTTACAAAGCTCAAATTCGACCAACTATGGAATACTGCTCCCATGTTTGGGGCTCCGCTCTCAAATATACACTGCATTTATTGGATTTTATTCAGAGACTAGCAGTGCCCGCAGCTCCGCTCGCGTGGACTTGATTCACTACTATCGTCACTGCTTATTCCTTATGTTACCTAACGTAATAAAATATCTGCCATTATTTCCCCTTATCTCCCATTATTTCTCCTTTCTCCTATTATCTCTACGTAATTTCCATTATCATGGCTTATCTCTGCTCATCTCCCATTATTTCTCCTTATCTCCCATTATTTCCCCTTATCCCACATTATCTCACCTTATCTCCCATTATCTAGGCTTATCTCGCAATATTTCTCCTTATCTCCCATTATTTCTCCTTATCTCCCATTATCTCACAATAACTCCCATTATCTAGACTTATCTCTGCTTATTTCCCATTATTTCTCCATATCTCCCATTATTTGTACTTATCTCAAATTATCTCACCTTGTCTCCCATTATCTAGGCTTATATCGAATTATATGGAACATATGTATAATTTATAAAAACACGTAAATCGGATAAGTGGTTCTCGCGTGAACGCACTAATGGACAGGCAGACAGACAGAGAGCCATTGCATTTTTATATATATTATAGATTATAGATATTCTCTGCTACATTCCATATTTAATGGTTTAGGCTGTGTATTGCAAGAGAACGCGCTAGCAACAAACTTTTTTCTGAGTTCATTCACTATTATCGTCACTGCTCATTCCTTATGCTACCTATCGTAATAAAATATAGTCTATAACCTGGCCAGAGAACATATGTATATTTTTTAAAAAAAGTACGTGAATCGGATAAGTGGTTCTCCAATGATAAGCACACTAACGGACGGACAGACAGACAGATATACGTTGCATTTTATATATATTATAGATGTAATAAAATATATATCTATAACCTGATCAGAGAACATATTATTGAATTTAAAAAATCACGTAAATCGGATAAGTGGTTCTCGAGGGATAAGCGCACTAACGGACAGACAGACAGAGAGATGTTGCATTTTATATATATTATAGATATAGATTATTATTATTATTATTATTATAAAAAGTTCTTCTTTCTCACATTTGATCAATGTGGTTCTATGTTTGGCTGACGGGCCAAAACCAAGTCAGCACAAACGCTATTACCATTCGTATTAAGGAATGACCTGACAATGTTACATGTTTTCAAAATCACTGACTTCTGAATGTTTCTGTGTATGTCTGTGTTGAGTCCTAATTGCACTAAATGTGGTGTGAATGTTATTGGTGTAAGGCCTGTGGCTGATATAATGAGGGGGACAATGATGACTTTTTCTTGTCTCCATAGCCTTTTTATTTCCGTTGCAAGGTCTGTGTATTTGGAAATTTTTTCTGTGTATTTCGTTTGGATGTTTGTGTCGTTGGGGACAGCTATGTCAATTAGATAGGTGACTTTTCCTTTTTTGCACTGAAAAGTAATATCGGGTCTATTAGCGGAGACTGTTTTATTTGTATGGATACCGATGTCCCAGTAGAGCTTGTAATCTTCATTTTCAAGTATGGATGTTGGTGTGTATTTGTAGTATGGATCTGTGTTTTCTATGAGTTTGTGTGTTGTGGTTAGTGCTTGGTGAACCACTTTGGCAGCTGAATCATGCCTGGCTGTGTACTCTGTTCCGGCCAATATTTTACATCCGCTCGTTATGTGTTCGATCGTTTCTTTCTGCTGGTGGCATTTCCTACATCTGTCCTCTGCAATAGTCGGGTCTTTGATGATGTGCTTTTGGTAGTTTCTGGTTAATATGACTTTATCCTGGATGGTAAGTAAGAAGCCTTCTGTTTCAGAGAATAGCTGCCCATCCTGTAACCAGGTGTATGATTGTGTTTTATTTACGTGGTCTTGTTCTATGTGGTATCTGTGTTTTCCGTGGAGTGTTTTCTCTGACCACGTTTTCATCTTTTCCTGTTGTAATTGGGTGTGACTGTGTGTGTCTGCTGAGTGGTCTGCCCGGGATAAGTCGAGAGGTGTGTAGTTTTTGTCTGCTTTCACTGTCGCTGTGTGGAGGCTGGTTTGCTTGCTGTAAAAGAATTTCCTAAGTGCTTGTATTTGTTTTGTGTTAAATGATCTGATGTCTATAATTCCTCTTCCTCCTGCCTTCTTCTCGATGGTAAGTCTTTTTTTGCATGCGTTGGGGTGTAATTTCCTGTATTTGGTGAATTGAGATCGTATAAGGATGTGAATATTTTCTATGTCTGTTTGTGACCATTTGATGATACCAAATGAATATGTGAGTATAGGTATAGCGAACGTGTTGATGGCTTCAGTGAGATTCTTAGAATTGAGTTTTGTTTGCAAGAGTTTTGTCAGTCTGTTTTTGAATTCGGTTCTGAGCTCTGTTTTGATGTGAGTGTGGTTGAGTTTGGTGCTTTGTTGGAAGCCTAGATATTTGTATGTTTCTTTGTCGAACATGTTATCGAGTGTTTCATTGTTGATGGTTTCTGTCTCATGGTGGCACTTCCATTGGCCTTTGTTGATGTGGAGCACTTTGCATTTACTTATACCAAATTCCATATTGACATCTAAGGTGAATATTTCTGTGATTTTGAGGAGTTCTTTCAGGTGTGTTTGTGTGGCAGCGTAGAGTTTTATGTCGTCCATATATAGGAGGTGGTTTATTTTATGTTGATTCACTTTTTGGTGTCTGATATTGAAGCCATGCTCTGTTCTGTTTAGTATATTTGAGAGTGGATTGAGACAGAGGCAAAACCATAGAGCGCTGAGCGAGTCTTCCTGAGGTATACCCCGTCTGATGTACAGCTCTTCTGTTTGAATGCGTTCGGTTTGTGTTTCTAGGCGTATTTTTTTTCCATGTTTTCATAATTTGCGCGAGAAACTGTCTGAGGTGTTGGTTGATTTTATAGATTTCTAGGGCTCTGATTAACCAGCTGTGGGATATGGAGTCGAAGGCTTTTTTATAGTCTATGTAACCGATGTAAAGGTTTCTGTGCTCTTTTCTGATTTGTCCCATAATCACGCTATCTATAATCAGCTGCTCTTTGCATCCTCGACTATTTTTCCTGCATCCCTTCTGCTCTTCTGTGAGAATATTGTTGTCTGTTAGGTGTTGTTCTATTTTCTTCGAAATTGTGGCTGTAGTGATCTTGTATAGGGTTAGAAGACAGGTGATAGGTCGGTAGTTTGACGGGTTGGTGGTGTCTGAGCTTTTGGGTTTAACGTATGTTAATGTGTGTGGTTGTAGAATGGCTTTGTTGATTTGGTGTGCGAGTGCTTCGTGTGTGGTGGTAAACTGTTTGTACCAGAAGTTTTGTATATTGTCTATTCCAGGACATTTCCAGTTGTGTGTGTGTTTGATAGTTTCTGTAATTTCTTGTGTATTTAATGTGGGATTTTCTTGTTCTGTCACATGTTTATGTTTGTCTTCTTCGGCTTTGATCCAGGGGGTGTTATTATTGTGTAGTTTGGGTTCTGATCAGATACTTTTCCAATGATCTGTGAGTTCTTGCTTGTTTGGTGGTTCAGTCACTGCTATCTGTTTGTTGTACATAGTTTTCCGATAGAACTGTTTTTCGCTTCGCTATTATTATTATTATTATTATTATTATTATATAACCTGGCCAAAGAATATATGTATGAATTTAAAAAAAGATACGTAAATCGGATAAGTAGTTCTCACGTGATAAACGCACTAATGGACAGACAGAGAGACATTGCATTTTATATATATTATAGATTATACAGTCCCTGGCCAAATTATTAGACGCACTGCAAGATTTCATGTAAAATATTAATTACCGAGTGATATTGTACCGTTTTATTATTTTAAATTGATTTGGTTTTTATTTTTTTATATTATCCAATCAATTACCTATTTATTTGACATAAATAAAACAGCATTAATTTAGAAAAGCATAAGTTTATTAAGTTTTAAAGAAAAGTGAAATTAATGTTAGTAAAAGTCAATATTTAGTTGAGCCACGTTTAGCCGCTATCAAAGCTTTAATTCTGCGCGGCATGCTATCAATGCAAGATTGTACTGTCTCCTGCATTTGAGGATGATGATTCCACACATGAATAATCTTTTCTAGGAGCTGGGTTTTGTTGGTAATCACATCTTTAGCCACTTCTCTTTTCATCAGCTCCCACACATTTTCAGTGGGGTTCATATCAGGGCCAATCCAACAGAGGGATATTTTTTTCTGCCAAGAAAGCTTTAACAGACCGAGCAGTGTGGCAGGGAGCTCCATCTTGCATGAAAGTGAATGGTTCCCCATTTGGAAACCATTCTCTGAGCTGCGGAATCAACCGATTTTGTAATAATTCTTTGTACTGATCTTGCCTCATTATTCCTTTGACGACGTACAGACGTCCAGTGCCCTTGCCGCTGATGACTGACCAAATCATCACTTTGGTGGGATGTTTAACCGTCGGGACGACACAATCAGGATGAAACTTTTCTCCATGACGACGACGCACATACTGAGCTTTATTCTGCAAAATTTCGAATGTACTTTCGTCACTGAAGCAGACCTGTGAAAAATAGGAAAAATATATAAACTTCCATGTTTATTTGCTTTATTTAACTGAAAATGATAATAATGTATCAATTATTGATTAAATTGCTGTATCTTACCGATCTCCAGAAGTCCACATCTTTGTCTTGCCATTGTTTGGCCCACTTCAGGCGCTTTGCTTTCATTGCAGCTGTTAACTTGGGCTTCCTGGCGGGGCGACAGGAGTTAAAATCTAATTCTTTCAATTTTCTTCGAACAGTGCGCTCAGAAGCATTTACGCTAGCATCCTGGAGTTGTGATTTTATTACCTTTGTGGTAGTAAATCTGTTTTCTACACAAATTTTCTTCAAACATCTCTCTGACCGTGGAGTGAAAATTGGTTTTCTACCGCATCTTTTCTTTCTTTGCGGGCTTAATTCCTTCCCTGACTCAATTTTCTTTTTTATGCGTCGTACACTAGCTTCAGAAACCTCCAATCTTCGTGATATTTCTCGGTTTGTAAATGTTTTCGCAATCACAAGAGCCTTCACTTCAGCTTTTTTACGTGGTGAAAGATCGCCTTTTCTACTCATAATGAAAATAGTCCAGTTACTTTTTTAAAACACTGCATACAAAATAAACTAATAACTGAGTAGTATAAAACTGTTAAACAAACAATCACAGTCCATAAAGCCACAGAAACACGTCCGTACCTGACTCGATTCCGATCGCGACTGATACTGGTTTGTACTTGTTTATGTTCATGTATCACTTTGTCAACACAGTGTTGCCATATGTTAAAAATAAATACAAATATGTAGTCTACAACAATTCTTTTAAATAAAAAATCAATAATATTGTAGTTTAAATATACCATTATTGCATAAAAACTCTTAAGAAACATAAAATTACTAAAAAAAAATACAGTGCGTCTAATAATTTGGCCAGGGACTGTAGATTACAGATATTCTCTGCTACATAATATTGTTCCATATTTAATGGTTTAGGCTGTGTATTGCAACGGAACGCGCTAGCGGCAAACTTTTTTGCGACGTCATTCACTATTATCGTCACTGCTCATTCGTTATGCTACCTATCGTAATAAAATATAGCCTATAATCTGGCCAAAGAACATATGTATGTTTAAAAAAAAAGTACGTAAATCGGATAAGTGGTTCTCCAGTGATAAGCGCACTAACGGACAGACAGACAGACAGAGAGACGTTACATTTTATATATATTATAGACTAGCCGGGCCCGCGGCTCCGCTCGCGTGGACTTGAGTCACTACTATCGTCACTGCTTATTCCTTATGTTACCCATCGTAATAAAATATCTCCCATTATTTCCTCTTATCTCCCAATATTTCTCCTTATCTCCCATTATCTCTACATAATTTCCATTATCTAGGCTTATCTCTGTTCATTTCCCATTATTTCTCCTTAACTCCCATTATTTCTCCTTATCTCCCATTATCTCACCTTATATCCCATTATTATCTAGGCTTATCTTGCAGTATTTCTCCTTATCTCACATTCTTTCTCCTTATCTCCCATTATCTCACCATAACTCCCATTATCTAGACTTATCTCTGCTTATCTCCCATTATTTCTCCTTATCTCCCATTATTTATACTTATTTCCCATAACTCACCTTATCTCCTATTATCGAGGCTTATCTCGACTTATCTCCCATTATTTCTCCTTATCTCCCATTATCTCACCTTATCTCCCATGATCTAGGCTTATATCGAATTATATAGAACATATGTATATATTTTTAAAAACACATAAATCGTATAAGTGGTTCTCGAGTGATAAGCGCACTAACGGACAAACAGACAGAGAGACGTTGCATTTTATATATATATATATATATATATATATATATATATATATATATATATATATATTATATTCTTTGCTACATGATATTGTTCCATATTTAATGCTTTAGGCAGTGTATTGCAAGAGAGCGCGTTAGCGGCAAACTTTTTTCCGACTTGATTCACTATTATCGTCGCTGCTTATTCCTTATGTCACCTAACGTAATAAAATATCCTGTAACCGAGCCAGAGAACATACGTATGTTTAAAAAAAAGCACGTAAATCGGATAAGTGGTTCTCCAGTGATAAGCGCACAAACGGACAAACAGACAGAGAGACGTTACATTTTATATATATGATAAATATCCTTTGCTACATGATATTGTTCCATATTTAGTGGTTTAGGCAGTGTATTGCAAGAGAAGGCGCTAGCGGCAAACTTTTTTCCGATTTGATTCACTATTATCGTCACTGCTTATTCCTCATGTTACCTAACGTAATAAAATATAGTCTATAACCTGGCCAGAGAACATATGTATATTTAAAAAAAAGCACGTAAATGGGATAAGTGGTTCTTCAGTCATAAGCGCACTAACGGACGAACAGACAGACAGACAGACAGATCGAAAGACGTTGCATTTTATATATATTATAGATATAGATTATCGTCACTGCTCATTATGTACGTTTAAAAAAAAAGTACGAAAATCGGATGAGTGGTTCTCCAGTGATAAGCGCACTAACGGACAGACCGACAGACAGATACGTTGTATTTTATATATATTATAGATGTAATGAAATGTATATCTATAACCTGGTCAGAGAACATATGTATGAATTTAAAAAATGACGTAAATCGGATAAGTGGATCTTGAGGGATAAGCGCACTAACGGACAGACAGACAGACAGAGAAACGTTGCATTTTATATATATTATAGATATAGATTATTATTATATAACCTGGCCAAAGAATATATGTATGAATTTAAAAAAAGACACGTAAATCGGATAAGTGGTTCTCGCGTGATAAACGCACTAATGGACAGACAGACAGTCAGAGAGACACTGCATTTTATATATATTGTAGATTATAGATATTCTCTGCTACATAATAATTAATGGTTTAGGCTGTGTATTGCAAAGGAACGCGCTAGCGGCAAACCTTTGTCCGACTTCACTCCTCACTATTTTACGTCACTGCTCATTCCTTGTGCTACCTATCGTAATAAAATATAGCCTATAACCTGGCCAGAGAACATATGTATATTTAAAAAAAAAAGTACATAAATCGGATAAGTGGTTCTCCAGTGATAAGCGCACTAACGGACAGACAGACAGAGAGATGTTGCATTTTATATATATTATAGAAGAGCTGTTCGTCTGATTGGTGACCCGGAACTAACCGGCGGCCTTGATTTGCTGGAACATCGAAGAACAGTTGGCGACTTGAGCCTATTCTACAAGTATTTTCATGCAAAGTGTTCGAAGGATGTGGCCCGCTTAATTCCTCCCAGAGCGGTGCATAGTACTTCACATCCGTATGAGGTTCAGCTTGTTACTCTTCGTACAACGCTTTTCAAGTAGTCTTTTATATGGAGAACATCATCCCTTTGGAATAATTTGCCCAGGACTGTTTCCCACCGAGTACAATTTACAGCGATTCAAGAACAACGTGAATCGCTTTTTCCGCACACGTGTCGCTCCTGTAGCGCTTTAGGGATTTTCCTGCAGCACGTGTGCTAGACCATAAAAAAAGTTACGAATTTTAACAGAAATAAAATTTGTTTATTATTTGAGATATTTTTACTTGCAGTTGTGGTCAAAATAATAGCAGTGGTTCAATAAAAATAACTAAAACTGTTGAAAGGTAACTGCAAAATTCAATTGAGGCAAAAAATATTTTATCGTTTAAAAACTTAACTGTGCTGAGGTTTCAAAAAAATATATGTATATAAAAATAAATATAAACAAAGTATTTACGTTTTTTGTAGCAGGAGATGAATTTTGCTTGGTCAAAATAATAGCAGTGTTCGCTTAACACTGGTGTGTTTCAAACCTAAATGGTTTTTGCTCCCTGTGTTGGGTTAAATTGTCAAATTTAGAATAGTTTTGTGTCAGATCCATCAACACTTTTTCTGTTTTCAATACAACTATGGGAAGGAAGAAGCACTATTCTCAAGAAAAACGTGAACTGATAAGAAAATTGCGTCGTGTTGGAAAATCTTACATGCAGATTCAAAATATTTTGGGATGCTCAGCTAAAATGGTAGCAAACGCTCTAAGATGGTAACCTACACCTGAAACTCGCGGTCGTAAACGCAAAATTACATCCAGACAGGACACACTTATAGTTCGAGCTTCAAAAGCAAACCCATTTGCTTCGTCAACACAACTTCAGGAGATTGTGGGAGTGGATGTAGCTCCTAGGACGATACGAGGACAACTTAAAGAATCAAAGTTACCAGCAAGAAGTCCGCGTAAGGTACCCTTGTTAAATAAAAGACACAGAAAGAGGCGATTAGAGTTCGCGAAGGAACATATTGAATGGCCTCTATTTAAATGGCGTAATATACTGTGGTCAGACGAAAGCAAAATTGTATTATTTGGAAATGTAGGCCGCAGAACATACGTTAGACGCCCTTTACGAACCGCATATCAGCCTCAGTACACTATTAAGACAGTTAAACATGGAGGTTCAAAAATAATGGTATGGGCATGTTTCTCCTACTTCGGGAGTAGGGCCTATATTTTGGATTAAAAACATAATGACCGCCAGTGTTTATGTTGAAATTTTACTGGACGTTATGTTGCCCTATGCAGAATATGAAATGCCACTTAAATGGGTTTTTATGCATGACAATGACCCAAAACATAGCAGTCGATTATGTAAACAATTTTTAGAAAAGAAAACAATTAATATCTTAAATTGCCCAGCTCAAAGCCCAGATCTGAACCCGATAGAAAATCTGTGGGGCGATATTAAAGATAACGTAGCACGTGAAAAACCTAAGAATCAAGACGAGCTCTGGGCTGTAATCAGAGATTCTTGGAAACGCATTCCTGTTTTTAGATGTCAAGATTTGGTTAACTCTATGCCGCGACGTTGTGAAGCTGTCATAGCCAATAAAGGGTTTACAATTAAGTATTAGGTGTGTCTGATGCTCATAAAAGAAAAATATTGTTAATTAGTTGTACAGTTTTAACAGTAATTTTAGTAAAACACTGCTATTATTTTGTACACCATAATTTTTAGAAATTTGTCGTTTTTCTTTGATTTTTAAGAATTTAATTAATTAACCTTATATTACTTTGATGCATCTTAGGTGGGCTTCCATATTTATGTTTTAGTTGTTCTATTAAAAAAACTTAATAAATATGTTTTGATAAAAAATTTAGTAAGCATTGCTATTATTTTGACCACAACTGTATATGTATGTTTTTTTGCAGATAATAGATATTAGAGACATACTCCGAGCGACAACCATAGATCAGATGAAAGATGTCTATATCGTACAGTGTCTTATGGAAACTGATCTATATAAGCTTCTCAAAACACAGGTAAGTGTTTTTTTTCCAGTGTGCCTTAGACTTTAAGTAGAGTTAACACTAATCCCGTAGATACCGAGTTGCGGTCCACCTACTGGCCTTTAGAGGTTGTAAATATTTTGACTTGCCTTTCATCCGAGTTGCAGTAATCGACAAATCGGCAGGTAGATAGGGTTAAATTATCAAATATTATTAATTCTTAAATATTATTACATTAAATTAGGGTTAACCTAAATGAGATAAAAGTATAAAACGTAAGGGCATTTTTGAAATTTACTAGTTTAGATTTAAACTTTTTCAAGTCAGCATGGTCTTATTACAGAGGATGTTGAGCGAGAAAGGCAAAACTTTGATCCTATTGGAAAATAACAAATTTCGACAATATCGCCGTTTAAAATCGACAGAAGAGATGTGTCTGCACAAACAAGAAATGCACTGCCAAAGTTTATGCCATTGGACCAGACGATATATTTTGACGACAATCATCAACATCAACACTATAATAAACAAGTATTAAATCGCCAAAAAATTAACAACGCAGTGAAGAAGCGAGCCAACGAGGAACATTACAACGAAAGACCAAGAAAGATGATTTGGCGGGAGGTGGCTGCAGATCCGAATGTGCTGAACACTTGCACCGACTCCGATATGACAAGAATAGGGAAGAATTTGAACCGAGCCAGACTGCAGTGCTATTCAAAGTTGCCAAAGTCTCGATAGGAAGTTCATAAATATCTCGGTTCAATCTCGTTCGAAACCGCCAGGCATGAAGATTTCCTGATGTTTAATGATGTACAGGTTGGTGTGATATTTTCCTGTAAAAGTAATTTAGAATTCCTGTGCGCGGCGGGAATTGTGATGGTGGACGGTACATTTAAATTTTGTGCGAAGTTTATTCTACAAATGTTTACTATTCTGGCATATATCATGGCCGCTATATTTCCTTGATGTTCAGCCTATTGCACGACAAGAAGGAAACTTCGTATTCTTTGGTATTCTCTGCGGTAAAGTCCAAATGCCAGCAATTAGGATGTGTCTTCTCGCCTACAAAGGTCGTGTCAGATTTTGAATGCGCTATTCACGGTGCGATTTCAACCGAATTTCCATTGATGGAGAAAAATTCAGAATGTATGATTAACTAGAGAATACAAAGATAAAAAATTCTCCCATTGGAAAATGGCTTCACCACATGTTCGGGCTTCTTCCCGCCGATCACGTGGGAGATGGTTTCGTCCAATTATTAGAAAATCAGCCAGTCCACCCACAAGTAACATTGTTTGCTGACTATATACGAGGCTGGTTTGAGAAGTCCGGGCAAAGTCCGAGAGATGGCACCACCGGCGCGTATCGAGGTCATGTTTAGTTAGTAGCATCTCTTGAATGAACGCACACCAAGTTTCAGCCATATTGGTCTATTTCTTTGTGTTTGGCATTCGTGTGAATCAAGGAAGTCGAGTGATTTTCAAGAAATGGACGAAAAAGAATTTCATGTGGTGATTAAACATTACTTTATGAAAGGCAAAACGCCTCAGGAGACTAAAGAGAAGCTTGATAAACATTATGGTGACTCTGCACCTTCGATTAGAACAGTTTATAAGTGGTTTCAAAATTTTCGGAATGGCCATATGGGCACATGTGACGCTGAACGTTCTGGACGGCCTGTGGAGGTTACAACTCCAGAAATCATTGATCAAATCCATGATATGGTGATGGATGACAGAAGAGTTAAGGTGCGTGAGATTGCTAGTGCTGTGGGCATCTCGACTGAACGGGTACATAATATTTTGCATAAACATTTGGACATGAGAAAGCTATCCGCAAGATGGGTACCGCGATTGCTCACGCTTGACCAAAAACGGAATCGTGTGAAGTGTTGCAAGGATGGTTTGCAGCTGTTCCAGAAGAATCCGGAGGACTTTAAGCGTCGTTTCGTCACTGTGGATGAAACATGGATACATTACTATACTCCTGAGACAAAACAACAATCTAAACAATGGGTTACCAAGGGGGAATCTGCACCAAAAAAGGCGAAGACCGTACCTTCGGCCGGAAAGGTTATGGCGACTGTCTTTTGGGATTCGCAAGGGATAATCCTCATCGACTATCTGGAAAAGGGTAAAACTATTACAGGTGAATATTATTCATCGTTATTGGACCGTTTGAAAACCAAGCTGCAAGAAAAACGCCCGCGATTGGCCCACAAGAAAGTCCTTCTCCATCACGACAACGCATCAGCACACACCTCAGCAGTTGTGGTTGCAAAATTAATGGAAATAGGATTCCAACTCGTTTCACATCCCCCCTATTCTCCAGACTTGGCTCCCTCGGACTACTATTTGTTCCCCAATTTGAAGAAATGGCTGGCGGGACAAAGATTTTATTCAAACGAGGAGGTGATTGCAGACACTAATGGATATTTTGCAGATTTGGACAAATCCTATTATTCGGAAGGGATCAACAAAATAGAACATCGTTGGACGAAGTGTATAAGCCTAAAAGGAGACTATGTCGAAAAATAAAAAAGGTTTACCCCAAACAAGTAGTTTTTATTTTTGCACGGACTTTTCAAACCAGCCTCGTATATAGTTGACAACTGCATCGATGATAGTGCTCCTTTTCCTACAACCCTTTGGGCCACGCTCGACGCCAGCGTTTGGAGAACTAATAACGAGATTGAGGCTTTTCATTCAAAAATTGCAAAAGATAGTCGTTCGCCTCATCCGAATTTTCATGAATTTTTAGAGGTCATCAAGGGTTTCCAGACTGAAACATACGTGAAAATCAACGCTGTAGAAATCAGTACACCAAAGTGTTCGACTAATAGGTACAATTCAGCATATTTGGAAAATAAGATAATTCAATATGTACATAAAGAAATTGATGCTGTAACGTTTGTCAAATGCATGTCTTACAAATATAGTAATTACTGAAATATGTCTTTTGCTTTAATTTTCACACATAACTTGCATACTTATAGCTCTGTACGAGGCTGGTTTGAAAAGTCCGTGCAAAAATAAAAACTACTTATGTGTTTGGGGTAAACCTTTTTTATTTTTCGACATAGTCTCCTTTTAGGCTTATACACTTCGTCCAACGATGTTCTAGTTTGTTGATCCCTTCCGAATAATAGGATTTGTCCAAGTCTGCAAAATATCCATTAGTGTCTGCAGTCACCTCCTCGTTAGAATAAAATCTTGTCCCGCCAGCCATTTCTTCAAATTGGGGAACAAATAGTAGTCCGAGGGAGCCAAGTCTGGAAAATAGGGGGGATGTGAAACGAGTTGGAATCCTATTTCCATTAATTTTGCGACCACAACTGCTGAGGTGTGTGCTGGTGCGTTGTCGTGATGGAAAAGGACTTTCTTGTGGGCCAATCGCGGGCGTTTTTCTTGCAGCTCGGTTTTCAAACGGACCAATAACGATGAATAATATTGACCTGTAATAGTTTTACCCTTTTCCAGATAGTCGATGAGGATTATCCCTTGCGAATCCCAAAAGACAGTCGCCATAACCTTTCCGGCCGAAGGAACGGTCTTCGCCTTTTTTGGTGCAGATTCCCCCTTGGTAACCCATTGTTTAGATTGTTGTTTGGTCTCAGGAGTATAGTAATGTATCCATGTTTCATCCACAGTGACGAAACGACGCTTAAAGTCCTCCGGATTATTCTGGAACAGCTGCAAACCATCCTTGCAACACTTCACACGATTCCGTTTTTGGTCAAGCGTGAGCAATCGCGGCACCCATCTTACGGATAGCTTTCTCATGTCCAAATGTTTATGCAAAATATTATGTACCCGTTCAGTCGAGATGCCCACAGCACTAGCAATCTCACGCACCTTACCTCTTCTGTCATCCATCACCATATCATGGATTTGATCAATGATTTCTGGAGTCGTAACCTCCACAGGCCGTCCAGAACGTTTAGCGTCACTTGTGCCCATATGGCCAGTCCGAAAATTTTGAAACCACTTATAAACTGTTCTAATCGAAGGTGCAGAGTCACCATAATGTTTATCAAGCTTCTCTTTAGTCTCCTGAGGCGTTTTGCCTTTCATAAAGTAATGTTTAATCACCACACGAAATTATTTTTCGTTCATTTCTTGAAAATCACTCGACTTCCTTGATTCACACGAATGGCAAACACAAAGAAATAGACCAATATGGCTGAAACTTGGTGTGCGTTCATTCAAGAGATGCTACTAACTAAACATGACCTCGATACGCGCCGGTGGTGCCATCTCTCCGACTTTGCACGGACTTTTCAAACCAGCCTCGTACATGCCTGTGACGGTCAGCAACTCGGCCGTCAATTTTGGGTTCGAAAAAGGTCTGTACCGCCACTCGGAACTTTTCATTGCCTCTCATCGACCCTTACCGCAACTCGGTATTAACCACTAATCCAGAGGTAATCACTATGTTAATATCAGTAGCCATCATTGTTTTGATACCATCGATAGTTGCAGCTTAGAGTTAAGCCTTAATCGATAAGGTTAAATTCACCTTCAGTTATTGATATAAAAAAAATAGTGAAGTATTGGTGCTTTTTGGTGTAGCGTTTCTGCTGCAATAACAGTGTGGCAAAGCCCTTCTTCTTTAAGACTCATTTCACTTGTCTTTATTTCTTTTAATTATTTATACGGATTGAAAAGTTCGCGGCCTAGTCAAGAAAACAAAATAAACTACGTACAATTTTTTTTTTATTTTTTGACGTAATCTCCACCTAGCTCTATGTACTTCTTCTACCTGTTTTCCAAAGCTTCCACATCTGTTTGAAGAAAATATTCCTCAAGGTCTTCAAAATACTGGTTAACTGCAGCTTCGACTTCTTTATTTGATGAAAATTTCTGGCCACCGAGGTGTTTTTTTAGGTTGGGAAACAGATGAAAGTCCGAAGGTGCCAAATCAGGAGAAGAAGCCAGGTGGGGTAGCAATTTGAAACCACAATCACGAATTTGAGCCATATACTCAACAGACAGACGTGTGAACGCGAGCGTTGTCCTGATGGAACAAAACTTTCTTTCTCAGTAATCCTGGGCGTTTCTCTTTAATTTCTCGACGTAAACGACGCAAAAGGGTGCAATAGTAAGTCGAGTTTATTGTCTCGCCTTTCGGAAGGTAATCCACCATAATAATACATTTAGCATCCTAAAAAACTGACGCCATCACTTTTCCAGCTGACAGAATTGCCTTCGCTTTCTTTGGGGTCGGTTCACCAGATTTTTTCCACTACTTGGATTGTTGTTTTGACTCTGGAGTATAGTGGCGAACCCAGGTTTCTTCCATCGTCACAAACCTGTTAAGAAAATCTTGCAGATCGGCCTCAAACATTTCCAAATATTCGCGTCAAATTGTGAGTTGAATTTTTTTTTGTTCAACTGAAAGCAATCTGGGGATCCACTTAACGGAAAGTTTAGAAAATCCGAGTTCGTTGGCATTGATATTTTGTGTTCGTTCATACGAGATGCCTATAGTGTCTGCAATCTCCCTGATAGTTAATCTACTACTACGACTACTAGGTTTGGATCGTATTCGAAAGAGTTACTACCAAATCCAAACACCTTAATGTGGCATCTTTAAGCACCGCTATCGAAGTAGCATTTGCTAATATGAAGAGCCCTGCTTTAAAGAAAGCGTAGGAGCGCTTCAGGTCAAGGATGGAGGCAGTCATTGCGGCTGAGGGAGATTACATCGAATACCAGGTGTACAAGTATGAAATGCTGATTTCAGACAACAGATGGTGCACCAATGCAGTTTGTGCTATAAGGATTTGACACTGCGCCATTTTGTTGTGTCATCAACAAGTGTCAGACGCGCACGAGTGATAAATTGGAAAAGTGCATGCATAGTGTTGTGTTGTTGTGTTCAATATGTCGAAATTTATACCGAACAAAGAACATTCGCGGACAGCATTAATTTTTTATTTTCATTTGAAGAAAACTGCTGCTGAATCATACCGATTACTTCGAGAAGCTTATGGTGAACGTGCTCCATCGCAAGATACGTGTGAATGATGGTTTCGGCGTTTCAAAAGTGGTGACTTCGATGTTGCAGACAAGGAACGTGGAAAACCGCCAAAAAAATACGAAGATGTGGAATTGCAAGCATTGTTGGACGAGGATGATTCGCAAACACAAAAACAACTCGCTGAGCAATTGGGCGTTAGTCAACAAGCTGTTTCCAATCGTCTACAAGAGATGGGAAAGATTGAGAAGACCGGTAGATGGGTACCACATGAGTTGAACGACAGGCAAATGGAAAAGCGCAAAAACACGTGTGACATTTTGCTCGCTCGGTACAAAAGGAAGTCGTTTTTGCATCGTATACTTACAGGGGATGAAAAGTGGATTAATTTTGAGAATCCCAAGCGAAAAAAATCATGGGTAGGCCCAGGCGCACCATCCACATCGACCGCAAGACCGAATCGCTTTGGCAGAAAGACGATCCTCTCTGTTTGGTGGGACCGGAGGGGCGTGGTATATTAAGAGCTGCTAAAACGTGGGGAAACGGTTAATACTAAACGTTACCAACAACAATTGACCGATTTGAACCGTTCGCTGCTTGAAAAAAGGCCAGAATACCGAAAGAGGCAACACAAAGTCATTTTTCTTCATGACAATGCTCCATCACATAGGGCAAAACCAGTTCGCGACACATTGGAAGCACTCAACTGGGAAGTTCTACCCCATGCGGCTTACTCATGAGACTTGGCTCCTTCCGATTACCACTTGTTTGCATCGATGGATCACGCACTTGCAGCGCTTTGGTTCTTACGAAGATGTGAAAAATGGCTCGATGAATGATTCGCAGCAAAAGGGGAAGATTTTTACTGGCGTGGTATTCACAAATTGCCCGAAAGATGGGAAAAATGTATAACAAGCAATGGAGCATACTTTGAATAAAGCTCTTTTTATCATGCTTCCGAATTTAACATGTTTTTTTTTAGAAAAAAATCCGCATTTCATACTTGTACACCTGGTAATTCCACTCTGGAATAGTCAAACAACTGACATGCAAAAGGAATTTTTTTCATTTTAATTTTTTTGCTGAATAAAATTTAATAACACACTTAAGAATACTAATTACCTCTAAGATGATATTTTTTTTGCATATCTGTATTTTTAACAACCTTTTTTGGTGGTTTTTATTTAGAACCTTAGGACAAATTATTTCTCATATAACCAGGAACCGTCTATATAATTTTAATTTTAAAGATGTGGTATAACTTTCTAACTATTAAAAAGTTTACGGGAATGTACATCGACGAAACATTTTAAAGAAAGATTAAGTTGCAGAGATTTATTTCCAACATTTGCTTTCGTAAATCCTACCATTTCGTCTTCTCTTTTTGACATCTTCCAATTTATCAGCTATTACACGTAATGAAATAAAGCGTGTAGCTGACATTTCATCAAAAGTAAAGAAAAGCAAGGAATTGTGGGTCATTTAAGAACAAAAACTTAAACAAAAATAAGTATTTTTGGAAAAAAAAAAAAAACAGGCAGTATTTAAAACGATATTTAATTAAAAAAATATTCCACAAATAAAAGTTTAATATTATTATTTTATTGTTGTATATCTGACTAAAACTGTTTCGATTTATCCCTTAATTTCTTGCTCTTTTGAGCAAAAGGAAAAATAAGTACATTTTTTGTTAAAAATTTATATATATATATATATATATATATATATATATATATATATATATATATATATATATATATATCAATCGGTTTTATAACGTCTTCCGTCTTCCGATGCCTAATTTCCACTCCTCCCGGTTTCTCCATCCCTCCTCCTCCAGATCTCTCTCTAGTACTTCCTTGTTGATTCCTGCTCTTCAGCTTTGGCGTGGTCTTCCTCGCTTTCTTTTTCCATGAGGGTTCCAATTTAAAATCTTTTTAGGTAGTCGGTCTTGTGACATTCTCTGTACATGTCCGTACCATACCAACTGTTGGGTTCTGATTTCGTCCACTATATCGTGCTTTATTTCTAAAGCTCGCCTTATCGTGTCATTTGGTATGCGGTCTTTTCTGGATTTTCTGGCTGCTCGTCTCCAGAAATCCATTTCTGTAGCTTTTAGTATTTTTTCTGTTCTTTCCTTTAATGGCCACACCTGGGAGCTGTAAGTTATTATACTTTTCACTATTGAGTTGTAAATTCTCTTCTTATTTTCAATGGTTATGTTTTTGTCCTATAGTATACTATTAAGCATTGCAATCGCTTTTCTTCCTTGGATATTCCTCTCGAATATTGCTTCTTCCAGTGTTCCGTCCCTAGATATTCTCGTTCCCAAATACTTATAACTGGCACAGTGTTTGATGGTGTGTTTTGTGGCCAGTTTCAAGTCCTGCTGTTGTCCTCCGATGCACATGTACTCGGTCTTTTTAATATTGACTTCTAGGCCCCATTTTTCATATTCCTCCATAAGTTTTCGTGTCATGTATTCCATATCATCGATGTCCTGAGCGACTACTACCTGGTCATCTGCGAATGATAGCGTGTACAATGTAGTATCGTCATCCAGTGGTAATCCCATACTGCTGCATTTCCTTTTCCAGTTCTTCAGTGCACTCTCCAAATAGATTTTAAATAGCGTTGGGGATATACAGCAGCCCTGTTTGAGACCCTTTGTGACCGGGAACCCTGTTGTTATACCATATTTGGTTTTCACACTACTTCTTGCGTCTTGGTATAAGGATTTTACGGCTTTAATTATTTCGGTGCTTACATTACTCTGTTGTAGTGTTTCCCACAATCTCATTAGGGGCACGCTGTCGTAGACCTTTTTTAAATCAACAAACAAGACATGGACTTCCTGATCAAATGCGGTTTTCTTTTCTAGGATTTGCGTCAGTGAGAAGAGATGGTCTATTGTGGATCTTCCTGCTCTAACGCATGCCTGTTCTTCAGCGTCTACGTCCGCGTATTCCGTTTCTATTCTATTTTTAAGTATTTTTCCGTATATTCTGCTAATAGATCCTGTAACCGTTATTCCCCTATAGTTATCGCAATTATTTTTGTCTCCTTTCTTATGAATTGTTGATATGTATGATATTTTCCATTCCTCAGGTACTTCTGATGTGTTAATGCATCTTTGGAATAAATTCCTCAAAGAGCTAAATAGCTTTTCAGTTCCGTATTTTACTATCTCTCCTGGGATGTTTCCTGGTCCTGGAGCACTACCATTTTTTAGCGTTTTATATACTTCTTTAACTTTTGATGTTGTTATCCTTATTGGGGATCCTCGTATAACTATATTTGGGTTTCCATGTTGGGTACTTTTGAACTCTGGTCTATCTTCTGTTAGCATATTTGTAAAATATTGGTTCCATTTTTCTGGTGTTATTGGTGAGAAGATTTCTCTTTTCCGTTCTGTTCTCATATTTTTAAGAAGTCTCCAGCTTTCTGTGCTTTTTCTTCCTCCTATGTAAGTGTTGAGTCTTGAGCATGTCTTTTCCCATTGGTTGTTCTTTTTGTCACTAATCACTTTGCGTACTCTAGCTTGGGATTCCTTGTATTTTACTTTGTCGTTTGTGCTCTTTGAACTTAAGTATTTGTGATAGCTTTTCCGTTTTGCTTCAATTTCGTATTTAATTTCTTCATCCCACCAATATGGTTTTTGCTGTTTTTCCCTTTTCTCTTGGTACCCTAATGCTTCCAGTGCGGCTGCGTGTAGGCATTCCTTTATATACTTATATTCTTCTTCTATATTAACAAATCCCGTTCGTTGTATCTTTTGGTCCAGTCTACTCTTGTATAGATTTCTGATACTTTCATTTTGTAAGCTATCTGTATTATATCTTATTGTTGTGTGCTGTGTACTTGTATCTTCCAGTTTGCTTTCCCGTGTTGTTCGTGAGGTTATCTTTCCTTTCACGAGGTAGTGGTCTCTGCCACATGAAGCCCCTCTTTGGACTCTTACATCTAGGAAGTTTAATCTAGATCTCTAACGTATTATCATATAGTCGATAATACTTTTTAAATCTCTTGTTGTTTGTCTCCACGTATATTTATGAATATCCCTATGCTGGTAGTGTCCGTTTAATATTGTAAGTTTGTTTTGTTCACATATTTCTACAATTCTTCTTCCGTTGTCGTTAGTAACTTCTTCGCCATATTTTCCTACCACTTTATCGTGTTCTTTCTTTCCTATTCTTCCATTTAGAACACCCAAAAGTAATATCTCTCTTGATGTTCCAATTTTGCATATTTCCTCATTTAGTTGTTCAAAAAATGAATCCTTGTTATTAGCCAGATCGTCGTCGTTGACAGCGTATACCCCCAGTAAGGTTGTGTTATTACCTAGTATTTTGAGATTCATCTTTATGATTCTTTCACTAATCGGTTCCCAGGTGGTTATGAATTTCCTCAGTTTTCTGTGTATTAGTATGGATACGCCTTGTTTTGCTCTATCTTCTTTGGGCACTCCACTATAAAAGTGATCGTAATGCCCCCAACTTTCGGAGCCTTTTCCTTTCTTCTTGTTTGTTTAAAAATTTATTATTGTTTAATAAATAGAATAGTTACAAAATACAGTAGAACCCCGATTAACCGAGCCGCGATTATCCGAGCTTCTAAAATATGTATGTACATATTTCCATTTAAAATCGTCGGGGCCTTCGGGGAATCCCCCTGGCCCGTGTGAGGGGTTCCCCTATTTATGTTTTTGGACTCTTTCAGCATGTAAATTTGCGTGAATGTAGTGCGTTATAGGGTTTACTACGGAGAAGTACGAGTATACTCACATAATTTATTTGGTTGGAGTTCTGGTAGTTAAGTGTAATTAATATGAACTGCTTTGTTTGAATTTTTGTTTGTCGTATTATAATGGAGCAAAACAAGCGTAAACGAATCGTCGTTCCTATTGAAGAAAAATTAAAAGCCATCAGAAGAATTGAAGCAGGAGAGACAATTAAAGTTGTTGCACGAGATTATGGAGTAGGTGAGGTAACAGTCGGAGAATGGAAAAGAAACCGCACAAAAATAGAAGAGTGGTCCTCACTCTCTCTCGTCCTCAAGAAGAAAATCAATGAAAACGGCGATTATGAAAAGGTTAACGAAGCTTTATTCATGTGGTTTAACCAACAGAGATCAAAAGGTGTGCCTCTGGCAGGTCCAATTTTACAACAGAAAGCAATAATGATTAGTAGGCAATTCCCAGAGATAGATCAGTTTACCGCCAGTTCTGGATGGCTTGACCGCTGGAAAAACGGTACGGTGTACGACAACTGACTGTATGTGGTGAAAAACTTTCTGCTGATGTGTCATCAATTGAGAAGTTTAAGCAGAACTTTAAAAAGCAAATCGAATATTGTGGATACACATGTGATCAAACTTACAACTGTGACGAAACTGGTCTGAATTATAAAATGCTTCCATCAAAAACATTGGCATCTCGACAGGAAAAATCAGCTCCTGGGCACAAACGAAGTAAGGAAAGATTAACTATAATGATATGTTCCAATGCATCTGGCAAGCACAAAATCCCACTGATGCTGATTGGCAAGTCTGCACGTCCAAGAGCTTTAAAAGACATCCCACCCAAAGCCCTACCAGTCTATTACAAAAGTCAGAAGAGCGCATGGATGGATGCGACCTTATTTACTAACTGGTTTGAAGAAGAGTTCGTGCCATCTGTGTCTAAATTTTTGAACAGAAACCGTCTTCCTATTAAAGCAATTTTGTTAATGGATAATGCCCCCTCTCACCCTGGAGAAGGACTTCATGTGGGCTAAATTGTAAAATGTTTTCCTCCAAATGTAACCAGCATAATGCAACCAATGGATCAAGGCATCCTCGAAAACATTAAAAAAAATTATAGGCGTTTATATCTTGAACATCTGTTAGAATACACAGAAAAGGAGGATATTATCAATGGGATGAGAAAGGTTACACTAAAAAATGTTATTTACTGGATTAGTCAAGCTTGGGATTCTGTGCGTACTACCACTATTCAAAAATCTTGGTCAAAAGTTATTGATTTTGAGGACTATAGTGGCAGTAAAGATGATACTCTATTAAATGAATTAGCTTTGAAATTGAGAAGCCATGGAGAAATGTCCTGTTCAAATTTTGACAGCGAGATAGAAGAAAAAGAAAAAAGTTTATTTGAATTAATGCAAAAATTAAAAGGTTGCGAAAATGTGAAAAGAGAAGCTGTTGAATGGATTACAGCAGATGATTTGGAAGAAGAAATGAATATTGAAGAAATAACGAATGTCTTTCAGGAAACCGAAAAATCAGATGATGATGGCGAAGCGGCGGTGGATGAACAGTCTCCCACTAAGTCTCTCATCAAGAAGGCTTTGCTTTTTTGGAAAAAGCTTTGAGGTATATCGAACAATAATCAGAGGCAACCCCAGCGGATTTGCTTCTTCTTAATAGATGGAGAAACATTGCAGCAAGAAAAAGAAGATGCAATATGAAACAGAAGCGCATAAATACCTATTTCACTGTTTTATAATGTATGTACCTATTTATATGTTAAAAACGTTAATACATCGTTTTTAAAGTATTGGTGTTGAATGAAAAAAAACAAATCTGGATTATCCGAGTTTTCAGTTATCCGAGGGGGTGCCAAATACGTAGTTTATACAGTAATATCAGTAATTTTCGTTTGTACAATTTTACTTAAAAAAGAAATGGTGTTTATATAATTGTCAAGGTCACAAAAGCTACTCCATATGTGTTCAGGAACTTCACGAGATTCCAAAGAATTGTGAATTTCAGTTATTTTCTTACTCATTTCTGAAATAGATGGAACATAAATATTATCTCCTTCTCCAAGCTCGTCTTCGTCGTCATTATCGCTTAAAATCTTTCCAGAAGTCACTGATGTCACAATTTGATCAGTTAATATTTCTCTCGTCATTAATTCATTATCAACAAATACATATTCTTCGAAATTAAAGTGATTAAACATCTTTTTAATCTCGATTTCCACTGTACTTTGTTGAATATCAGCATCGTAAACAAGTTCCAAATAATCAGTAGGATCTTCTCGATGTTTTTCAATCCACTGAGTCAATAGTAGCTCATCATCTGAGTTATCTACATTCCTTCCTTAAAAATCCGCCATGCTTAAAACAGTTTGCAATGGTTTCTCTACTGACTCTTTGCCAAGCCATATGGATAACGTTTATAGCGTCCAAGAGACGAGAATGTTACCTTTATCGATCGTCTCTAACATTTTCATAAGTAAAATCTTTCTATAAAGATATTTTAAAGAATGTATCACACCTTGATCCATAGGCTGGAGCTTTGCACTTGTGTTTGGAGGCATACAAACCAATTTTATTTGCTGTAAATCAACTTCAGGTTGCGCTGGACAGTTGTCCACCAAAAGTAATATTTTTCTGTTTGTGAATTTTAATTCTTTGTCCCATTCGATCAGTTCGTTTTTAAAAATTTCTGATGTCATCCAGGCTTTACTGTTTGATTTGTACTTTAGTGGTAAATGTTTTTTTTTTTAAATCACCTGGAATTGGCGGACTTTCCTATCACCAACAATTTCCTTTTCTCTGTTTCAGACATATTTGCAGTTACCAACACAGTAATCCTTACTTTTGATCATTTTCCACCAGCACAATTCTCTCCGATAAACTTTAATGTCTTATCAAGCGTCATCTTGTAAAACAAACCCGTTTCATCCGCATTAAAAATGTCCACATATTCATATCTTTGTCGAATTTCCGGTCATACATTGGCCAACCACTGACCAACAACAGTCATATCCACTCCTGTAGTTTCTCCTACTATCTTACCCCCACTAATATTATGTCACTTTTTAAATCGTTCAATCCAATTTCTAGAACAGTTAAATTCGGTGTTCTCTATTTTCCTTCCCAATTCACTAGTTTTCTCTTGTAAAGAATAGCCGGTAATAGGAACATGTTCGTGTCGTTTTTGACTAAACCATTTAAGGAGTCCTTTATCGACTTGGTCATGTGTAGATTTTCTTACTTTTTTACAGTTAAAATTTCTTTTATCATAGATTGATAAGATTTCTTGCCTCTTCTTCGATATGGTAGAAACCGCAAATTTAGTTAAATTCAACTGTTTGCAAACATCACTTTATTTAACTCCATTCTATTTTCCTTATAATATAGTGTTTGTCTTTTAAAGTAAACGCTTTACGTTTTTGTGTACTCATTTTAAAATAAAAACTTAAACATTCACTTTGCTACTTTGATCAAATATGCATTAGAATCGCATAACACAACAAGTGAATTGAAAATAATACTGCTCGAACTAACGACGCGGCGGAAACAAGTAGAATAGGGGTTCCCAACGAGTTTCGTTGAATTTCCCAGATCAAGTCGCGCGACATCGAGCACAGGGAGTGGCAAGTTCGTTATAAATGAACACAAAACATCCAAATTTGGTTCGCTTTATCCGGAAGTTCGTTATAACCGGGTTCGTTATAACCGATAAAAATTACATTGGTCTTATGGAAGTTTTTTCGTGCATTATAAAATAGTTCGTTTTAACCGGAAATTCGCTATAAACGGGTTCATTATAAGCAGACGTCACTGTATATACATTTATACTCTAAGTAATATTAGTAAAAACGGTTACAAAATGCCCTATTTCCAGCCATTTTTAAAATAACATTCTAGCTTGTAGTTCAACTACCATAAATGATAAATTTTTTCCGCAGTTTTTTGATAAATATTTAAGAACTTCAAAAGATATCACGTATTTAAATTGTAAAGTTTTGGTATAGGTCGGAAATTCGCCAAGTGGTCACTCGATTTTTCACAATCTCCCAAAAGTCATTGTTGTTTGTAAAAATGAGTAGTTCTTACCACCCTCTAAAGGGCCCACGTAGTAGTTTTTCAAAATTCAATTTTTTGTTATTCTTTTGGCAACTTCAAAATTTAGGAAATTATAATTTTTTTCCAAAATTAATTATGCGAAAAATACTTTATCGATTACTTGAAATTTGCAGGATTTACGTAAAAGCCTATGGACTTTATAATATATATATATATATATATATATATATATATATATATATATATATATATATATATATATATATATATATTCGATAGAAAAAAAATCGTTATAGACTTTTTGTGTTAACAAATTTTCTCAATCGTTTTTTAAAACTTTTTTTTTACTTTTTATGTTTCTAAGTTGGGAATGTGGAATCTTTGGCACAATGATACTACTCAGTATATATCACCACTACACCAAACATTTTATTTTTGCACTCGAAGCGCGTTTTGCTATCCATGTTAGCTTCATCAGGAGCGATGATTGACTCTATCAATTATCGCTCCTGATGAAGCTAACATGGTTAGCGAAACGCGCGTCGAGTGCAAAAATAAAGTGTTTGGTGTAATGGTGATTTTTATGTTTCTGATACATAATTCTTACAAAATCTGAAAAAAATCTTTGGTGTTGATGAAAAAAATAGTTAAATAATATGTCTTGTTGTATCTAATAATGATTACATCCTGACATATATAGCTAGCTATCTAGCCATCACTATTGCATTTTATAATTGTTGATCACACTTTGTAGTCTTCACTGTATTTAATATATTTAGGAGAAATCAAAATGTTACCATTTACGTGGACTCGACACCTATCATAACTTGGTGAATCTAGTTGCGAGGGTAAGCATCAGTTTTTTTTGCACGCGAAAATTCAAATGAAATCTCTTCATATGATGTATGCTCTGTTGATATTATTCCCTATTAACATACTAATGTTAATCATATGCAGTTTGGTTATTCATTTGAGCGTACATTTTGCCTTTAGTATTCTTTACTGTTATTATTCGCTGTTTATGTTAAACACAAAAAAGTTCACGTCTGTTTAACATTGATAATGGTAATAGGGAGAACCAATTTAAATAAATGTTCTCTGGAAATAACGGCCCTGGGGTAAATTCAGCATCTAAATTGAAATTTAAATACACATGCTAAACAAACAAAGGGTGCGCTCTCTGCCAACAGAATTTAGTGTGCTTTCGGAATTTTTAAAAAAGTTCAGCGGTCATGTGTACCTAGTTCGTTAATAATAAATTAACGTCGCCGGTGGCGCTCAATGATAAAGTTGATTTCTTCTGTATTCGTATGACTTAAGGGGTAAAGCCACTCCGGGTCCGAGGAAAAGGTTTAATTTCGGGAATTTTTTTCAAAAGTATACTAAAGCAGTCGAAAATTGATTTATTGTACTTTATTAAACAAATATTTAAGGGTATAATTTTTTTTTCTTTTTAATTCAAAATTCAACTTCACAATCCAACATGTACAAGGCCCCTTTTATGCGAGGCCTGAAACGAGGGAAACAATTGCTCCCGTAGATTTCAACCTAGAACAAAAAAATCAAAAAATATTTATTATTACCAGGTGTACAAGTATGAAATGCGGATTTCCGACAACAGGTGGTGCACCAATGCAGTTTGTGCTATCAAGATTTGACACTGCGCCATTTTGTTGTGTTATCAACAAGTGTCAGACGCGCATGAGTGATAAATTGGAAAAGTGTGTGCATAGTGTTTCGTTGTTGTGTTCAATATGTCGAAATTTATACCGAACAAAGAGCATTCGCGGACAGCATTAATTTTTTGTTTTCATTTGAAGAAAACTACTACCGATTACTTCGAGGAGCTTATGGCGAACATGCTCCATCGCAAGATACGTGCGAACGATGATTTCGGCGTTTCAAAAGTGGTGACTTCGATGTCGCAGACAAGGAACGTGGGAAAACCGCCAAAAAAATACGAAGATGTGGAATTGCAAGCATTGTTGGACGAAGATGATTCGCAAACACAAAAAAATCTCGCCGAGCAATTGGGCGTTCGTCAACAAGCTATTTCCAATCGGCTACGAGAGATGGGAAAGATCCAGAAGCCGGTAGATGAATACCACATGAAGGGGAAAAACGGAAAAATACGTGTGACATTTTGCTCGCTCGGTACAAAAAGAAGTCGTTTTTGCATCATATAGTTACAGGAGATGAAAAGTGAATTTATTTTGAGAATCTCAAGCGCAAAAAATCATGGGTAGACCCAGGCGCACCATTCACATGGACCGCAAGACCGAATCGCTTTGGCAGAAAGACGATGCTCTGTGTTTGGTGGGACCAGCTGAGCAGCAGCAGGCATGAGCTGTTAAAACCTGGGAAAACGGTTAATACTAAACGTTACCAACAACAATTGACCAATTTGAACCGTTCGCTGCTTAAAAAAAGGCCAGAATACCGAAAGAGGCAACACAAAGTCATTTTTCTTTATGACAGTACTCAATCACATACGGCAAAACCCGTTCGCGACACGTTGGAAGCACTCAGCTGGGAAGTTCTACCCCATGCGGCTTACTCACCAGACTTGGCTCCTTCCTATTACCACTTGTTTGCATCGATGGGTCACGCACTTGCTGAGCAGCTCTTTGGTTCCTACGAAGATGTGAAAAAAATGGCTCGATGAATGGTTCGTAGCAAAAGGGGAAGATTTTTACTGGCGTGGAATTCACAAATTGCCCGAAAGATAGGAAAAATGTATAACCAGCACTGACGCATACTTGGAATAAAGCACTTTTTATCATTCTTCGGAATTTAACATGTTTTTTTAGAAATCCACATTTCATACTTGTACACCTGGTATATGTCAAAAACTAGTGGATAGCATACGAAAATTTGAACATATCGTTTTTTCGAAAAATGATGCAGATTTTAACAAAAACGTTCGTTTTTTTTAACCCAAAAATTTCATAAAAAAGAAAGTTTAAAACTTATCGCGTTCCATTAGTATCTGAAATTCTCAAAATTTCAAGCGAATTGATAAAGATTTATGGCAGCTGTCATTTCGCCTGATTTGAAAAATACAGCTTTAAGGTAGTTCACTCGTAAATCCACTTTTCTTAAGAATTTGATGAAATTTAAATATGATGTTAATCTAAATGTTTTTCATATAACTAAAAAAAAATAAAAAATAAAAATTTTGACCTATTTCGAAGCGAAGATAATTAAAGTAAACATAATTAACATGCAATAGGCCAATGAAGTATAAAAAAAGGCATAGTTTCGTGTATATCTTAAGAACTTTTCTTACGAGTTTTTTAAAGAACTAATACGAGGCTGGTTTGAAAAGTCCGTGCAAAGTCCGAGAGATGGCACCACCGGCGCGTATCGAGGTCATGTTTAGTTAGTAGCATCTCTTGAATGAACGCACACCAAGTTTCAGCCATATTGGTCTATTTCTTTGTGTTTGGCATTCGTGTGAATCAAGGAAGTCGAGTGATTTTCAAGAAATGGACGAAAAAGAATTTCGTGTGGTGATTAAACATTACTTTATGAAAGGCCAAACGCCTCAGGAGACTAAAGAGAAGCTTGATAAACATTATGGTGACTCTGCACCTTCGATTAGAACAGTTTATAAGTGGTTTCAAAATTTTCGGACTGGCCATATGGGCACAAGTGACGCTGAACGTTCTAGACGGCCTGTGGAGGTTACGACTCCAGAAATCATTGATCAAATCCATGATATGGTGATGGATGACAGAAGAGTTAAGGTGCGTGAGATTGCTAGTGCTGTGGGCGTCTCGACTGAATGGGTACATAATATTTTGCATAAACATTTGGACATGAGAAAGCTATCCGCAAGATGGGTACCGCGATTGCTCACGCTTGACCAAAAACGAAATCGTGTGAAGTGTTGCAAGGATGGTGTGCAGCTGTTCCAGAAGAATCCGGAGGACTTTAAGCGTCCTTTCGTCACTGTGGATGAAACATGGATACATTACTGTACTCCTGAGACCAAAAACAACAATCTAAACAATGGGTTACCAAGGGGGAATCTGCACCAAAAAAGGCGAAGACCGTTCCTTCGGTCGGAAAGGTTATGGCAACTGTCTTTTGGGATTCGCAAGGGATAATCCTCATCGACTATCTGGAAAAGGGGTAAAACTATTACAGGTGAATATTATTCATCGTTATTGAACCGTTTGAAAACCGAGCTGCAAGAAAAACGCCCGCGATTGGCCCACAAGAAAGTCCTTTTCCATCACGACAACGCACCAGCACACACCTCAGCAGTTGTGGTCGCAAAATTAATGGAAATAGGATTCCAACTCGTTTCACATCCCCCTATTCTCCAGACTTGGCTCCCTCGTACTACTATTTGTTCCCCAATTTGAAGAAATGACTGGCGGGACAAAGATTTTATTCAAACGAGGAGGTGATTGCAGACACTAATGGATATTTTGCAGACTTGGACAAATCCTATTATTCGGAAGGGATCAATAAATTAGAACATCGTTGGACGAGGTGTATAAGCCTAAAAGAACACTATGTCGAAAAATAAAAAAGGTTTACCCCAAACACATAAGTAGTTTTTATTTTTGCACGGACTTTTCAAACCAGCCTCGTATTTAGTAAAAAAGAAATTAGAACAATTTTGAAATAAAAATAATTTTTTTTTATCGATTTGTTAAAAAGATATAAATATTTAAAGCTGATATTTGTTTAAAAAATAACCGCAACATTCAAACAGCATTTAAAATGCTGTTTGAATGTCATGATGATATTTAACCTACAAATAAAATTCATTTTTAGGTTAAATAACACACATATGACATCGATTTAATTTCAAAATAGGGAAAATTTGATACATAAAAAATGAAAACTTAAACCGTACTTTTATTTGATTAGGCTACAATTTTTACTCACGGTAACATATTTCACTTCAATGCGAATATTTTAGGTGCTTATTTTTTGGACCAATGTTGATCCCTTGCTCTGCTCTCCCACTCACATATAAAACATGGAAACTTTGTAAATTCCTTTTGTTGACCAAGGATCATGGAGACAACTTTTAAATCTCCACATAGCATCCAATCGTGAGCTGGATAGTTAATTTCCTATAAAATCATGTTAAGATTTTCGTAAGTTTCCTTGATATGGACTGAATGAGCAACAGGCAGTGAAGCATAAATATTTCCGTTGTGTAACAGAACACCTTTTAAACTATTTTTTGATGAGTCTATAAAAAGCCTCCAATCTTCCTTCTTGTACTCAATGCCAAATTCGTTCCTTAGACTACCAATATCAAGGCAGTAAACCAAATCCTCTTCCTGCTTGAAAAACTGAGTAGACTGTTGATCTCTTGTTCTATAATGGTAAATAGATGTTCCAGATTCCAATAAATGTTTTTTTTCAGCCTAAAACCAAGCAATTCTGCTTTTTTCTTAGTCATATATATCCAGAAACATCAACGCTGCAAAAATAAAAATTATTTGAATGATTTTCTTGCTCTCTCCATATGATTGGTACTGCAAACCTAAAAGCTTTTTTTTCTTTCTTATACCATTTCCTAAGATCCTCTACACAAACATTACATACTTTGTGAGGAGCCCAACATTTTTCTTGATTACCGATTCCTACACCAAAATATGCAAAGTATACTTGTTTGTAAACTAATTAATTACTTTATTTACTACTCTCGTATCGTTATACTTGGTTTGCCATTGTCTTTTCGACTAGATAATAATTGTACTATTCCTGTAGAACCCAATTTATCATAAGAATTTTTTAGATCTCTATGAGTCACGGGTTAACGTTATCTAATCGAGCTAAAACTGTGCAAATCTTATTTTTTAAACAAAGAGCAAATTTTAGAGAGGTCCCGCCGGCATTAGGATGAAAATATATACTATATCTTGTGACCACCCTGGTGTCTCTTTTAGAGATAAAATATTTACATTTTATTGGAACTTGCCAAAGCTATTCCTAAAATTGTTGCGTCGACAAGGGGCACCTACGAGGCTGGTTTGAAAAGTCCGTGCAAAAATAAAAACTACTTATGTGTTTGGGGTAAACCTTTTTTATTTTTCGACATAGTCTCCTTTTAGGCTTATACACTTCGTCCAACGATGTTCTAGTTTGTTGATCCCTTCCGAATAATAGGATTTGTCCAAGTCTGCAAAATATCCATTAGTGTCTGCAATCACCTCCTCGTTTGAATAAAATCTTTGTCCCGCCAGCCATTTCTTCAAATTGGGGAACAAATAGTAGTCCGAGGGAGCCCAGTCTGGAGAAAAGGGGGGATGTGAAACGAGTTGGAATCCTATTTCCATTAATTTTGCGACCACAACTGCTGAGGTGTGTGCTGGTGCGTTGTCGTGATGGGTCGGGCGTTTTTCTTGCAGCTCGGTTTTCAAACGGTCCAATAACGATGAATAATATTCACCTGTAATAGTTTTACCCTTTTCCAGATAGTCGATGAGGATTATCCCTTGCGAATCCCAAAAGACAGTCGCCATAACCTTTCCAGCCGAAGGAACGGTCTTCGCCTTTTTTGGTGCAGATTCCCCCTTGGTATCCCATTGTTTAGATTGTTGTTTGGTCTCAGGAGTATAGTAATGTATCCATGTTTCATCCACAGTGACGAAACGACGCTAAAAGTCCTCCGGATTCTTCTGGAACAGCTGCAAACCATCCTTGCAACACTTCACACGATTCCGTTTTTGGTCAAGCGTGAGGAATCGCGGCACCCATCTTGCGGATAGCTTTCTCATGTCCAAATGTTTATGCAAAATATTATGTACCCCTTCAGTCGAGATGCCCACAGCAGTAGCAATCTCACGCACCTTAACTCAGTTGGAATCCTATTTCCATTAATTTTGCGACCACAACTGCTGAGGTGTGTGCTGGTGCGTTGTCGTGATGGAAAAGGACTTTCTTGTGGGTCAATCGCGGGCGTTTTTCTTGCAGCTCGGTTTTCAAACGGTCCAATAACGATGAATAATATTCACCTGTAATAGTTTTACCCTTTTCCAGATAGTCGATGAGGATTATCCCTTGCGAATCCCAAAAGACAGTCGCCATAACCTTTCCGGCCGAAGGAACGGTCTTCGCCTTTTTTGGTGCAGATTCCCCCTTGGTAACCCATTGTTTAGATTGTTGTTTGGTCTCAGGAGTATAGTAATGTATCCATGTTTCATCCACAGTGACGAAACGACACTTAAAAGTCCTCCGGATTCTTCTGGAACAGCTGCAAACCATCCTTGCAACACTTCACACGATTCCGTTTTTGGTCAAGCGTGAGCAATCGCGGCACCCATCTTGCGGATAGCTTTCTCATGTCCAAATGTTTATGCAAAATATTATGTACCCGTTCAGTCGAGATGCCCACAGCAGTAGCAATCTCACGCACCTTAACTCTTCTGTCATCCATCACCATATCATGGATTTGATCAATGATTTCTGGAGTCGTAACCTCCACAGGCCGTCCAGAACGTTCAGCGTCACTTGTGCCCATATGGCCAGTCCGAAAATTTTGAAACCACTTATAAACTGTTCTAATCGAAGGTGCAGAGTCACCATAATGTTTATCAAGCTTCTCTTTAGTCTCCTGAGGCGTTTTGCCTTTCATAAAGTAATGTTTAATCACCACACGAAATTCTTTTTCGGCTATTTCTTGAAAATCACTCGACTTCCTTGATTCACACGAATGCCAAACACAAAGAAATAGACCAATATGGCTGAAACTTGGTGTGCGTTCATTCAACAGATGCTACTAACTAAACATGACCTCGATACGCGCCGGTGGTGCCATCTCTCGGACTTTGCACGGACTTTTTGAATTAGTTCAGATGGTTTTCGGAATTTGATGCCTAGCTTCTCTAAATAAAATACGACAAGTTGGCGTTTTTTTTTTAACACTTATGGCGTTAGATACTAGAATCTTTCGCATAGGTGTTTTCTCAGTCATTTATAATTCTAGATGGGATAGGTAATGGACGTTGTGCATATATACATATTATTTCATTTACTCAAAGAAACTTTCTTGATTTAAAGGAAACACACTCCATGTCATGTCATTGTTGGGTTTGTCATATTGTCATAATTGTCTAAACATCTTTTATAGTATACGTGGTGTATCGAAATTAATTATATTTTGCGATATCCCATCTGAAGATTATCGTAGAATTTCAATTTGAATTGGGCATCTTAAAGCACAATGGCTTGTATAATTTTATCGGTGTATTTCATAATCCTACATATATAAATTCCCTAACTACCGCCGATAAAAATTGCGTACTTCCGATTCAACGGGAGATTGTATATCGTAGTGGATCATGACAAACTACACTTCAAGCCACTTTGCTTTCCGATGTGCCGTTTAGATAATTATATCAAGTTGTAAATATTCCAATTATTAGATCTTAGTGTCTTAGAAATTATTAAGTTTATATTATATACGAGGCTGGTTTGAAAAGTCCATGCAAAAATAAAAACTACTTATGTGTTTGGGGTAAACCTTTTTTATTTTTCGACATAGTCTCCTTTTAGGCTTATACACTTCGTCCAACGATGTTCTAGTTTGTTGATCCCTTCCGAATAATAGGATTTGTCCAAGTCTGCAAAATATCCATTAGTGTCTGCAATCACCTCCTCGTTTGAATAAAATCTTTGTCCCGCCAGCCATTTCTTCAAATTGGGGAACAAATAGTAGTCCGAGGGAGCCAAGTCTGGAGAATAGGGGGGATGTGAAACGAGTTAGAATCCTATTTCCATTAATTTTGCGACCACAACTGCTGAGGTGTGTGCTGGTGCGTTGTCGTGATGGAAAAGGACTTTCTTGTGGGCCAATCGCGGGCGTTTTTCTTGCAGCTCGGTTTTCAAACGGTCCAATAACGATGAATAATATTCACCTGTAATAGTTTTTTACCCTTTTCCAGATAGTCGATGAGGATTATCCCTTGCGAATCCCAAAAGACAGTCGCCATAACCTTTCCGGCCGAAGGAACGGTCTTCGCCTTTTTTGGTGCAGATTCCCCCTTGGTAACCCATTGTTTAGATTGTTGTTTGGTCTCAGGAGTATAGTAATGTATCCATGTTTCATCCACAGTGACGAAACGATGCTTAAAGTCCTCCGGATTCTTCTGGAACAGCTGCAAACCATCCTTGCAACACTTCACACGATTCCGTTTTTGGTCAAGCGTGAGCAATCGCGGCACCCATCTTGCGGATAGCTTTCTCATGTCCAAATGTTTATGCAAAATATTATGTACCCGTTCAGTCGAGATGCCCACAGCACTAGCAATCTCACGCACCTTAACTCTTCTGTCATCTATCACCATATCATGGATTTGATCAATGATTTCTGGAGTCGTAACCTCCACAGGCCGTCCAGAACGTTCAGCGTCACTTGTGCCCATATGGCCAGTCCGAAAATTTTGAAACCGCTTATAAACTGTTCTAATCGAAGGTGCAGAGTCATCATAATGTTTATCAAGCTTCTCTTTAGTCTCCTGAGGCGTTTTGCCTTTCATAAAGTAATGTTTAATTACCACACGAAATTCTTTTTCGTCCATTTCTTGAAA
The DNA here is from genome assembly GCA_019049505.1 of Pachyrhynchus sulphureomaculatus. Classification (NCBI taxonomy): domain Eukaryota; kingdom Metazoa; phylum Arthropoda; class Insecta; order Coleoptera; family Curculionidae; genus Pachyrhynchus; species Pachyrhynchus sulphureomaculatus. The sequence goes on from CM032456.1 coordinate 196,173,058, forward strand.
ATCACTCTACTTCCTTGATTCACACGAATGCCAAACACAAGGAAATAGACCAATATGGCTGAAACTTGGTGTGCGTTCATTCAAGAGATGCTACTAACTAAACATGACCTCGATACGCGCCGGTGGTGCCATCTCTCGGACTTTGCACGGACTTTTCAAACCAGCCTCGTATTTACTTAATAAGGGGTGGGCCATTTAAAAGTTTAAATTTAAAAATGCAATAAAACAAAAACGGTTTGAAATTTCGCCAAATTTATTTTTTTGTTGTGAAGTACAATTGTTCCGGTTAGAGATGGAATATTATTTCATTCATATGGCTGCCGCGGCTGGCCTCACAGTACCCCATTCGATCGGACCAATTTTCGAGCACTTTTTCGAGTGTATGGGGTCGTATCTCGGCAATGGCATCACGAATGTTAGCTTTCAAATGCTCAATTGTCTCTGGTTTGTCGGCATAACACTTGTCTTTAACGGCGCCCCACAGAAAATAGTCCAACGGTGTCAAATCGCAGCTTCTTGGCGGCCAATTGACATCACCATTTCGGCTAATTAAACGGCCATCAAACGTTTGACGCAATAAATCGATTGTGGCATGAGATGTGTGGCAAGTTGCACCATCCTGTTGAAACCAAACATCGTTCACATCAATACCATGAAGAGCGGGCACAAAAAAATTGGTTATCATGGTGCGATAGGTGTCTCCATTGACCGTAATGGTTGCGCCGTCCATAGCTTCGATATTTTAGCAATAAACTTGCGTATACCGGGCACTGTTGGTCCTTCTCTGCGACCAAATTTTGTACGACATTTTCGTGCAATTTCCGAACAATTGTCTTTGTTTTGGAAATAAATTTCCAATAAATCCCAACGTTGCTCAAGCGTAAATCGATTCATTTCGTTCAGTGGAGATAATATACTGAATTTTGTGACAGAATAGAATGACATAAGTATTGCCAGATTCGAAATAACCGGTGGTTCAAATTTAAACCGATAGATGGCCCACCCTTTATAAAATATACTCAAATTTTTCAAGGAACCCAAAAATCAGTAACAATCTACAAGATGTTTCGTTTCATTTAACTTCAGAAAATTCCGTGAAAATGAAACAACCTGCTAACTATATAAAATTAAAACTTGCAAACGTCTACTTTTATAACTAATATTATCTCTCTGCAGTTATTGAGGAAAAATATTCGTCTAAAAATGAAACAATAACCGGTCGAGTGCAAGTTGAATTTGCACAATTAGTGTTCCGTACGTTGATTGCTTTTAAAATAAAAAAATTGTTACGGTGGTATAAAATGATCAGTGACTTCACAAAACACACCCCAAATGAGTTTTCAACAAAGTTTGTATCCGATCTTTACTGAAAACTGATGACCTTGAAATTTTTGTTTTTTTTTACATATACCAGATAAGTTATTAAAGGTAATGCACTCGTGATAATTTTCGTTCAATCTACATCCTGTGGAGAATATTCGAGAATTTTTTCAAAATTTTTTGATCAGTACTTTTCGAGGTAAGGTGGGGGGCAGCGATTTTTCGCGATTTTTTAAAAATAATACAAAGAAAAGTGTGCGCAAGTATTACATTATATATATATTTTTTACTCGTGTTTTCACAAGCTTTCATTTGACACCACATTCGATGATCTAGTAAAAAAAATTTTTTTTCACTTCCGATTTCACCCCCCAAAACTAACCCCTTAAGTCAAAATTTGACTTTCAAAACTACACGGCTCTGATGAGGCCATCAATTCCTATATTAGTGCCAAATTTTAACTTTCTATGTCAAATTTGTGACCTAGTCGAATTTAAACGTCTTCGTAGAGAGATCAAGATCGAGGTTCGGATTGCTTGTAGAAATTATGTTACTGAGGCGGAAATGGACTTCTCTATCAACCCAAATAAATTTTGGTCTTTTCTAAACGAGAAAAGGAGGACAACTAGTATTCCCATCAACATGTATTTTGAAAACGAATTGCTTACAGCTCCTCAGGAGATAGTGAATTTGTTTGCTAAGTTCTTCCAATAGGCATATGTTGATTCCTCTATGTTTCGGAACAACCCCCCTGATAACTGCTCACGTCCCTCTCTTTCATCTCTAATTGTTAACACCATAGAGGAAAGGGACGTGATCAGTACCTTAAAGAAACTTAAACCTAAATCGACCGCTGGAAACCGATGGTCTACCAGCTTTTTTTATTCGGGATTGCGCAGCTGTGTTGTCCAAGCCTCTCACGTTTCTTTTCAATCTGTGTTTAAACTCATCGTCCTTTCCCCAAATCTGGAAGAAGTCTAAAATATGTCCCGTATTCAAAAAGGGTGATAAGAGCCACATTGAAAATTACAGACCTGTGGTAATATTGAACAACTTTTCAAAGGTTTTCGAAATTGTGCTATATGACATTATATTTAATCATGTTAAACTTTTCATAACTGAAAGCCAACATGGATTCTTTCCAGGGCGTTCAACCATTACCAATTTAGTTACAATTACTCAATTTATTTCGGAAAGTATGGACAATGGAGGACAAGTCGACATAGTTTATACAGACTTCTCAAAGGCTTTTGACCGGCTTGACCATGGTATTTTGCTTGAAAAACTATCAAACTGTGGAGTTAATGGCAATTTATTAAACCTGCTGAAATCTTATTTAATTGGTCGTCAACTAATAGTAAATTATCGTGGTTTTGAGTCGGTCATTATTAATGCTACCTTTGGTGTTCCCCAAGGGTCTGTCCTAGGACCGTTATTGTTTAACATATTTATAAACGACATCACCCGAGGCCTTACCTCGTCCTCTTTGCTTTATGCTGACGATCTGAAAATATACCGATGCATAGACTCTCTCCATGATTGTGTAACTCTTCAGGATGATCTAGATACTTTAAATCGTTGGTGTATTCGTAATAACTTATATTTGAACACAAAGAAATGTTTTTCTATGTCTTTCACTCGAAAGAAATTACCAGTAAATTTTTTATATAATTTAAACCATAATGATCTTGAAAAATGTTATCGTTTCAAAGATCTTGGTGTAATGTTTGATACTAAACTCAGTTTTGTGGATCATATAAATGAGATCATTGCTTCTTCTTATAGGTGTATGGGTTTCATTATGAGGAATTCTAGAGACCTTTCAAACATTGAAACCCTCAACACTTTATTTAATGCTTTGGTTCGTTCTAAACTGGAATATGGTTCAGTTATCTGGTACCCAACATATGAGATCCACATTAATCATATTGAAAAAATCCAAAGACGATTTGTGAAGTTCCTTTAGTTTTAAATTAGATGGTATTTATCCACCATGGGGTTTCCCTAATGATGTTCTATTAAGAAGATTCAATATTGTTAGCCTTTCCCGGCGTAGAGAATATGCTACAATCTTGTTTTTATATAAAATCTTGAACAACAGAATTGAATGCCCTTTCACCCTCTCAAGTATTAGGTTCCGTGTGCCATCTCCACACGCTCGCCTAAACCATTCCTTTTTCTACATGCCTGTTCCAAGAACAAACTTGTTGATGTACTCGCCGATATACGTTATGTGCATGAATTATGAAAGGGTCAAACATATGGTTGATATTTTCTGTTGCAGTATGACATCTCTACGTAGGTCATGTTTAACTGTGGATTAGGTCTGTCTCTTTTTATTTTTGTTTTTCTTTAGCTTGTAGTATAGTTATTAGAATTATTAAAATACTAATTTGATAAATACTTATCTATTTGTACTTGTTATATTTGAATGTTCCTATCCTATAATTGGATTGCTCTGTAGGATAGTTGTATTAAATAAATAAATAAATAAATAAATAGTTTCCGAAGTGATCTTATAAGTGTTCCGTACGGAACACTAAAAATCCTGTACATGTTTTGTATCTAACTTTTTAACTGTTAAATTTGGAACACAAAAAATATAAACATGCCAAAATTACTCCAGATCTCTTTCCAGTCGTTGTTCGATTCCGAACATCGTGACTCATTCATCACTATCACTATAAACCTAGTTCTATCCAATGCTGGATGTAGGCCTTCCCCCTGAATTTCCATCTCAATCTATTTTCGGCTGTTGTCATCCATCCAATGTTCGCCACACACCCGTCATCTTATTTTGTGACGTCCTATGCTCCTTTTCCGTTCTTGTGGGCTCCATTCTAATGTTCGCTTGGTCCATCGATCATCGGTCGTGCGTGCTACATGTCCAGCCCATTGCCACTGCCTTTCTGCTACGAGCTCTATAATATCCTTTAATTTCGTTTATTCACACTTTCTTTTTCTATCTCTCCGTTTTATCCCGAGCATCTGTCTTTTGTATGCTCTCTGGATCTGAGCTGTTATTTGTGTATCGGCTTTATTGAGTGTCCAATGTTTTAGCGCCCTATGTAATTACGAGTAAGATACACTGGTAGCCTTTAACTTATTTGGGATGGCTTTGTTTTTAAATATGTAACTTAATTTCCAGAATGCCCACCATCTAAACCTGATTCTTCTTGAAATTTCATCCGGGACACTGTCTCTCGCCGTAGTAATTTTTTGCTCCAGATACACATAATTCTTAACAATCTCGAGAGCTATTCCTTCCAAATTTATAACTATATTGTTATTAGTGTTGGTTAATATCTTTGTCTTACTTTTATTCATCTTAAGTTGAATTGTCTTTGAATAGTTAACTCATTTCTTGTAACGCATGTGGATTACTACTTATGACTGCAATATTGTCCGCGAACCCTAAATGGCTCAGATACACACTATCTATCTTTAGGCCCTTCTTTGTTCAATCTAGTTGGCAAAATACGTCTTCTAGAGGGGTAATAAATAGCTTAAGAGAGATCGTACTTCCCTGTTTTACACCTCTTCCTATACGTATTTGTTCTGTACTAGGTTTTATCTACATCTTTGCATTTTCATATATATCTTTGATTAGGGGAGTGTATATAGAATCAATTCTACAGTTGTTCAAGCCGTTGATGATTGCCCACATTTCGACAGAACCAAAGCCTTCTCATAATCTTTGAAGGTTATGTAGAGTTTGAAATTGTATTCTTTGTTCTTCTCTAGGATATTTCCCATCGTCTGTAAGTGGTCGCATGTGGTATAGCCGGATCTAAAACCAGCCTGTTCACATGGCTCGTAGGAATCTAACTTATTTTTTAATCTCATTCATGGTAGTGAGTAACTTCGTCATGCCGCTCTATCCTCTACCGTTCTCATGACCGTTGCAAACGACATGTTTATGAGGTCCTTGATTTGGTCTATAAATCTTACAGGAGATCTACCTCTTGTTCTTTTACCGTCTACTTTTACTTGGATCATTATCTTCTCTATATATACACTGGCGTGCAAAAGTTTCCGGCCAGTAACATTTCGTACTCCAATTTATTAAAAAAAAAGGCTAATGATTTTTAATCATTATGAGATGTGAGTATGAGATATAGGAAACAAAATAACATAGTAAAATAATATTATTTATGTTTGTGAATATATTTATTATTATTATTCTTATGTGCAAAAGTTTCCGACCACATAATATACATTGACGCAGTAGGACGTTCAAAGACGTATTTACGAATAATAGCGCGTTGAATGTTCATAAAAGGTCGTGGGAGCATAAACATGGCTCGGCATATGCAAATCCAAATTCATGAGAGAGTAATAAAATTTTCAAAAGAAGGAAAGTCTTCTCGTGAGTTTGCTTCATTATTATCGATAGGTAAATCAACCGTGAACGATATTATTGTAAAATACCGCTGTGGATATGGTTTAAAAGATCGTCCGCGTAGTGGAAGACCAAGAAAAACGTCTAAAAAAGTAGATCGTATCATTAAACGCAAATCAACTGCGGATGTCAAGAAAACTGCTGCCGAAATTGCACGCGAGCTAAAGGATGAAAACCTAGCTAATGTTAGTCGTAGTACTGTGACACGAAGACTACATGATGTGGGACTTTTTGGCCGTATAGGTATTAAAAAACCATTAATCAGTAAAAAGAATAAGAAGGCCCGATTACAATTTGCCAAAGATCACCTAAATTGGACAATCAAAGATTGGAAAAAAGTAGCTTCCTCAGACGAATCTAAATTTAATTTTTTTGGAAGCGATGGTAGACAACATGTACGACGTCCTATTGGTACGAGAAATGATGTTCGGTACCAAATTCCTACTGTAAAATTCGGTGGAGGAAGTGTGATGGTTTGGAGAATTTTCTTTGCACAAGGAGTCGGTCCATTGATCGAGATCAACGAAAATATGAACGCTGATATTTACAGGGACATTTTAGAAAACAATTTGTTATCATATGCGCTGAAGAAACATTGCCGCAGAATTGGATATTTCAGCAGGATAATGACCCCAAACATACATCCAAGTTGTTAAAACAGTGGTTTTCTGCTTCAAATGTGAGAGTCTTAAGCTGGCCATTTCAATCACCGGGCTTGAACGCAATGGAACACTTATGGGAAACGCTAGATTGTCAAGTTCGAAAGCATACATATTCAAATAAAGCCGCACTATTCAAATCATTGAAGGACGAATGGGATAAAATTCCACCTGCTTGTATTAATCGATTAATTGAGTCAATGCCACATCGTTGTGCGGCTGTTATCGTTGCAAAGGGTATGGCTACAAAATATTAACATAAAAATATAATTTAAGTCTATTATAGAGCATATGGACTAATAACTTTTCTCGTAGTACAAAGTGGCCGGAAACTTTTGCACATATAAATATAAGAATAATAATAATAAATATATTCACAAACATAAATAATATTCTTTTACTATATTATTTTGTTTCCTATATCTCATACTCACATTTCATATCATTCGTCTTTTTTTAATAAATTAGAGTACGAAATGTCACTGGCCGGAAACTTTTGCACGCTACTGTATATATTCAGATCTTTTGGTATATAGATATATTCATTCTGTGAGCCGTCCGAGCTCCAGATAAACAGAAAAGGCCAAATTTAAAGTAAGCCACACGAGTAATTTATGTTTGTGATTTACAATAAAGCAAAATAAATTTTATTTTATTTGTTTTTCAGAGACTGAGTAACGACCACATATGTTACTTCCTATATCAGATTCTTCGAGGATTAAAGTACATACACTCTGCCAACGTACTTCACAGAGACTTAAAACCCAGCAATCTACTTTTAAACACCACCTGTGACCTCAAAGTAAGTATGTACTCGAATACATCTTAATCTGTATTAATTCTTTGAATACATTTTTGCACTTTTAACTACAACTTGCTTAATTTCATTTTTTCGATTTATATATTATACATTCTGAAGTATTGATCTAGCAGTCAGTTTATTCATAAACTTCTTAAATTATTTTAACTTGAGAATAATGATTTTTACATAGCTGATAGTATAGCTATAGTATATTTAAGTGTCATGCGATTTATGAAGTTAAAATTAAATAAATTAGTCATTTTTTTTATGTCTACCATATTTATTTATTTATTTATTTAGTTGAGAATATACGGGTGCACCCCTTTTTACAATGAATTTACATTACTTTCTAATATAACTATGTCCAGTCACATTAGGGGTTTCACCTCAGAATGAGAGATAATAAGCTGTAAACTAAGCTAAAATCTCGTGTCCGCGTCTTAAAATATTCAAGATCAAAGGTCACAAAAATCGGTTTTTCGCAAATATCTCGCTTCCTATGGTTTCAATGAAATTTGAGTGTGCAAGTATTACATTATATATATATTTTTTACTCATGTTTTCACAAGCTTTCATTTGACACTACACTCGATGACCTACTAAAATTTTTTTTTTTTTACTTTAGATTTCACCCCCCAAAACTAACCCCTTAAGTCAAAATTTCACTTTCAAAACTACACGGCTTTGATGAGGCTATCAATTCCAATATTATTACCAAATTTCAACTTTCTATAACAAATAGTTTCGGAGAAAATCAGCTATGACAGACAGACACCGAAGTGATCTTATAAGTGTTCCGTACGGAACACTAAAAAGTAGAGATAACCAAGAATTAGCATATTTTTATATAGCAGAAATCGTTCCTAACAAATTGTCGTCTGTCTTGGCGAAAAATCGGTTAGTGTGGTTAACGATCTCTTGTATTTGGCATATCTTGCTTTGGTTATAGCAAGCGAGCATAAGACCGCAATAAAAGATCAACACTTTGATAATGCGGAGGACTTTCCAAATAATATGACTGCGGTTTTTAGACAGTTTATAAAAAGGGATTTCTTGAAGTCTTTCAGCTATTTTATGCATGAACAAAGAAATTTAGAGAAGTGGGGATAATTGATTTTATGTAGACCGGAAGCATACTGCGTAAACTATATTATTTCCATAATATCTAGTAATTGTGTATAAGAATATAGACAGGACAATAAAATCAAAAATCAGAGAAGCAAAACAGAAATGGTTGTCGGAACGATGTGAAGAAATTGAAGAACTGGACAAAAAATACGACTCGCTGAACGTACACAAGAAGATAAGGGAAATGACAGGGGTAAGAAGATCAAATCACTCTAGACAACTTAAAGACAAAAACGGTACTCTCATAACAGATATGAATAAAAAAGTACAAAGATGGAAAGAATATATTGAAGACCTTTTTAATGATGAACAGCGAAGTGCAACATCAGACGATCTTTTGGACGATACTGGCCTGGATATAATGAAGGAAGAATTAGAGTACGCCCTAAAACATGCAAAGAAGGGTAAAGCAGCCGGATCTGACGATATATCGGTTGAGCTAAAACTGATGAATGACGATTCAATCTCAATTCTCCTAAAACTGTTCAACTTAATATATAAAACTGGTATAATACCCAAGGATTGGCTTCAGTCCACTTTTGTGGCAATCCCGAAAAAAGCAAACGCTAAAGAATGAGTGATCATCGGACTATATCTCTTATGAGTCATACCTTAAAACTTTTTCTAAAGATAATACACAATCGGATCTACAAAAAGCTTAAAATGGATATTAGTGAGACCCAAATGGGATTCAGAAAAGGAATGGGCACACGCGAGGCCCTATTTGCGATAAACGTGTTGTCACAGAGATGCATGGACATGAATCAGAAGCGGTACGTTTGCTTTATAGACTTTGAAAAGGCATTCGATAAAGTTCGACATGATCAATTAAAGAGAATCCTCAAAGACAAAAATATCGATGATCTAGATATCCGCATCATATGCAATCTATATTGGAACCAGACGGCGAGAGTAAAAGTGGAGAACATGATTACGGAAGAGTTAGAGATCCGCCGGGGAGTACGTCAGGGCTGCATACTGTCACCCCTATATCTATAGCGAGAGTGTATGTCAGGAAGCTTTGTATGACGCAGACGAAGGGATAACGGTAAACGGTGAAACCCTGAATAATGTAAGATACGCCGAATAGAGATATCAAGATCAAGCTTTAATAGAATGAGAAAACACTTTTGCAATCGAGATCTAAGCCTGGTACTGCGGTTACGAATGTTGCGTTGTTATGTCTTCTCAACGCTTCTTTATGGAGTGGAAGCATGGACTTTGAGGCGGAACAATACTAAAAGTATTGAAGCTTTTGAGGTGTGGTGTTATCGGCGCATTCTGAAAGTGTCATAGATTGATAGGGTAACCAATAACGAGATTCTCCAAAGACTAAACAAAGCCCCAGAACTAATGAACACTATTAAAAAAAGGAAGCTGGAATATTTGGGACATATGTTGAGGGGGGAGAAAGGTATTCACTGTTGCGGAATATTATGCAGGGCAAAATTAAAGGAAGAGAAATGTTGGATGTAGAAGAATATCGTGGTTGCGTAACTTGCGCGACTGGTTTTTCTGCAGCTCAATTGAACTATTTAGAAGAGCAGCAAATAAAATGAGAGTGGCTGTGATGATTTCTAATCTCCGATAGGAGTGGCACTCGAAGAAGAAGAAGTAATTTCAAAGGTTTTTATGATTCTATACTGTTGCTTATTGTTTTTTTTTTTTTTTTTTTTTTTTTTTTATGGGTCTAGCACACGTGCTACAGGGAAGTCCCTAAAGCGCTACAGGAGCGACACGTGTGCGGAGAAAGCGATTCACGTTGTTCTTGAATCGCTGTAGATTGTACTCGGTGGGAAACACAGTCCTGGGCAAATTATTCCAAAGGGATGATGTTCTCCATATAAAAAGACTGCTTGAAAAGCGTTGTACGAAGAGTAACAAGCTGAACCTCATACGGATGTGAAGAATTAGCGCGGCGTGTACTTCTAACATCCACCGCCCTGGGAGGAATTAAGCGGGCCACATCCTTTGAACACTTTCCATGAAAGTACTTGTAGAACAGGCTCAAGTCGCCAACCGTTCTTCGATGTTCCAGCGAATCAAGGCCGACGGTCAGTTCCGGGTCTCCAATCAGACGAACAGCTCTTCTTTGAATAGAATCCAACAAATGCAGTGTATGTTTGGGAGCGGAGCTCCAGACATGGGAGCAGTATTCCATAGTTGGTCGAATTTGAGCTTTGTAAAGAATTAACAGTTGTTGTGGAGTGTAAAGCTTTCTGGTTCGAAATAATATTCCCAACTTTTGAGAAGCTCTCTTTGCTGTGCCTGCAACATGTTCATGCCAGGACATATTTGCTCCCAAATTAACGCCCAACAAATTGAGTGACGATGTTAGAGGAATGGAGTGCCCCGACATAACTATGTCGGGTTCAGCAACGTTAACTTTTTTAGAAAAAACTGCCGCCTGGGTTTTTGTAGCGTTAAATTCCACGTGGTTACTGTCACCCCAAGATAGAATTTCTTCCAGATCTTTGTTAAGTTGAATGACTTCCTGCTGTCTGCGGATATTCGTCTGAGTAGCCGATGTCCGAGCGTTCAAAGTGAATGAAGAGATAAGTGTACTGTCATCTGCAAAGCTGTAAATTGGATCGTTAATGTAAATGAGAAAGAGAGTAGGAGACAGTATGGAGCCTTGGGGTACACCGGCGTTGATAGTGAAGGTGTTAGAAAGAAATCCGTCGACTGCCACTCGTGAAGAACGCTCTCTGAGGAAACATGAGAGCCACAAACAGGACTTTTCCGACATACCATAAGAACGTAGCTTAGCCAACAGCCCATCGTGCCAAACACGGTCGAATGCCTTGGATATGTCAAGAGCAACCGCTCGAGATTCTCCAAAGTGTTCAATTGCGTTGTTCCAAACATGTGTTACATAAGTCAGAAGATCTATTTTTACGAAAGCCATATTGATGATCGCTAATAATGTTGAATCCTTCAAGATATTTTAGAAGATGCTGGTTGATAGCCTTTTCCATGACTTTCAATATTATTGAAAGCAGTGTGATTTGTCGGTAGTTATTTGGCAAGGTCTTCTTGCCTTTTTTAGGTATCGGCTGAACTGTAGCACATTTCCAGCAGGAAGGAAATATTCCCTTTCTGTATGATAGGTTGAAAAGTCTACAGAAAACTGGTGTTAATTCCCTCGCACAGTTCCTAAGAACTATGGCAGGTATTCCGTCAGCGCCAGAAGCCTTTTTGGTGTCTAGCTTCATCAGAATACGCTTTATGATACGCTGTCTGAAGACAACATCGGGCATCCTTGACTGCACTATGGGAATAGTAGGTGGTGTTTTTCCTTGGAAATCGACAGTAGAATGTGAAGCAAAGAGTTCAGCCAACAAGTTCGCTCTCTCAACAGGTGTCGTTGCAATAGAATTATCTGGCCGGGTGAGTGGTGGTATGGTGGATTTGGTGAAATTCTGACTAACTGCCTTAGCGACCGACCAAAAGGACCTTGAATTGTCGGGACAAGCGAGAAGTTTGTTTCTAATCCGTTGGTTGTGTACCTCCTTCGTTTCGTCGATAATTTTTTGCATCTGTTCCTGGCACGAACAAAGGTGTTACGGTTTATGGTGTTAGGATTTTCACGCCATTGTCGTTAGGCAAGATGTTTAGAAGCAACAGCTTCTTTGCATTTTCGGTCAAACCAAGGCTTGCCGTTGGAAGGGCATTTCTTCGAGAAAGGGATGTAAGCCTCCATACCGGCCAAAATAACATCGGAAACCTCCCTGGCGCAGTCAGACGGATCGTCGGATCGGAAACAAACGTCTAACCAAGGGAAAGTTCGAAAATATTCCATGAGATCTTCCCATTTAGCAGACTTGTAGTGCCAAATCTTGCGCGGTTTAGGCGCCTCTCTGTCATTGATTGGTAGAATACTCGATGTCGAAAGTAGTTTATGGTCGGAAGAACCTAACGGCGGATTTACGCTGACCGTATAAATCTCCGGATTGGTGGTTAAAAACAGATCAAGACTGGCGAACTCCCCGTCTCGATCAGGGATCCGTGTTGGTTCGTCAATAAGCTGAGTTAAGCCACAACTGATTGAAAATGATTCGGCTTCACGACCTTGTTCATCGGTAATATTTGAATATTTAAGCCAGTTGATGTTGTGGACATTAAAGTCGTCCAGGATGGCAATTTCGGCATTTGGATAGTTAATTTGTAAATGATCGATGGTGTCTGCAAGGGAAGCGAAAAGTGCTCTAAAGTTAGTATCACTTGGTGGTCGATAGAGGATACAGATGAACCTTGTGGTTGGTTGAGTCGTTATTTTTAACCACATAACATCAAAGTTTGGGGGCTCCAGAGCCTCCTCTCGTTGGCAAGAGAGGTCGTTTCTGACATAAAGACAGATTCCAAAGTTACGCCTAAATCGGGAATACAAGTCGTACCCAGGATAAAGATAGTTTACTGTGCTGGTCGATGAACTGACCTTAGTTTCACAGAGAGCGAGTACATGAGGTTTATTTGATTGCAGGTGTTGGTGCACTGGATTTATGTTCGTGTTTAAACCTCGTATGTTGCAAAAAATCCATTTTGAAATTCTGTTCTCTGCATGTTGACGCCCCTGAACCAGCCCCCACCCGGAGATCCGAACAGGGGGCTATTTTACCTCCGGAATTTTTTGTATCCAGGTGCCTCTTCATGCTATTTGGTCCCACAGTCCGGGACATCGGCACAGCCATGAAACGTTAAGCAACTTCACGCAGCCTAAACCGATTGTAAGATTTTGTGGTTTATAGAATTGAGACTCAAAATGATCATTTAATCCCCATTCGAAAAACCCATAAAAATGTGAAAAAGTTAGTATATTGGATGAGCAATTTTGTGGAATATTTTTAATCTTTCAGTTTACTTGCAAATTGCAAAATTAGAAATGACTTACAAAATAAATACATACAAAATAGCATAATATCCTATCTACATTTACTTGAGATAGATAAGGTTTAACGTAAGTTGAATCATACTTTCATGTTGACATTTAGATTGTATTGTAATCTTGAGACTTAAAAACCACTATTGTATACTAGGAAAGCGTATACGAGCTATTTAGGTTTTTTTTTTTTAATACGCTTCTCAGTTTACATCTGAGGTAGTATTAGTTCACAGAAAATGGATTATCCTTGAAATTCAATTTGGGTATTACCTTTTGCGTCAATAAAGAAAATAAATAACTCACTCACCCACGTGATTTTTATTGCCGGTCAAAATATACAATTTTACAAAAAAATGACTAAATATAATAATAATAATATATCGGTTTAAAACGTCTTTCGTCGTTGTCCGATGCCTAACTTCCATTCTTTTCGATCCATCCATTGATCTTCTCTTAGGTCTCGAGCACTCATAGCTTTATTAATGCTCTCCTTCCATGTTTTTTTAGGTCGTCCTCGTTTTTTGTGATTCGGTGGTATCCATTGCATGGCAATTTTGGGTAATCTGGTTTCTTCCATTCGTTGTACATGCCCGTACCATATCAGCTGTTTCTGTTCGATGTCTGTTATAATGGATCCATCTATCCCCATTCGCTGTCTTACTTCGTCATTTCGAATTCTATCTCTTCGTGATATACCTAATGTTCTTCTAAATACGTCCATTTCAGTTGCTTCAAGTTTTCTGCGATTCTGGTCTGATATTCTCCACGTCTCTGAGCCGTAGGTTAGACTACTTTTAATGAGAGTTTCATATATGTTATATTTGCGTCTCTTTCCGATGTTATCGCTCCATAGTATACCCTTTAGGCATCCTATTGCTCTTCTAGCTTGTGTTATTCGTTTGTTAATCTCGCTATCATCTTTGCATGACGTGTCGAATTCTACACCCAGATACGTGTATGAGAGGCAGCTGGTTATTTCTTCTTGATTGTCTAGCTGGATATTCGTTGGTTCCGTTCCTATAGGGAGGTATTTAGTTTTCTGCGTGTTAAGCTCTAGTCCCCAGTTCTTATATTCAGTATGCAATTTTCGAGCCATATACTCTAAATCGTCCCTATCATTTGCTATGATGACTTGATCGTCAGCAAACTGAAGAGTGTATAGGCATGTTCTGCCAATGTCAATACCCATCCCATTAAATTTCCTCTTTCATTGGTATAAGGCCCTCGCTACATATATTTTAAATAATGTAGGTGATATACAGCATCCCTGACGCAAACCTTTATCCACTAGGAATTTCTTTGACACTGTTGCCAACCTTTATTTGTGATGAGGCTCCTGTATATAAATTCTTAAGAGCTCTTATAATTGTCTGGTTAACATTGGTTTCTTGTGAGACTTTCCACAATTTTTTCACCGGGACTGTATCGTAGGCTTTCTGAAGATCTATGAACATAAGGTGGGTTTCTTGGTTGGTAGCTGACCTTTTTTCTATTATTTATTTTAGGGTGAAGACATTATCGGTACAGGTTCTTCCAGCTCGAAATCCAGATTGCTCTTCTTCTTCTTTAGCTCTATATTCCTCTTCAATGAGATCCTGAATAATTCTTCCATAAAGACGGCTCAAAGTACTGGTCACTGATATTCCTTTATAGTTAGAACAGTCAAGCTTGTTTCCCTTTTTATGAATGGATGATATGTAAGCCTCTTTCCATTCCTCAGGCACACTCGCGCCATTTATATACTGATTTATACACCAGGTAAGCTGATCAAACAGCCTTCCTGACCCACATTTAATCAGTTCAGCGGGAATTCCTCCTGGTCCTGCAGCTCGACCATTCTTCAATTTACTAACTGCTTTTTTAACTGTATCAACGTCAACCACGATTGTTTCTCCCTCTATGAGTATATCCGTTGGTGTATTCAACAGGTATTCGTCTCTGTTTTCTGATAATAGTATCTTGTAGTGGTCCATTCATTTCTTTATTGATATAGTTTGATTGTTTGCTTTATTTTTAGAGTTCGATGTTACGTTTTTTATGAACGTCCATGATTCTGAACACTTTTTTCCTCCTAAATATGTGTTGATTTCCATACACTTTTTGTCCCATATCTCCTTCTTTGCTACGTTTATTATTCTCCTTGTTGTCATTTTCAAGTCTAAATATTGCTCTTTGTCTTCTTGTTGTTGGGTGTTTAACCATTTAAGATATAGTTGTTTTTTCCGACTTATTAATTCTTCAATCTCGTTATTCCACCAGAGTTTGTAACTATGCTTTTTAGTTTTCAATCCAACTGCCTCTTCTGCAGCGGTTCTAATACTGTTTACTATATTTTCATATACAATTTCTAGTGGCTGTCGGTTTCTTGTTCCGAAGAGTTTTTCGTCCAGTCTACGTTGGTATAACTTTTGTGTACTTTCATTAATTAAGCTATCTATTTTATATTGTTTTGTTGATACTTCTTCCGTCTGGTCAGTTTCTTCTCTCTTATCTGCACGTTGTTTGGATCTAAATGGGACTATAAACTTTGCCTTGACCATGTAATGGTCTGATCCACATGTCACACCTCTATAGGATCTTACATCATTAATTTTTAAATTTGTCTTCTGTTTAACCATTACATAGTCAATTACAGATTTAAGGCTTCTTGTGTGTTGAACCCAGGTGTATGTATGAATTTTTTTATGTTTGTAGAATCCATTGGTTATTTTTAGCTGATGTTGTTGGCACAATGCAATTAATCTCTGGCCGTTGTCGTTTGTAGTAATTTCTCCATGGGGCCCTACTACGTCGTCATCAGTTCTTTGACCAACTCTACTATTCAGGTCTAACTAAATATACCTTACTTATTAAAATTTTTGGGTAGCGGGTAGAGACTACTCAACGATCTCGGTAGATACCAAGTCTGCTTCCTTACCCTCTTGAGCTATTACCGCAGGAAATCATGTCCCTCCCCTAAACCCCTTTACAATGCAGCTCCATACATATCTTTTCCCTGGTGAAGGGCAGCAGCGATTACCTGTACGAAATTAAAGCGTAAAGGAAATGATCCTGGACCCGCTTGTAACTGAGTTATCACGAGCATGACTGCAGCAGTTTTAATGGGTGTGACATTGCGATGCGAAAGGCCAAAGGCTGACCATCTCATTATTCTGTCCAAGAGAATTTGCTATCTATGCTTCAGATGTTAAGGTGGCATCTTGCGAACCGGTTGACAAACCGGCACCTCGTCGTGTCCGGGAGGAGAGGTGTGATATTGGCTTCCCTGGCGTACGGAAGTAGGCTACTAGACGACATGTGCGAAATGGAGGACTGAAATGAACTCTGGCGAACTTCAATTTGTGGAGAGAATATATACTTCTCAGGAATAACAGATGAAAGTATAGACGGAGTTGCAGTGATCATTTCTCCCAAATTGTAGACTGCAGTCATTGGATATAAACCCATCAGCAGTGGACTTATCCCTGTTAAGTTATGCCTGCAGCCCACTATAACTAATATTCTCCAGATGTATGCCCCAACTGCATGCGCAGATGAGGAGCGAAACGAGGAGTTTTACAAATCACTGTTAGCAACGATTAGTAATATACCCAAGCGCTAAATACTTATTGTCCTTGGGAACTTTAATGCCAAAATTGGGAAAACTTTAGATCGAACACATACGAGGCTGGTTTGAAAAGTCCGTGCAAAAATAAAAAACTACTTATGTGTTTTGGGGTAAACCTTTTTTATTTTTCAACATAGTCTCCTTTTAGGCTTATACACTTCGTCCAACGATGTTCTAGTTTGTTGATCCCTTCCGAATAATAGGATTTGTCCAAGTCTGCAAAATATCCATTAGTGTCTGCAATCACCTCCTCGTTTGAATAAATTTTCGTCCATTTCTTGAAAATCACTCGACTTCCTTGATTCACACGAATGCCAAACACAAAGAAATAGACCAATATGGCTGAAACTTGGTGTGCGTTCATTCAAGAGATGCTACTAACTAAACATGACCTCGATACGCGCCGGTGGTGCCATCTCTCGGACTTTTCAAACCAGCCTCGTAAAGTCAGTAATTGGTCTATATCGTTTAGGCGAAAGGAATGACAGGAATGTTTGCTTGTAGGGATTCTACGTTCAATATTAGCTTTCTATAATGGATACTCACTTTAAACAGCACCCTAGAAGGCTATATATGTGGAAATCCCCTAAAACCGCTACAGAAACCAAATAGATTTCATATTTATTAGCTGGAAATCGTCACTCATCAATGCGAACACGTTACCGGGTGCCGACGGCGGCGGCGGCGGCGGGAGCGATCATGAATTGGTATGCAAAGTTTGAACTTTGTGCATAACGATTCATGATCGCATCCGCCGCCGCCGTCGGCACCTGGTAACGATCATGAATTGGTATGCACAAAGTTCAAACTTCGCTTTAAAGCCATCCGTAAATCTGAACCTCCCCTCAGAAACCCGAAGAGCTTATATTAAGTGATTTCTCTGATAAGTTTGACAGTATATTTCCTGGAAGAGACCCGAATCTAAACGCAGCTGCCAAAACGTCATGGCTAGAGCTAAAATATTGAGGAAGGAATCTCGCAGTGTTCTAAATCATTTCGCAAAAAGCCGTAAACCCTGGATAACGGATAGCACTTGGCAGCTAATTGAAGAAAGGAAAACTTGAAAACCATCAGATAAAAGTTCACCTAAATATTCGCAATTGTCCAAAGATTTTTAAAGATCATGCCGAAGGGATAAAAATTAATACATAAACAGTATTTGTGAGGAAATCGAACGACATGGTCAACGAAGTGAATCAAGTGGTCTATTCCAAAAGGTAAAATTACTGACATGTGAATTTTAGCCCCAAAACTGATATATAGCGAGCGGAGAAGGTAGAATATTGCACGACTTGGACCAAATACTATGTCGATGGAAATTCTATTGTGAGATTATAATGATGATCAAGTAACTTTTGAAGGGCTGAACTGGGGACAACGTTACTCTAAAGCCTAACATACTTAAATCGGAAGTCGACAAGGCACTTAGGTCACTTAAACATGAAAAATCACCTGAATGTGATAATATTGTGGCAGAATATCTAAACCATCCAAGAGGGAAGGGAGTCCAGTGGTTTCATGATGTTTGCGACAAGATTTGAAAAACGGGAAAGTGGACTGCAAAATCTCGGTCGTCATACCATTACATAAGAACTAGAACTAACGTACTATTACTCTTTTGTCACATGCTAGCATATTATAAAACAACTAGCCGTGCCCGCGGCTCCGCTCGCGTGGACTTGATTCACTACTATCGTCACTGCTTATTCCTTATATTACCTAACGTAAAAAATTATCTGCCATTATTTCCCCTTATGTCCCATTATTTCTCCTTATCTCGCATTATCTCTACATAATTTCCATTATCTAGACTTATCTCTGCTTATCTCCCATTATTTCTCCTTGTCTCCCATTATTTATATTTATCTCCCATTATCTCACCTTATTTCCCATTATCTAGGCTTATCTCGACTTATCTCGCAATATTTTTCTTTATCTCCCATTATTTCTCCTTATCTCCCATTATATCACCTTATCTCCCATTATCTAGGCTTATCTCGACTTATCTCGCAATATTTCTCCTTATCTCCCATTATTTCTCCTTATCTCCCATTATCTCACCATAACTCCCATTACCTAGACTTATCTCTGCTTATCTCCCATTATTTATACTTATCTCCCATTATCTCACCATAACTCCCATTACTTAGACTTATTTCTGCTTATCTTCCATTATTTCTCCTTATCTCCAATTATTTATACCTACCTCCCATTATCTCACCTTGTCTCCCATTATCTAGGCTTATATCGAATTATATAGAACATATCATATGTATAAATTTATAAAAATACGTAAATTGGATAAGCGGTTCTCAAGTGATAAGCGCACTAACCGACCGACAGACAGACAGACAGAGAGACGTTGCATTTTATATATATTATATCCTTTGCAATATGATATTGTTCCATATTTAATGGTTTAGGCAGAATATTGCAAGAGAAACGCGCTAACGGTAGCCTTTTTTCCGACTTGATTCACTATTATCGTCACTGCTTATTCTTTATGTTACCTAACACAATAAAATATATCCTATAACCTGGCCAGAGAACACATGTATGTTTTAAAAAAAAAGTACGGAACGCACTAACGGACCGACAGACAGACAGAGAGACGTTGCATTTTATATATATTATAGATAGATAACCTGGCCAGGGAACATATGTATGTTTTAGAAAAAAAGCACGTAAATCGGATAAGTGGTTCTCCAGAGATAAGCGCACTAACGGACAGACAGACAGAGAGACGCTGCATTTTATATATATTATAGATATAGATTATTATTATTATATAACCTGGCCAATGAATTTAAAAAAAGACACGTAAATTGGATAAGTGGTTCTCGCGTGATAAACGCACTAATGGACAGACAGGCAGACAGAGAGACATTGCATTTTATGTATATTATAGATTATAGATTATAGATATTCTCTGCTACATAATATTTTTCCATATTTAATGGTTTAGGCTGTGTATAGCAAGGGAACGCGCTACCGGCAAACTTTTTTCCGACTTCATTTACTATTATCGTCACTGCTCATTCCTTATGCCACCTATCGTAATAAAATATAACCTGGCCAGAGAACATATCTATGTTTAAAAAAAAAAGTACGTAAATCGGATAAGTGTTTCTCCAGTGATAAGCGCACTAACGGACAGATAGACAGAGAGACGTTGCATTTTATATATATTATAGACGACTGCAGTCATATGTAACTACTTAAATCCCTGAAGAACAAGCTGGATTCCAAAAAGGAAAAGGTACGCCCGAACACATTTTGAACACGCTACAATTAATAGAAAAGTACGTCCTTTATACTTTGTTTCCTGGGTGATAAAAAGACATTTGACTGTATCAAATGGAGCAAAATGTGGAAAGTACTAGTTGAGATGGGAGTACCACATTTAATACTACTCATAAGAAACCTCTATGAATCTCATTTGGCTGTGTTAAGAATTGGGAACAGGCTTCCGCATACAAAATGCATAACGGAGTCCGACAGGGATGGAAACTTTCCTCAAACCTCTTTAATCTATAAGTCATAAGAACCGTTCTTGATGACTGCCAGGGTGGAGTGAACGTAGCGGGTGTGAAGATCTCAACTCTGCGCTTGAAGTGACAAGTCTTGCCTTTAGACTCTAAAATTATTATAGTAGCCGCAGCAACACTTTACAAATCTCCGGTAGGCTCGACAATTTCGAAGTAGTGGATGAATTCCTATACCTTAGGTCATTAATATCTAACAAACATAATTGTTTTGAGGAAATTCATTAAAGAATCGACTTGGCAAAGTCAGCTATGACGAGACTGACCAAGATATGAAATGATTGCTCTGTCTGTGCTGTGATCGCTGCTGTTTCGTTCCTTGGTGTTTGCCATATTCCTCTACGGTGCGGAAACATGAACCATAAGGCAAGCATACTGAAAGAAAATAGATTCCTTCGAGCAATGGTGTTGCAGATGAATGTTGCATATCCCTTGGTCAGCCCATAGAACCAACGCATCTGTTCTTGCGGAGGTTAACCCCTTACCGCATACTGTCCCAAATTTGTCACACATCAAATATATTTTTTTTCTAAGTCCCTGAGTAGCTTAAGGATCTTATTTCAAATTGTTCCATATCCGGCACGTTCGCTGCTCTGACGTAAAACGCGCAGACTCCACCGCAGTCAAATCTCGACGCCAGAAAAAGCCATTAGTCCAGTGGCGGCTTGTGACACGCTATATCCTGTTTTGTGGTTTTTAGATCAACAGTTTTCATACTCTCTTGTGAATAATTTGTTGTGACAAAAATATTCTTATAAAGGTAGGTGTCTAATTTTGCTACTAAGGTAATATCATAATTATAATTTGACGTATTGAAGACAAAATATGAGTTTGTTTACCTGTGCCATATTTGGAACAGTTTTATATAAAGACATGATAATTTATAATAATTACATCTCTTTCTTAGATGGACCCCAGTAAGTTTTATGGCACCAGAAATTTCCGAATTCCAAATGGTGACGTTAGTGACAATGAAAATTTATCCTCGGACGATGAACATCAAAGAAATGACTTGTTGGGTCCTAGAAAGTCCGTTCTCCTGTATGAGTCAGACAGTGAAAACGAAAGAATCGTTTCGACAAACGAAGATGTTATTATTGACGAAACCGATATAGAAGATGATGATGATGACATGCCATTGTCCGCATTAGGGCAAACTTTTATAGATCATCAGAATGTGTTACCATCGACATCGACTAATAAACCGACCAAAGAGAAGCCGAAAAAAAAGCAGAAGCAAACCATTGATTGGGAGAATAAATTTCTAGCTGTCTCTGAGGAATTTGTAAAATTTCAAGGTTGTACAATTCTTCCTGATTTCATAAAAGAATTAGAAGATCCTATCCATTTCTTCAATTTCATTTTTACTGAAGAACTTTTCGTTTACATAACTGAACAGTCAAATTTGTACGGGGTTCAAAGTAGACCTGAAAAGCCACCCAATATATCCAAGGAAAAAATTCGTGTTTTTTGTGGCATTTGTATATATATATATATATGTCGATTATTCAGTTACCATCGACCAGGTCTTATTGGAATAATTCGTTGGAAATTCCCAATATCTCCAGTGCTATGACATGCAACAGATTTGAAGAAATCAAACGATTTCTGCATTTCAACGACAACACACTGCAGGTTCCTCAGGGTCAACCTGACTATGATAAACTTTTTAAAATACGTCCCTTTCTGAACAAGATTCGTGACAGATTTCTACTTGTTCCTAAAGAAGAACATATGGCCGTCGATGAACAAATCATCCCAACGAAAGCACGTTCAACTCTAAAACAATATAATCCCAAAAAGCCCCATAAATGGGGATATAAAGTTTTCGTTCTAAGCGGCGTGTCTGGTTTTTCTTACGACTTTGATTTTTACTGTGGAACTACGGTGCTTGAGAATAATCAGCCTGATCTAGGAGCCAGTAGCAACGTTGTAGTAAAACTTTCAGAATCTATTCCGAAAAATCTAAACTACAAACTCTTTTTTGATAACTAGTTTACAAGCATTCCCCTGCTAACATATCTCACCAAAAATGGCATTTTACCATTGGGTACAGTAAGAGCTAATCGTGTACCATGCTTGCAGTTTCCTAAGGAAACGGAAATGAAAAAAAAAGGTAGAGGTACATTTCTGGAAAAAGTGGCAACTGTCGATGGTGTGCAAATATCTGCAGTGTCCTGGTATGATAATAAAGTTGTGAATACCGTATCAACCTATGTTGGCAGTCAGCCTACATCAGAAGCAACGAGGTTCTGCAAAAAATCAAATACCCATATAAAAATCCCCCGTCCCCAAAGCGTTGCTGTATATAATGCTTATATGGGAGGAGTAGATCTCCTAGATAGCATGCTAGGATACTATAGAATCCAAATTAGATCAAAAAAGTGGTATATGAGGGTATTTTTCCATTTTCTTGATATGACTTGCGCTAACAGTTGGATACTGTGGAGACGAAGTTTGCAAAATGATAACTTATATTTGTCGCTCTCAGAATTCAAGCTTGCTCTTGCAGAAGTATTAACGAAATCTGGCGTGAGTCAGAAAAAAAGGGGAAGGCCAAGCACCTGCCTACAGCCTCAGCTAGATTTGAAACAAAGAAAGTATCCCTTTTCACAAATACCAGCCCAGGAAGTTAGAACTGATAACTTGAGTCACTGGCCAGAAGTAAATGAAGATCGCCAAAGATGTAAATATCCTGAGTGCAAGGGAAAATCTCATGTGTCTTGTAACAAGTGTGTGGTATTTTTATGCCTAAATAAAGACCGAAACTGTTTTTATAAATTCCATACTGAATAAACTTTGTATGACACGTTTAAACATTTTTACCGAAATTTATTCTCTAGTTTAAGTTTTTTCCGTTTTCCCAATTTGTGCCAAATTTGGCACATGTCAAAAGGTGATTCATATCTTGATAAAAAAGTGACTATTTTTTTTTTTTAACATTTATTTCGTGTATTTAAAAATATTATCTAACATATATATTTTTTTGCAAAAATAAAAAAAGTCATGCAGTAAGGGGTTAAAGTAAATCTTCGATTGTCATCAATCTGTCTCCAATGCTACTTCAATTCTTTGGCCATATTGCAACGAAAGGGACCGATAGTTTGGAGAGGTTGGTCATGGCTGAGGATGTGCCAGGCAAAAGAATGAGAGATAGGCCCCCTACAAGATGGGCAAATCAAGTCCAAAAATCAACAAACTCGACACTCTACCATGCGTTTAAGGCAGCTGAGGACAGATGCCGATGGAGGGACATGGTTCAAGATAAGTAAATCATGATCTTCAGCATTGAAGTAACGACAAGAGAGAGATCAAAATTTAAAAACGTTTTATGAAAAGTTATTCCCCTATCACCTTTTTGGATGTATGTAACATTTTAGCATTCAGATAAATGTTTTATTTTTTATCACTATTTTAATATTTGCGAGATTTCGAAAAGACAGAAAATCTTCTAATGTTAAAAATATTACTTTTTATCCTGAACCATATTGTTTTTAAACTAAAATGGTTTTTGGTACAATGACAACAAGAATACGAGGCTGGTTTGAAAAGTCCGTGCACAGTCCGAGAGATGGCACCACCGGCGCGTATCGAGGTCATGTTTAGTTAGTAGCATCTCTTGAATGAACGCACACCAAGTTTCAGCCATATTGGTCTATTTCTTTGTGTTTGGCATTCGTGTGAATCAAGGAAGTCGAGTGATTTTCAAGAAATGGACGAAAAAGAATTTCGTGTGGTGATTAAACATTACTTTATGAAAGGCAAAACGCCTCAGGAGACTAAAGAGAAGCTTGATAAACATTATGGTGACTCTGCACCTTCGATTAGAACAGTTTATAAGTGGTTTCAAAATTTTCGGACTGGCCATATGGGCACAAATGACGCTGAACGTTCTGGACGGCCTGTGGAGGTTACGACTCCAGAAATCATTGATCAAATCCCTGATATGGTGATGGATGACAGAAGAGTTAAGGTGCGTGAGATTGCTAGTGCTGTGGGCATCTCGACTGAACGGGTACATAATATTTTGCATAAACATTTGGACATGAGAAAGCTATCCGCAAGATGGGTGCCGCGATTGCTCACGCTTGACCAAAAACGGAATCGTGTGAAGTGTTGCAAGGATGGTTTGCAGCTGTTCCAGAAGAATCCGGAGGACTTTAAGCGTCGATTCGTCACTGTGGATGAAACATGGATACATTACTATACTCCTGAGACCAAACAACAATCTAAACAATGGGTTACCAAGGGGGAATCTGCATCAAAAAAGGCGAAGACCGTTCCTTCGGCCGGAAAGGTTATGGCGACTGTCTTTTGGGATTCGCAAGGGATAATCCTCATCGACTATCTGGAAAAGGGTAAAACTATTACAGGTGAATATTATTTATCGTTATTGGACCGTTTGAAAACCGAGCTGCAAGAAAACGCCCGCGATTGGCCCACAAGAAAGTCCTTTTTCATCACGACAACGCACCAGCACACACCTCAGCAGTTGTGGTCGCAAAATTAATGGAAATAGGATTCCAACTCGTTTCACATCCCCCCTATTCTCCAGACTTGGCTCCCTCGGACTACTATTTGTTTCCCAATTTGAAGAACTGGCTGGCGGGACAAAGATTTTATTCAAACGAGGAGGTGATTGCAGACACTAATGGATATTTTGCAGACTTGGACAAATCCTATTATTCGGAAGGGATCAACAAACTAGAACATCGTTGGACGAAATGTATAAGCCTAAAAGGAGACTATGTCGAAAAATAAAAAAGGTTTACCCCAAACACATAAGTAGTTTTTATTTTTGCACGGACTTTTCAAACCAGCCTCGTAGATAGCACTTTAAAATTTGATGTCAAGTTGACGGAATGTCAACGATTTGTAATAGAAGTCAATTTTACTTTTTTAATACTAAATAAGTTGATGTTAAAATGAGACTAAATAAAACATCATCACTCTGATTAACGCATCTAATTAAAATTAAGACGTGAATAAACTTAAAATTTCAATTTTATTCTTTTTAAAACAAACTTAATGTAACAGTACCTATTTATTACCATAGACGTGTATATGTGTTACAAATTTTACGACTTATTTTGTGAGTTAAAGTAAATATTTATTCTATATAATGTTTTTAATAAAAAAAAGTGTTAACATTGATTTTTAGTAAATTTAATCTTTGTTAATCTGCTTCCATCCCGATGCAATCACTCCACATTTAAGCAAACATGATCATTTTTAAAAAACTAACAGAATTTATATTAGTTTTAAAATTTGTTATTTCTACTGTATTCCCAGAAAGTGTATTTGAGATGGTAAATATTACGGAAAAACGCCGCACAATGAGGCGAATGCGTTATTTTTCGGTCATTTGCTTATAACTTCCACATTTGTTATTGGAATGACTTCAAACTTAATACACATAATGTACGATTAATATATGTTCAGTATATGAGATAAAAATCATACTATATACTGTTATCGCGTGCGCGATAAAGCGTAAAGATGAATATTTCAAAATACTAGACAACAAATTGAAAAATTTTTCGATTACATGAGTGCGAATAGTCATTTTTCAATGTATTTTTGCCTGCTGAACACGAATCCGTTGTCCAAATTGGGCTGCCGCATCGTAATTTTGAGAAAAATGACGGAAATTTGCAAAAAAAACGACGGTTTCAAGGATTTTCATGACATAACACAGGCACAAATATTTTTTCTCATAAATTTCATTAATACTACGCCTAAGTATCAAAATTTAGCTTTAAAATACCTTTTGTTTCGTTTTGGTACATTTTTTATTTTCGAGGTATAGCTAAAATTAGAAACACTGGCTGCGCTTACGCAGCATTAATATCATTGTCCCGTGTTATGATTGCCCTATGCATGCGACGTGTAACGGAACATTAACCCATCAAAATACACTCATGAAGCGAATAATATTTCGAATGTCAATTATCTGCTCTTAGCGTTACCCAGGATCAACGACGTGGACGTGACAGATATTTGATCCCTCTCACATTTGTACTTCTTGTTTAAATCATCGTAATCTGTATCATCATCACTGAAATGTAATAGATGTTTTACATCTTCGGACAATTCTTTCTTCTTACGTTCCATCAATTTTCGTGAATTAGATATTATCGGATCTGAAGCAATCATCAAATTATTAAAAATATCTTCATTATTATATATTCGAGACATTCTTCGCTAATGGTTTTCTCTATATTTTCTGAAATATTTGTGATTTGCTTCCTGAGCATCTTCAGATAATTGCCCTATTGGCACGATAGCATTTGTTATAATATCGCTGCCATGTATCAATAACTTGTGACTAAGTTGGGAATGTGGAATCTTTGGCACAATGATACTACTCAGTATATATCACCACTACACCAAACACTTTATTTTTGCACTCGACGCGCGTTTCGCTAACCATGTTAGCTTCATCAGGAGCGATGATTGACTAAAGCTAAACTACCAAATCTACCCTATTTATACTTAGCCTAACCCTTGAATTACTCAAGCGGAACTAATGACATAGGCAAGGCTATCAGTTCCGGTCAAGTAACCAGTAGAGGGGACTATAAGGAATAGGCCCTCTGTCTTTGTTTAAACTACTTTTACATTTTATGATTTCCATACTTTCGTATGCGTTCAACAATCTCCTATCAGATACATTTTTTATTAATCTTAGATTATCTAATGTTACAGTATGATCAGCTTCAAGAGCATGTTCGGCAATGCTAGACTTTTCTGTTCTGTTGTATTTTAAGTGTGCTAAATGTTCTTTAAATCGTGTTCTAATTGACCTTTTAGTTTGCCCAACATACTTTTTGTCACAATCATTACAACTAATTTCATAAATTCCACTTTTCTCACAATTGAGAATCTTATCTTTGGGATTTCCTAAGATATTCCTCAGATTGTCTGATGACTTATAGACTAAGGTGAGGCCTACCTTATTAAATACCTTATTGAGTCCCTTGCTATATTTCGGATTATATGGTATGGAGACATACTTGGTGTTATTTTCTTCGCGTGTAAAAAAGGTGGAATTCTGAATATTAAACCTAAACTTATGCCTATTTATTAGCTTATTTACTAAGTCATCGTCATAACCATTAACTCTAGTTATATTTCTAATACGATTCCTTTCTTTTTTAAAGTTTACTCTATTCAGAGGGAAAGTGACCAAACGATGAACTAAAAAATGTAATGAGGCTAATTTATGTTGTTTGCAATGAAATGAATCATTAGGAATATATCTATCTGTTACTGTGTCCTTCCTATAGATATCAAATTCTAATCTATTATTATTTTTAATAATTAAAATATCTAGAAAAGGCAATTGTCCTTTGTTCTCAACTTCGTAAGTCAATTTAATGGAATTATACCGGCTATTTAATTTGGAAACAAAATCATCAATATTTGCTTTCTTTGTATCAAAAATCGCGAAAATATCATCCACATACCTATACCATATCCTTGGAAAATATTCGAATCCTTGACTGGCTTCGATTTCAAACTTACTCACGAATAAATTGGCTATGAAAGGTGACAAGCAATTACCCATAGCTGTTCCTTCTTTCTGAACATAAAATTGATTGTTATATTGGAAAAAAGTATGTTGGGCAAACTAAAAGGTCAATTAGAACACGATTTAAAGAACATTTAGCACACTTAAAATACAACAGAACAGAAAAGTCTAGCATTGCCGAACATGCTCTTGAAGCTGATCATACTGTAACTGTAACTGTAATCTAAGATTAATAAAAAATGTATCTGATAGGAGATTGTTGAACGCATACGAAAGTATGGAAATCATAAAATGTAAAAGTAGTTTAAACAAAGACAGAGGGCCTATTCCTTATAGTCCCCTCTACTGGTTACTTGACCGGAACTGATAGCCTTGCCTATGTCATTAGTTCCGCTTGAGTAATTCAAGGGTTAGGCTAAGTATAAATAGGGTAGATTTGGTAGTTTAGCTTTAGTCAATCATCGCTCCTGATGAAGCTAACATGGTTAGCGAAACGCGCGTCGAGTGCAAAAATAAAGTGTTTGGTGTAGGGATGATATATACTGAGTAGAATAACTTGTGAATTGACACTGGCATGTAGTACCATGGGTATAGTATATTTCGGCAGTTCTAAAAGCGTAAGATTCGAACTCAATCACGTTAATTTTTTTACCACTAGCGATTGCTCGCAATAGAACTCCAAATCTGGTTATCAAATTTTCGTCTATACCTGTAATAGCAGCTGATAACTGTGGATTGGCAAAAAATTTCCTGGCAGTGTTGCCATCATTGGATGTACCCTTCCCTTGTTTTACAAAGTCTACCAAAAGACCTGTTCTCATTCTGAAAGCAGTCTGTATCTCGCGTTTTCTTTGCTCCACTTCTCGTTTATGATTTTCATTCCTTACTGCCCAACATTTGAAAGAGGAATGAGGAGTAAATCGTCATTTTTTCATTTCATTGGAATATTGCCCGAGAGAATGGCTGAGTGGAGAACGTTAGATCAAGTCGGGGGAACTTTAATGTCCATTTTTTTACCAAAGGGAGACGAAGGGGCATAAAAATAGGATATCTCCGGAAACTTTGCCCTATCAGATGGTGGAAGCGCCATCTTATTCCACCTCATTCCAAAAACCTTATACATCTTTGAATATTGAAGTAAGAATAATTTTTTGTGTCGAATATGTCAAATATTTATTAATATATTGTAGCACTCTAATGATGTTACACTAAGATTAATTTGTTGCTTGAAACCTAATAAACAAGTTCTAGTAAGCGTCTAACTTATGTTCGTAGTTATGTTGTCCACAGAGAATTTAGAATGTAATTTCTCGAATTACAGAAATTCCAACATTGACGAAAATATCACACTTCAATGGATAATTTTAAGGAAGGCAGAAGGAATAAATTAATTATAAACATATTTATGTATGGTTTATTATATATATTAAAGGAAAAAATCGTTAATATTCGAAAAATACATCTTTAATTTTTTCATCCAATATCCGATTTTTTACGCCGTCTCCCCAATGTACGTCGTTTAAAAATATTTGCTGATTTTACGGTGTAGGCCAATATTTTTGTGTGTTCCATACGGAACACTTATGGAATCACTCTCTGTCTGTCACACATAGAAAGTTGAAATTTGGCATAAATGTAGTAATTGATGGCCCAGTCAGAGCCGTGTACTTTTGAAAGTTAAATTTTGGCTTAAGGGGTTGGTTTTGAGGGGTGAAACCAGAAGTGAAAAAAAAAATTTGCGAAGTTATCAACTGGAGTGTCAAATTAAAGCTTATAAAAACAGTAGTTCAAAAATATGTATGATGTAATACTGGCGCAAACTTTTTTTTATATTATTTTTAAAATATGGTCAAAAATCGCTGTCTCCCCACCCTATTTCTAAAAGTGCCGGAATATTCTCCATAATGTGTAGATTGAGCGAAAATTATCACGAGTGCATTACGTTTGATAATTTACCTGATATAAAATAACCGGTAAAGTGCAAGTTGATCTTGCACAATTAGTGTTCCGTACGTTGATTGCTTTTAATATAAAAATAAATTGTTACAGTGGTATAAAATGATCAGTGACTTCATAGAACACACCCCAAAGGAGTTTTCAACAAAGTTTGTTTCCAATCTTTACTGAAAATTGATGACCTTGAAATTTTTGTTTTTTTATATACCAAATAAATTATTAAAGGTAACGCACTCGTGATAATTTTCGTTCAATCTACAACTCGTGGAGAGCAATCCAGAATTTTTTCAAAATTTTTTGATCAGTACTTTTCGAGATAAGGTGGGGGGGACAGCGATTTTTCGCGACTTTTTATAAATAATACAAAGAAAAGTGAGTTCAAGTACTACATTATATATATATTTTTTACTCGTGTTTTCACAAGCTTTCATTTGACACCACTCTCGATCACCTAGTAAAAAAAATTTTTTTTCACTTCCGATTTCACCCCCCAAAACTAACCCCTTAAGTCAAAATTTAACTTTCAAAACTACATGACTCTGATTAGGCTATCAATTCCTATAGTACTACCAAATTTCAACTTTCTATGATAAATAGTTTCGGAGAAAATCGGGTGTGACAGACAGACACCGAAGTCATCTTATAAGTGTTCCGTACGGAACACTAAAAACATTTGATTTGACAAAATAGTGGAGATTTTTTTCGTGGAAAGTTGTGAATTTAACCGGGACAAAGAGGTACGAAATATCAATACGTATTACATGCAATCAGTAATATACTTATATACTTTTCAGTACATTACTGCTTTAAGCATTTGGCCAGTGAAAGATAAAATAAATTTCCAGGACCAACGGATAAGTACCGAGACAAAATAATTTTATCTATCTATAATATACAGTCCCTGGCCAAATTATTAGACGCACTGCAAGATTTCATGTAAAATATTAATTACCGAGTGATATTGTACCGTTTTATTATTTTAAATTGATTTGTTTTTTATTTTTATATTATCCAATCAATTACCTATTTATTTGACATAAATAAAACAGCATTAATTTAGAAAAGCATAAGTTTATTAAGTTTTAAAGAAATGTGAAATTAATGTTAGTAAAAGTCAATATTTAGTTGAGCCACCTTTAGCCGCTATCAAAGCTTTAATTCTGCGCGGCATGCTATCAATGCAAGATTGTACTGTCTCCTGCATTTGAGGATGATGATTCCACACATGAAT
This sequence comes from Pachyrhynchus sulphureomaculatus, assembly GCA_019049505.1. Lineage (NCBI taxonomy): Eukaryota > Metazoa > Arthropoda > Insecta > Coleoptera > Curculionidae > Pachyrhynchus > Pachyrhynchus sulphureomaculatus. Next base: position 196,204,124 of record CM032456.1, read on the forward strand.
AATCTTTTCTAGGAGCTGGGTTTTGTTGGTAATCACATCTTTAGCCACTTCTCTTTTCTTCGGCTCCCACACATTTTCAATGGGGTTCATACCCGGCCAATCCAACAGAGGGATATTTTTTTCTGCCAAAAAAGCTTTAACAGACCGAGCAGTGTGGCAGGGAGCTCCATCTTGCATGAAAGGGAATGGTTCCCCATTTGGAAACCATTCTCTGAGCTGCGGAATCAACCGATTTTGTAATACTTCTTTGTACTGATCTTGCCTCATTATTCCTTTGACGACGTACAGACGTCCAGTGCCCTTGCCGCTGATGACTGACCAAATCATCACTTTGGTGGGATGTTTAACCGTCGGGACGACACAATCAGGATGAAACTTTTCTCCATGACGACGACGCACATACTGAGCTTTATTCTGCAAAATTTCGAATGTGCTTTCGTCACTGAAGCAGACCTGTCAAAAATAGGGAAAAATAATAAACTTCCATGTTTATTTGCTGTATTTAACTGAAAATGATACTAATGTATCAATTATTGATTAAATTGCTGTATCTTACCGATCTCCAGAAGTCCACATCTTTGTCTTGCCATTGTTTGGCCCACTTCAGGCGCTTTGCTTTCATTGCAGCTGTTAACTTGGGCTTCCTGGCGGGGCGACAGGCCTTAAAATCTAATTCTTTCAATTTTCTTCGAACAGTGCGCTCAGAAGCATTTACGCTAGCATCCTGGAGTTGTGATTTTATTACCTTTGTGGTAGCAAATCTGTTTTCTACACAAATTTTCTTCAAACATCTCTCTGACCGTGGAGTGAAAATTGGTTTTCTACCGCATCTTTTCTTTCTTTTCGGGCTTAATTCCTTCCCTGACTCAATTTTCTTTTTTATGCGTCGTACACTAGCTTCAGAAACCTCCAATCTTCGTGATATTTCTCGGTTTGTAAATGTTTTCGCAATCACAAGGGCCTTCACTTCAGCTTTTTTACGTGGTGAAAGATCGCCTTTTCTACCCATAATGAAAATAGTCCAATTACTTTTTTAAAACACTGCATACAAAATAAACTAATAACTGAGTAGTATAAAACTGTTAAACAAACAATCACAGTCCATAAAGCCACAGAAACACGTCCGTACCTGACTCGATTCCGATCGCGACTGATACAGGTTTGTAGTTGTTTACGTTCATGTATCACTTTGTCAACACAGTGTTGCCATATGTTAAAAATAAATACAAATATGTAGTCTACAACAATTCTTTTAAATAAAAATCAATAATATTGTAGTTTAAATATACCATTATTGCATAAAAACTCTTAAGAAACATAAAATTACTAAAAAAAATACAGTGCGTCTAATAATTTGGCCAGGGACTGTGTATATAAAATGCAATGTCTGTCTTCTGTCCGTCCGTTAGTGTGCTTATCACTCGAGAACCACTTATCGGATTTACGTGTTTTTTTTTTAAACATACATATGTTCTCTGGCCAGGTTATAGGATATATTTTATTACGTTAAGGTAACATAAGAAATAAGCAGTGACGATAATAGTGAATCAAGTCGGAAAAAAGTTTGCCGCTAGCGCGTTCTCTTGCAATACACTGCCTAAACCATTAAATATGGAACAATATCATGTAGCAAGGAATGTAATATATATATATATATATATATATATATATATATATATATATATATATATATATATAATGCAACGTCTCTCTGTCTGTCTGCCCGTCCGTTAGTGCGCTTATGACTTGAGAACCACTTATACGAATTACATATATTTTTTTTAATTTATACATTTGTTCTCTGGCCAGATTATCTATAATCTGACCTTTATGACACCTTTCCTTCGTAATTGGTAAATATTCACTGCTAGGATAAAAAAAAAGACCTTCTGTCTGATTTTGCTTTCATCAGTGGGATGCGAAAAAAATATGTATGAAATTATTTTTTTAGCGTCGATTTTTTCCTTTATTATTGATATCTGCTATTTAAGGGCAATTTTCTACAATCGGTCTTGCTACAAGAATCCACCAATATATGCAGTGATATGTACAGCCTTGGCCAAAAGTATTAGGCGCCCCTAATAAACACGTGAAACTCATAAAACATTAAAAGACTAATTGTTTTAACAGTACTATAGGCGGCGCTGTCAAAAGCTAACTTAAACAATAGACAGTCTCTTTTACAGGTCCATAAAACACCTGGCCCACAAAACTGCGATAATGAGGCGTTTTGAAAAATATTTTTAATGTTTTATCAGTCTCTTTTTACTACTTGTAGTGTCAAGAAGCTTCCGTGCGTGTTTTATTTGTGAACTGGACATTCTTATATTTGAGAAATGCCTAAGATAAGTGAGCTTGGTATCGAAAAAACGAATTAAAATTCAAACCCTACATGAACAAGGTAAGTCCCAAGTAGAAATAGCCAAGTTAGTGAAATGTTCTCGGTACGCGGTGCAATGTGCTATTAAAAGGTTTGTGGAGACTGGCTCCCATGCCAACAAAATGAGAACGGGCAGAAAACGTAAGACTAATGAGCGACAGGACAGAAAACTCATCCGCGAGTCTATTAAAAATCGAAAAAAAAAACATCATCTGAGTTCGCTGCAACTCTGTTGGAAGAGATTGGGATGCCGATTAGTTCTCAAACGGCAAGGAGAAGACTGACAGAAGCTGGATTAAGAGGGTGTAAAGCTAGAAAGAAACCTTGGCTTTCAGAGACCAATAGGAACGCTTAGAATGGGCTCTGAAGCACCAACATTTTAGCGAAGAGGATTGGTCTAATGTGGTATGGTCCAACGAATCCAACTTTGAGATAAGTTTTTATATGATTTATTTTAACAAATAACTACATACAATTACTCTTGATTTAATCCGTTTTACTCAAAATAATAACTAATTTTTTAATTGAGTATTTTTTCTATTCTTACAGTTATTCGGAACGTCAGTTGTGACAGTCGTGAGGCGGCGTGTCGGCGAGGAATACCATCCAGATTCCGTGGTATCTACTGTAAAACACGGAGGAGGCAGCATTATGATCTGGGGCTACATGGCTGCTAAAGGTGTCGGCGAAATGTTCGTTTGTGAAGGCCTCATGAACAGCCAAAAGTACATAAATGTACTAGAAACTGTACTGATGCCTTCGCTAACGCGCATTTTTGGCGACACTAATTTAGACGACATCAAATTCGAGCAAGATAATGCACCTTGTCATAAATCAGCGGCTACGATGCGCTGGTTTAGAGACAATAACATACTCTTGTTGGATTGGCCGGCGCAGTCTCCAGATCTAAACCCTATCGAGCATCTTTGGGGTATTCTGAAGCGCAAGATACGGGAGTATAGCATAACATCAAAAGCAGCGCTAAAAAGCGCTTTGATGGATGAGTGGGATGCCATAAGTACAACTGAATGTACTAGGCTTGTACGCAGCATGCCCCAAATAATCGCTGTTGTAATTAAAGCTAAGGGCGGACACACCAAATTTATTTTATAATTTTACCTCAATATACGATTTTACAAAACATACGAATTTAATTTTTTACCCTGAAACACAAGAAATGAAGTAAATTTTGTAGGGTGCCTAATACTTTTGGCCAAAGCTGTATATATGTATTTAAAATTATTTTTTGCATTCTTTTTAGATTTGCGACTTCGGTTTGGCAAGGGTAGCGGATCCAGACCACGACCACACAGGGTTCCTTACAGAATATGTAGCGACTAGATGGTACCGAGCGCCGGAAATTATGCTCAATTCCAAGGTATCTGTTTAAAATTAATTTGAATTTTTATTTCCATTAAATGTATTAACATCATTTTAGCCGTTTGAAGATCATACGGGAACGATCAAACCACATGGCATAGAAACATATTTTAACCATATTTTTCATCGAATTTAAAGTTAAATTCTTTTTTCAGTATTGACAGGAAATATTTGTAACTACTTCTACGTTAGAAATTACTGTTAGTTAAACAAACAGTTAAACATTGTAAAATACTATTTTAGTGTAATGTCACGGCTTGTAATTTTTCGTATATATTCAATATTACTAATCAATTAGTGAAGAACCTGGCGAGATGATGTACATACGAGGCTGGTTTGAAAAGTCCGTGCAAAGCCCGAGAGATGGCACCACCGGCGCGTATCGAGGTCATGTTTAGTTAGTAGCATCTCTTGAATGAACGCACACCAAGTTTCAGCTATATTGGTCTATTTCTTTGTGTTTGGCATTCGTGTGAATCAAGGAAGTCGAGTGATTTTCAAGAAATGGACGAAAAAGAATTTCGTGTGGTGATTAAACATTACTTTATGAAAGGCAAAGCGCCTCAGGAGACTAAAGAGAAGCTTGATAAACATTATGGTGACTCTGCACCTTCTATTAGAACAGTTTATAAGTGGTTTCAAAATTTTCGGACTGGCCATATGGGCACAAGTGACGCTGAACGTTCTGGACGGCCTGTGGAGGTTACGACTCCAGAAATCATTGATCAAATCCATGATATGGTGATGGATGACAGAGAAGTTAAGGTGCGTGAGATTGCTAGTGCTGTGGGCATCTCGACTGAACGGGTACATAATATTTTGCATAAACATTTGGACATGAGAAAGCTATCTGCAAGATGGGTGCCGCGATTGCTCACGCTTGACCAAAAACGGAATCGTGTGAAGTGTTGCAAGGATGGTTTGCAGCTGTTCCAGAAGAATCCGGAGGACTTTAAGCGTCGTTTCGTCACTGTGGATGAAACATGGATACATTACTATACTCCTGAGACCAAACAACAATCTAAACAATGGGTTACCAAGGGGGAATCTGCACCAAAAAAGGCGAAGACCGTTCCTTCGGCCGGAAAGCTTATGGCGACTGTCTTTTGGGATTCGCAAGGGATAATCCTCATCGACTATCTGGAAAAGGGTAAAACTATTACAGGTGAATATTATTCATCGTTATTGGACCGTTTGAAAACCGAGCTGCAAGAAAAACGCCCGCGATTGGCCCACAAGAAAGTCCTTTTCCATCACGACAACGCACCAGCACACACCTCAGCAGTTGTGGTCGCAAAATTAATGGAAATAGGATTCCAACTCGTTTCACATCCCCCCTATTCTCCAGACTTGGCTCCCTCGGACTACTATTTGTTCCCCAATTTGAAGAAATGGCTGGCGGGACAAAGATTTTATTCAAACGAGGAGGTGATTGCAGACACTAATGGATATTTTGCAGACTTGGACAAATCCTATTATTCGGAAGGGATCAACAAACTAGAACATCGTTGGACGAAGTGTATAAGCCTAAAAGGAGACTATGTCGAAAAATAAAAAAGGTTTAACCCAAACACATAAGTAGTTTTTATTTTTGCACGGACTTTTCAAACCAGCCTCGTACATACCAGGTGTACAAGTATGAAATGCTAATTTCAGACAACAGATGGTGCACCATTGCAGTTTGTGCTATAAAGATTTGACACAGCGCCATTTTGTTGTGTCATCAACAAGTGTCAGACGCGCACGAGTGATAAATTGGGAAAGTGTGTGCATAGTGTTGTGTTCAATATGTCGAAATTTATACCGAACAAAGAGCATTCGCGGAATGCATTAATTTTTTGTTTTCATTTGGAGAAAACTGCTGTTGAATCATACCGATTACTTCGAGAAGCTTATGGTGAACATGCTCCATCGCAAGATACGTGTGAACGATGGTTTTGGCGTTAGAAAAGTGGTGGCTTCAATGTTGCAGACAAGGAACGTGAAAAACCGCCAAAAAAATACGAAGATGGAGTTGCAAGCATTGTTGGACGAAGATGATTCGCAAACATAAAAACAACTCGCCGAGCAATTGGGCGTTAGTCACAACAAGCTGTTTCCAATCGGCTACGAAAGATGGGAAAGATTCAGAAGACCAGTAGATGGGTACCACATGAGTTGAACGACAGGCAAATGGAAAAGCGCAAAAAACACGTGTGACATTTTGCTCGCTCGGTACAAAAAGAAGTCGTTTTTGCATCATAGGTAGACCCAGGCGCACCAGCCATATCGACCGCAAGACCCAATCGCTTTGGCAGAAAGATGGTGCCCTGTGTTTGGTGGGACCGGAGGGGCGTGGTCTATTATGAGCTGTTAAAACCTGGGGAAACGGTTAATACTAAACGTTACCAACAACAATTGACCGATTTGAGCCGTTCGCTGCTTGAAAAAAGGCCAGAACACCGAAAGAGGCAACACAAAGTCATTTTTCTTCATGATAATGCTCCATCACATACGGCAAAACCAGTTCGCGACACGTTGGAAGCACTCATGCGGCTTACTCACCAGACTTGGCTTCTTCCGATTACCACTTGTTTGCATGGATGGGAAGATGGGAAAAATGTATAACAAGCGATGGAGCATACTTTGAATAAAGCACTTTTTATCATTCTTCCGAATTTGACATGTTTTTTTAGAAAAAAAAACCGCATTTCATACTTGTACACCTGGTATACCCTTACACACAGACGTCCTAATAATAAAGGGTTTTCCTAGTAGTCGTTTTATGATTAATCAGATACATATATACTTATATTACTAACATAGTTATTTTTGTTATGAATACTTTTTAATTTTAGTTAAATTTAATACGTTGTGATCGCACTAATTGTTGGAAAAATTTAATGGGGACAATTTAATGACTTGTCATTAAATACTGATTATTGGTTACTAGCAACAACATTAATAAAAATCATTCACGTTCTCTTAAGACACCAGAGAAATTATCGAAATTCTTCCTGGTTAAATTACTTACGGGGATAATTTTGTGGATAAAAGTACAAAAAACATAATAAAAAGGTTAAACATGGTAGAGATGCCTTGGCGTTTTTGATCTTGATCAGATAACAAGCGCTAATCTTTTACGTTATATTCTTTGTTCTGACTTTTCTGCTCCTCAAGAATTGCTTATTCTCGTTTGTAATTAAGGGGGTCACTACCGAGGTCAATTTACATTGAAAAGTAAAACCCATTTTCTCAGCAACCGTTCATCCTATTTCAACGAAACTTTGCACACTTATTATTTATTATTATATAATTTAATGGGACTAAGGGTTTAAAGAAATAATTTAAATTACATTTTCTAGAAATTTTGAAAGTTCATGAATTTTATTTGTATGTTTGAATTGACGCGGTAAATTACCAGCTGTTTCGTTTGACATTTCCTTAGTCCGAACTGTAGACAGTGTTGCCATGGATATTTAAAAAAAAAATAGCTCAATAACTTTTATAGTTTTGGAGATCATGGGGCAAATGTACAAAAAAGTCAATTTTTCAGGAGAGCCGAAAAACTAAAAAGTTGTAGTTTTGACTGCTTTTTTTGTTATAATCAACTTTTTTTAATTTAATTTTCTAGAGTGTTTGTCGTCTTTTTTTTTGCAAAAACAAGTTTGGCAACACTGATTGTTTACAACAAAATATGTTTTTTTCCAAATTTTTTTTTTTAGTTTTGTTTTGTTTGGTTATATTTTACGTGAGAGATTGTTTTTGTTTACATATTTTCAATTTTTTTTCCTGTTTTCTGTTACTATTGCTGTTTTAAATTTTATTATGTTGTTATTTTATTATAGTTTTTTATTATTGTTTTGTGAAGAAAAATGACTAAGCCAAAGACTAGCTTCAAGAGCAAGAAAAGGAATAAACCTTTTAGTGGGACACATATTTCTGTTGCTCGTAAATTGGTCATGTCCTTACCATCTGTTGAATCAACACCATCAACCTCATCTGAAAATCGTACACCTTCTTCTTCAAAAAAACTGTTTAATCAAAATAAATTTGAGTCATTCATGAGCAACCATGCGTATGATTTGGTGGATGTTGGAGAGCTGAGTAAAGCACTGAACTCAACAGTGGACTGCAAAAAATGTGGTGGTGAAATCACCCTAAGTGTTTGTTTGAGAAACGGTTTGGCATCCACTATAAAGATTTTTTGTCAGAATTGTCAAGTCCTAAATAAACTAAGGAACTCCAAGAAACTGGATTATGAACTCGAAGGTAAATCTGTGAAATTAGATACAATAAATATTAGGTTTACTTATGCACTTAGGTGTACTGGTAAAGGATTTGCTGGAGCTAAACTTCTTTGTGCTATGATGAACATTCCTCCCCCACAAAGCAAGCACTTTTTGCACCAAAATGTTATTCGTTCAGCTCTTGAAGTAGTTGGAAAAGATATAATGGTGGCTGCCGTAGAGGAAGCCTGTATTTCAAATAGTGGCAACAGGGATTTGGCCATCTCACTAGATGGCAGTTGGCAAAAAAGGGGCCATACTTCTTTGAATGGCGTGGTCTCTGCTGCGAGTACTGACTCAGGCAAAATAGTGGATATCGTGGTACTCTCCAAACACTGTCGTTGTCCACTAAAATTTCAGAATACACATAATGAAAATTGCATAGCCAATCATAGTGGTACCAGTGGGGCTATGGAAGCAGCTGGTGCAGAGCAAATTTTCCTGAGGTCAATGGACAAATACAATGTGAGATATTCTCACTACTTAGGTGATGGAGACTCAAAGGGTTTCTTGAAGGTTGTAGAACAAAACTCTTACGGAGATAGTCTCTTAGTTCAGAAGTTAGAATGTATAGGACATGTACAAAAAAGGATGGGATCTAGACTCAGAAAGCTAAAAACTTCCTACACGTCCAAAAAACTGCAAGATGGAAAGCCGATAGGAGGAAAGGGCAGACTCACGGATGTGGCAATAAACGACATTCAAAAGTTTTATGGCTTAGCCATACGAAGAAACGTTGGCAGCTTGGCTGAGCTGAAAAAAGCAGTATGGGCAGAATTTTTTTCATCTCGGCTCAAACGACCAGAATCCGGCACACAATTTATGCAGCTTGGACTGGTGTAAGTTCCTCAAGGCCCAGGCAGAAAAAAAAATTATATGAGCACTCAAAGCATTTTCATCTACCAAAAGTAGTAATGAAAATCTTGAAACCTGTCTTCAGGGACCTGGCGAATCCAGCCCTGTTAGAAAAATGTGTTCACGGTAAGACACACAACACAAACGAAAGCTATAATAATGCATTGTGGGTTAGATGCCCAAAAAATATTTTTGTAGAGAAAAGCACACTAGAATTAGGTGCATATGATGCACTATGCACTGCTTCAATGAAGGTAATATTTCCCGCTGCCGAGTACTTGAAAAACTTTTCATTGACCCTGGAAAATTTACAATTGCTGGGCTGATGAAGGAAGATGAACTGAGAATAGTGAAAGCCGAGAAAGACTTACAACAAGCATCGAAATGCGAGAGGCAAAAAATTTCAAGAGCAAGAAAAAGTTTAGAAGAAAAATTTAAGAAGTTAGAAAAAAAAGAAGGCCCGTCATATGAAGCGGGTTCATTTTAGTTAAAAAAAGGTATAACAAAATAATAAAATCTTATTATTACTTTTCAAAATATTATTGTAAAAATAAAGTTTTTTATTTGTATATAGTAAATAGTATTTCAAAATAATTTTGTAAAAATAAAGTTTTTTATTTGTATATAGTAAATAGTGTTATATAATTATTCCTAAGCATTGTTAATAAAAAAATGGGATAATAATAATAATAGTGAAAATAATAATAACTTCATAATGGGTGGAATGGGGTGGTATATTGAAAGGTGCGTAGTGCGGGACTCATATCTTGGCGATACTGACTGATGGCTCATACCTTGACTACTTTATATAAAAATTTCAGGCACTTATACTCATCGTATAATTGTGGGGGTTGGATTGTTTTGTGCAGAAATGATTGTAGATTATAAAAATGGAAAAAAAAACGAAAAACGTATTTTTTTTCATTTTTCTCGATAGTGACCCCTTTAAGGCAGACACCATTCTAGGGCACTGTAAATAAAAGATTATAGTAATCAGAATTTGGCGGGGTAAATTTTCTATATTGTTAACCCCCTCCAATATCTGGTTGCTATAAACTTCTTGTGTGCGCGCTTTTGTCATCAGTGTTGGAAAATGGCGGTTTCCTTAATTGCAACTTATTATTATTCTTATTTTAGGAAAGACGTGAATCTTTTCAATTTTTTTGTTTTCGCAATTATTGCAAAATCTTTTAGCTATAAAAGAAATGGCTTAAAGTGGGACTCAAGTTACAATAAACTTTTCCAATTTTTGTGCAAGTTAACGTATACAGTCAGTCTATAATGTCTCCGTACACCAGCTGCTTTCTATACTATTTTATTTATTTATTTACGGGACAGGCCCATTAACTCATAAAGACCAAATACAAAAGTTTACATATATAAATGACACTTAAAACTATTTGAAACTAAAGGCTAAAACTAAGAAATTCAGAAAAGAACCCCGATCAGCCTCTTAAAAAGAGACAAGGAGCTGAAGAACAAGTCCAGTGATGGGCAGTTATTTACAATGCCCATAGGTCTTGTCATGAAGGTATTAGCTCCGTAGGTTGTCTTATGATAAGGTTTAAAGAAGGACAACATAGATCTAGTATGTCAGGTGCATACAAATTAATCTGAGATTAAAGTTCTGGACAATTTACACTGGAATTTAAAATTTTAAAGAACATTACAAGATCGCGCTGAACTCTCCGGTTAGACAGGGTATTCAAATTTAATATAGATATCAGTTTTGAATAACTAAAAGAATCATTGTTAAGGAATTTAAAATTAATTTGACGTAGAAATTTACTCTGAACAAGCTCCAAGCTCCTAGCATGACAAGCAAAAGGTGGGTTCCACACATATGAGCAATATTCCAAGGGAGGCCTAACCAACAAGCAGTACAGCATTTTTATAGAGGTAATGGATGAAAATTCTGATGAGCAACGCCTAATGAACCCAAGCATCCTCAGAGACCTAGACGTTACCTCGGTTATATGAGGAATAAAACTCAGTGCCGAATCAAACTTAACCCCCAGATCCCTAACATTAACCACGGACACGAGGGAAGTCCCATTTATGCTGTAATCAAAAAACAATGGATTGCGCGATCTCGAGAAAGACATAGAGAAGCATTTAGAAGTATTTAAAACCATACCGTTTAACTGACACCAGGCACTAAGTCTATCCAAATCACCCTGCAATCCCACACAATCCTCAATCGATCCAACCGCCGTATACAACTTCAAATCATCAGCAAAAAGCAAGAATCTGGAAGACCGAAAGCAGTCGGCCACATCATTCAAGAACAGGCTAAACAGCAGAGGTCCCATATGGGAGCCTTGAGGCACCCCCGAGGGCACAGTAATGTTGACAGACTTAAAATTATTAGCTTGAACCACCTGAACTCTGCCACACAAATAACTCCTAATCCAGCCTAACAATGGACCCGATATGCCACGGTTATTGAGCTTCTTAAGAAGAACACCATGGTTGACCTTATCAAAGGCCTTAGAGAAATCGGTATAGATGGAATGTACCTGAGATCCACTCTCCAAGGTCCTCGACAGGTAGTACGTATAGGAAATCAAGTTCAATTCAGCAGACTTGCCTCTCTGAAAACCAAACTGTTCATCTATTATAGATGGTCCCAAGTTAGATGCCAATACTTTAGTTACTAGGTTTTCAAATAATTTAGGAACAGTACTCAAAATACTTATTGGCCTATAGTTTGCGATATCTGCCCTGTCCCCTGACTTGAATACCGGGGTGACAAACCTGGTCTGTTTTGTCACCCGGTTCTGTTATGTTTAACTAAGTAATTGGAACTATCAGAAAACATGTTTAAATTAATATTTGAAACTTAACCAATGAAGATTAGTATTAAAAACAACTACGGAACATTTTACTTAGAAGTTACATCATTGTTATAAAAATGTAAACAAAATTAATGTCAAAAAGTCTCCATACACTCAAGAACTGCTTTGATAAAAACACGTTATAATCAGCCGCATTTTATCAAGCTATCTATTGCTCGCTAAACTGAAAACAAATGAATAATTTTCATCTATACTTTATAATCTGTCACTTGTTTCTAGTAATTTTGCAGTGGCTTTTCAAAATAGTCTTAAAAATGAGCGAGAGAAATTGTGAAATTCCATTTCAAGTTCGAAAGACTGATTTGTGGAAAGATGGAAAATCGTACAGAAATAAATAAATAAATAAATGGCCTGAAAACATCCCTCTTGGGGTAGGGCCACCCTTTGGGTTCTCTAGATCTAGTTTATGGGTTGATCAGACCCGTTTTCCTTGTTATATTTCTCTGCTTAGTTGTTTCCAAAGTTTTCTGTTAGACGTCTTCTCCTTCCAGTTCGTAATCCCTGCTGCCTCCGTGTCTTCCTTGACTTGCTACAACCATCCTATTCTCGGTCTTTCTCTCCTTCTACGTCCTGGTTCCCATTGCAGTATTTTTTTTTTTTTTTTTTTTTTTTTTTTTTTTATTGGTCTAGCACACGTGCTGCAGGGAAGTCCCTAAAGCGCTCCAGGAGCGGCACGAGTGCGGAAAAAGCGATTCACGTTGTTCTTGAATCGCTGTAAATTGTACTCGGTGGGAAACACAGCGCTGGGCAAATTATTCCAAAGGGATGACGTTCTCCATATAAAAGATTGCTTGAAAAGCGTCGTACGCGGAGTAACAAGCTGAACCTCATACGGATGCGAAGCACCAGCGCGACGTGTATTTCTAACATGCACCGCTTTGGGAGGAATTAAGCGGGCTACATCCTTCGAACACTTTCCATGAAAATACTTGTAGAACAGACTCAAGTCGCCAACCGTTCTTCGATGTTCTAGCGAATCAAGGCCGCCGGTCAATTCCGGGCCCCCAATCAGACGGACCGCTCTTCTCTGAACAGAATCCAACAAATGCAGTGTATGTTTGGGAGCGGAGCCCCAAACGTGGGAGCAGTATTCCATAGTTGGTCGAATTTGGGCTTTGTAAAGAATTAACAGTTGCTGTGGTGTGTAAAGCTTTCTGGTTCTAAATAATATTCCCAATTTTTGAGAAGCTCTCCTTGCTATGCCTGCAACATGTTCATGCCAAGACATATTTGCTCCCAAACTAACGCCCAACAAATTGAGCGACGATGCCAGGGGAATGGAGTGCCCCGACATAACTATGTCGGGTTCAGCAACGTTAACTTTTTTAGAAAAAACTGCCGCTTGGGTTTTTGTAGCGTTAAATTCCACCTGGCTACTGTCACCCCAAGATAGAATTTCTTCCAGGTCTTTGTTAAGTTGAACGACCTCCTGCTGTCTGCGGATATTCGCCTGAGCAGCCGATGTCCGAGCGTTCAAGGTGAATGAAGAGACAAGCGTACTGTCATCTGCAAAGCTATAGATTGGATTCCCGGTCTTTTCCAGCAGATCGTTAATGTAAATGAGAAAGAGAGTAGGAGACAGTATGGAGCCCTGGGGCACACCGGCGTTGATAGTGAGGGTGTTAGAAAGAAATCCGTCGACCGCCACTCGTAAAGAACGCTCTCTGAGGAAACATGAGAGCCACAAACAGAATCTTTCAGACATACCATAAGAGCGCAACTTAGCCAACAGTCCATCGTGCCAAACACGGTCGAATGCCTTGGATATGTCAAGAGCAACCGCTCGAGATTCTCCAAAGTGTTCAATTGCGTTGTTCCAAACATGTGTTACATAGGTCAGAAGATCTCCTGTTGATCTATGTTTACGAAAACCATATTGGTGATCGCTAATAATATTGAATCGTTCAAGATATTTTAGAAGATGCTCATTGATAACCTTTTCCATGACTTTCGATATTATTGAAAGCAGTGCAACTGGTCGGTAGTTATTTGGCAAGGTCTTCTTACCTTTTTTAGGTATCGGCTGAACCGTGGCACATTTCCAGCAGGATGGAAATATTCCCTTTCTGTAGAATAGGTTAAAAAGTCTACAGAAAACTGGTGTTAGTTCCCTTGCACAGTTTTTGAGAACTATGGCAGGTATTCCGTCAGCGCCAGAAGCCTTCTTGGTATCTAGCTTCATTAAAATACGCTTTATGATGCGCTGTCTGAAGACAACATCGGGCATCCTTGACTGCAATATGGGAATAGTAGGTGGTGTTTTTCCTTGGAAATCGACAGTAGAATGTGAAGCAAAGAGTTCAGCCAACAAGTTCGCTCTCTCAACAGGTGTGGTTGCAATGGAATTATCTGGTCGTATGAGTGGTGGTATGGTCGATTTGGTAAAATTTTGACTAACTGCCTTAGCGACTGCCCAAAAGGACCTGGAGTTGTTGGGACAAGCGAGAAGTTTGTTTCTAATTCGTTGATTGTGTGCCTCCTTGGTTTCGTCGATAATTCCCTTGCATCTGTTCCGGGCATGAACAAAGATGTTTCGATTTAAGGTGTTCGGATTTTCACGCCATTGTCGGTAGGCAATATGTTTAGAAGCAACAGCTTCTTTGCATTTTCGGTCGAACCAAGGCTTGCCGTTGGAGGAGCATTTCTTCGAAAAAGGGATGTAAGCTTCCATACCAGCCAAAATAACATCGGAGACCTCCTTGACGCAGTCAGATGGGTTATCGGATCGAAAACAAACGTCCATCCAAGGGAAAGTTCGAAAGTATTCCATGAGATCTCGGATTTACGGTGACCGTGTAAATCTCCGGATTGGTGGTTAAAAACAGATCAAGAAGACTGGCGAACTCCCCGTCTCGATCAGGGATCCGTGTTGGTTCGTCAATAAGCTGAGTTAAGCCATAACTGATTGAGAATGATTCAGCTTCACGACCTTGTTCGTCGGTTGTATTTGAATATTTGAGCCAGTTGATATTGTGGACATTAAAGTCGCCCAGGATGGCAATTTCGGCACTTGGATAGTTACTTTGTAAATGATCGATGGTGTCTGCAGGAGAAGCGAAAAGTGTTCGAAAATTGGTATCACTTGGTGGTCGATACAGGATACAGATGAACCTTGTGGTTTGTTGAGTCGTTATTTTTAACCACATAACATCAAAGTTTGGGGGCTCCAGAGCTTCTTCTCGTTGGCAAGAGAGGTCGCTTCTGACAAAAAGACAGATTCCAAAGTTACGCCTAAATCGGGAATAGAAGTCGTACCCAGGATAAAGATAGTTGACCGTGCTGGTCGATGGACTGACCTTGGTTTCACATAGAGCGAGTACATGAGGTTTATCTGATTGCAGGTGTTGATGCACTGAATTTATGTTCGAGTTTATACCTCGTATGTTGCAAAAATCTATCTTAAAATTATGATGTCTGCAAGTCGACGCTTCTGAACCAGCCCCTACCCGGAGATCCGAACGGGGGGCCATTCTACCTCCGGAACTTCTTGCATCCATGCGCCTCATCATGCTCTTTGGTCCCACAGTAGTTAATGTGGAATTTTCCTGTTCTGTCACATGTTTATCTTTGCCTTCTTTGGCTTTGATCCAGGGGGTGTTATTATTGGGTAGTTGGGGTTCTGACCAGATACTTTTCCAATGATCTGCGAGTTCTTGTTTGTTTGATGGTTCGGTCACCGCTGTCTGTTTGCTGTGCATAGTTTTTCCGGTAGACCTGTGTTTGGCTTCTTCGGAAGAGGTTGTTGGTATCTTTCCTCTCATTTGGTTCTTTGTATCTACGAAGTCTTGCGGCATATACGGATAATTTTTGTTTCAGAGTATCCAGGATTTCTGGCAGTGTTCTGTTGGGAGACCCGGACCTGATCTTGTTTATACTCTGCGTGACTCGTTTGGACACGTTCCCGTTGATAAACTGGGTAAGGTGCCCTAGATATCTCCTGATGTTGTTGATTTGGTTTTCTATTCTTATTTGCCGTTTGAATTTTGGTTTTGTGCTGTTGGGATTTCTTTGTCGTTGCGGGAGTTTTTGATTAAATACTTCGTCGGTTGCGTTTGGGATTGATGGTGGTGGGTCTAGGCGGCGAGTGATTCCCTTCTCAGTGGTTTTTCTTTGTTAGGACTTGTGCTTTTATCAAAGCAACGCATGGTGTGTTCGTTTGTTCCTGTAGTACAACTCATGCGTTGCCTTGACTTTCCCGCCTTGGTGGGTGTCGGTTCACTCGCCGGCACAACACTTTTGGCAGGTCCATTGTCAGTTGCCCGGTCTTCATCGTTTTGGTCTAGCTGCCATTTCCCGCGACGTCCTCGACCGTTACGTCGCTCGCCCGATGCTTCTTTTATTGGTCTACTGTTGTTTGGGATGTTTTTAGTGTTTTGTGGTGTCAGAAGCTCAAAGTGTCCCGTTCATATATTGGTGCTCCTGGACCTGCTTTCCATGTGTGCCCTAGCCAATTAAATCTCTTCTGTTTTATTTTTTTGACTATGTCCTCCTCCACTTCTTCCAAAATTTCTTGATTAGTCCTCCTTCTGTAGACTCCTTCACATATTCTTATTGGCCCTAGGATCGCTCTTAATATCCTTCGTTCAATTCTTCTCATGTCTTCCTCTTGTTTCTTTGTCATGCTTATAACTTCGGCAGCATACATTAGTTTTTGGGAGTATTATTGTCTTGTATATCCTCATCTTACTGTGTCTTCCTATTATCTTACTACTTAACAATTTCTTATTGCTATGGAACAATTTGTTGGCTATTATTATTAATCTTTCCTTTACTTCCACTTCCTTGTTCCCATCCCAATACAGCGTCACTCCCAAATATTTAATCTTCTCTACTCTTTCGAAGGTATATTCGTTTGTTCTAATCCTTTCCATTTCCTGAACATTTTGTTTTCCATTTTTCATTATTTTGGTTTTCACTTCATTTATCTTCAACCCCATTTTCGCTCTCTCTCGCCATTTTCTTCATTATTTTATGGTTCTTTGCAATAATTACTACATCGTCCGCATATGCCACTACCTGGCTGCCTCTTGTTCGTATTGAACCCTAATTTATATTCCTTAGTACATATTGTAGTGTTAGATTGAATAACGTTGCCGATAATGCATCTCCCTGTCTAACTCCTTTCTTAATTTCGAAATCTCGTGTTCTTCCTTTCTGTGTTTTGACATTGGCGAATGTCTCTTTCAGTGTCATCATACATAGTCGTCTTATCTTGCTCGGTACTCCTAGTTCTTTTAGCACTGTATTTAATCCAGTTCTCTTAACCGAGTCAAATCCTTGCTTAATGTCAACGAACAACAATTCCAAGTTTAGCGCATGTTGTTGTGCTCTTTCCAATGCTTGTTTGACCACATGTATTACATCTACCGTAGATTTTCCTTGTGTAAATCCACATTACTATTGTCCTATTACATTTTTTATTTTTTTAATTATTTTTATAGGAAAAATTGTTAAAAAGTCGCATGCTACTGTTCACTACATTGTAAACCAGTATAAATCTATGGGTTCCTATAAAATTCGACCATGCTCCGGTCGTCCCAAGAAACTGACTCCACGTGAATAGGCCAGTATTGTTAGACAAATACGAGGCTGGTTTGAAAAGTCCGTGCAAAGTCCGAGAGACGGCACCACCGGCGCGTATCGAGGTCACGTTTAGTTAGTAGCATCTCTTGAATGAACGCACGCCAAGTTTCAGCCATATTGGTCTATTTCTTTGTGTTTGGCATTCGTGTGAATCAAGGAAGTCGAGTGATTTTCAAGAAATGGACGAAAAGGAGTTTCGTGTGGTGATTAAACATTACTTTATGAAAGGCAAAACGCCTCAGGAGACTAAAGAGAAGCTTGATAAACATTATGGTGACTCTGCACCTTCGATTAGAACAGTTTATAAGTGGTTTCAAAATTTTCGGACTGGCCATATGGGCACAAGTGACGCTGAACGTTCTGGACGGCCTGTGGAGGTTACGACTCCAGAAATCATTGATCAAATCCATGATATGGTGATGGATGACAGAAGAGTTAAGGTGCGTGAGATTGCTAGTGCTGTGGGCATCTCGACTGAACGGGTACATAATATTTTGCATAAACATTTGGACATGAGAAAGCTATCCGCAAGATGGGTGCCGCGATTACTCACGCTTGACCAAAAACGGAATCGTGTGAAGTGTTGCAAGGATGGTTTGCAGCTGTTCCAGAAGAATCCGGAGGACTTTAAGCGTCGTTTCGTCACTGTGGATGAAACATGGTTACATTACTATACTCCTGAGACCAAAAAACAATCTAAACAATGGGTTACCAAGGGGGAATCTGCACCAAAAAAGGCGAAGACCGTGTCCTTCGGCCGGAAAGGTTATGGCGACTGTCTTTTGGGATTCGCAAGGGATAATCCTCATCGACTATCTGGAAAAGGGTAAAAACTATTACAGGTGAATATTATTCATCGTTATTGGACCGTTTGAAAACCGAGCTGCAAGAAAAACGCCCGCGATTGGCCCACAAGAAAGTCCTTTTCCATCACGACAACGCACCAGCACACACCTCAGCAGTTGTGGTCGCAAAATTAATGGAAATAGGACTCCAACTCGTTTCACATCCCCCCTATACTCCAGACTTGGCTCCCTCGGACTACTATTTGTTCCCCAATTTGAAGAAATGGCTGGCGGGACAAAGATTTTATTCAAACGAGGAGGTTATTGCAGACACTAATGGATATTTTGCAGACTTGGACAAATCCTATTATTCGGAAGGGATCAACAAACTAGAACATCGTTGGACGAAGTGTATAAGCCTAAAAGGAGACTATGTCGAAAAATAAAAAAGGTTTACCCCAAACACATAAGTAGTTTTTATTTTTGCACGGACTTTTCAAACCAGCCTCGTAATTATAGTGCATCAAAATTAAAAGAAGAAGAATGGGAACTATTTTCGAAAAATGTTTATTCACAAACAGTAAGAAATTGTTTACACAGGGCAGGCTATAAGGGGTGTGCAGCCAGGAAGAAGCCGTTAATTTCGGAAGCTAATCGCAAAAAGCGGTTAGCTTTTGCTAGAAAATACGTTACCAAACCACCAGAATTTTGGGAATCCGTAATCTTTAGTGATGAAACTAAAGTTAATCTTTTTGAGTCTGATGGCAGAACTAAAGTTTGAAGAAAGGAGAATACCGCATTCGATATTAAAAACATTTGGTCCACGGTGAGACAAAGGGGTGGCAGTGTTCTGCTTTGCGGATGCACGTCCGCTGGAGGGGTTGAAAATTTACATTTTATTAATGGTACCATGGACCAGCATGTTTATCTGAAGATTTGGAGAAACATTGTAAGAGAAAGTGTCCCAAAAATTATCACTTGAAAAAAGATACATTTTCCAACAGGACAATCATCCAAAACGTAATGTTTCAAATAGAAAAGAATTAAAAAACAGAATATTGAACGAATGAGAGAACATGCCAGCAGAAGTTACTAGAAAGCTGGTTGCAAGCATGACAAAAAGGTTATAGGAGATTATCAAGGCCAATGGCGGTCCCACTAAATATTAGTTATGTTGTTATTTTCCGTTAAACTCCGACAAACTATTATTGGTAATTGTTAAGTGTATGGAGACTTTTTTGACATTAATTTTGTTTACATTTTTATAACAATGTAACTTCTAAATAAAATGTTCCGTAGTTGTTTTTAATACTAACCCTCCTTGGTTAAGTTTCAGATATTAATTTAAACATGTTTTCTCATAGTTCCAATTCATTCATTAATTAAATATAACAGAAAAATAGTAAAGAAAGCAGATGGTGTATGGAGACTTTCTGGACTGACTGAATATCACTTTAAACCACACACTATAAAATACAATCCAATTTAATTTATTATTTCAGGGCTATACTAAATCTATTGATATATGGTCAGTAGGATGTATACTGGCGGAAATGTTAGCCAATAGGCCAATTTTTCCTGGGAAGCACTACTTAGATCAGCTGAACCATATCTTAGGAGTACTTGGTTCGCCGTCACAAGATGATTTAAATTGTATTATAAATGAAAAGGTACAAGATTTTTTTAATTCTGTGTCAACATTTTTAGAGTCGGTAAAACGACATTTACATTATATTTTCCATTTATGGTGTATTGAAATTTAAAGGTAATTAAAAAATCGTGTCGGGAAAAGAAAAACAGGAATAAAAATAGATAAAAATCGGTAACTATAGCCCCAGGCAGGCGTCAGTAATACTATATTTTACTTGTATACTCATTCTGAAACATATTTCTTATGAACTTAAGTTTCTTACTTAAAAAAATGTTCAGTTTGCATTCACTGATTAAATTTTGGTTCTGAATGGCTTCTTGTTTCATCAAATACTATTTATATCACGGTTTCGAATTTATTTTTGCAATATGTTTATATATATGTATATATATATATATATATATATATATATATATATATATATATATATATATATATATATATATATATATATATATATATATATATATATATAATATATATATATATAATATATATATATATATATATATATATATATATATATATATATATATAAAATATATATATATATATATATATATATATATATATATATATATATATATATATATATATATAATATATATATATATATATATATATATATATATATATATATATATATATATATATATATATATATATATATATATATATATATATACAGTCGACACTGTTTATAGTGAAACTCTATATAGTGAAAGACTCTTTATAGTGCAATTTTTTCAAGACCTAGAATATTTTAATGAAATTTCATGTAAAAAGCCCTGCATATAGTAAATCTGTAAAATAGTAACACTCTATAATAATAAAATTTTTACCGGAATTTTATGTATAAATTTTTATGCATTTATTGAGATCTTGGCCATTTTGGGTTCCCCATTTTTATCTAACATTAGCACGAATTCCATTTTTATGACGCATTCTTTTGAAAAGGTTCTTAACGCGTTTATAACGCCTAACGGTTGGCAATAAATCAGGTAGATTTCTGTGAGAAACCCGGGGAATAACCCATTTTATAGAAACCCGGGTAAAAAACCCATTTTATAGTCGAGGCCTAGTAATTCGCAAATTCAGGTTCAGTTTCTTTTTGTTTAAGAATCAAGTAAGATGTCCAAGCGAGTGTGTTTAAGTTTAGCTGAGAAAATTAAAGTTTTGAAGGAAGTTGATAAAGGCTGCAAAAAAATTGATGTTGCTACAAAATTTGATGTTTCTCCAAGTTGCGTCTCTCTGATAATAAAAAGTCGCGACAGTATCATCAAGAAACCTGGTGTTCCAAGCAGTCGAAAACGAGTACGGGTGAGTACTTACGAGGATGTAAATGAAGCAGTTTTACGATGGTTTCAAGTGGCCCGTACGCATCAAAACGTACCAATATCGGGAAATTTAATAAAGCAAAAGGCTCTACAATTTGCTAAAGAATTTAACTCCTTAATTTTCAAGCTAGTGAAGGGTGGTTGAGTGCCAGGAAGACTCGCAATTCAATTGTTTTCAAGACGGTGTCTGGCGAGAGTGCAAGCGTTAGTTAGGAGGACTGTGACATTTGGACTGAAACTGTTTTAAAAAGTGCATTGAAAAAGTACGAGCCAAAAAACGTTTTCAATTGTGATGAAACCGGTTTGTTTTTTAAATGTGCCAATATGCCAAATAAAAGCTGCTTTTAAAAGTGATAAATGTTTTGGTGTTAAAACAAGTAAAGAAAGGGTGACACTTATGGTTGGAGCAAACATGGATGGCTCAGAAAAACTGAAATTACTGCTCATAGGTAAAAGCAAAAATCCCCGTTGTTTAAAAGGAGTTAAATCTCTGGAGTTAGATTACGCCAATAATAAAAGGCATGGATGACTTCTGAGATTTTCGAAAGATGGATCAAAGAAGTGGACACGAAAATGAAAAGCCAAAAGCGAAAGATTGTGATGTTTATAGACAATTGTCCTGCACATCCAAAATTAAGGAGTATTGAATTGATCTTTTTTCCACCAAACATGACCTCCAAATTGCAACCTATGGACCAGGGTATTATAGAAAACATAAAACATCATTACCGAAACAGAATTGTTCACAAAATTGTTAATGCGATTGATAACAACCTTCCAGTCCAAAAATTGATTACCCTTAAAGAGTGTATAACCGAAGTCGCTAAACTATGGAGTGAAAATGTTTCTCAGAAAACTATCAAAAACTGTTTTTCTAAAGCAGGTTTTACTGAAAAAATTGACGAATGGGAAGAAAAAGACGAAATGGATCTCGCTACCTTAAAAAGGCAATGGGGTATTCTACAAAAAACTGCTACCGTCGACGCAGATTTTTTACTCGAAGATTTCTTAGAAATCGACAATGATGTTGGCACGACAGATCTCCCAACTGACCAAGACATAATTGACGATATAAAAAGTATAGAAGATCATGAAGAAGAAACTGAAACCGGGGAATGTCCTGCTAAATTTAGTGAAAATGAAATAAGAAATGCATTTGACATTGTGCGAACTACTCTCAGGGGCCAGGAAAGTGTACCTGATCAAATCTTTATGCATTTGAATAAATGCGAGAATTTTGTTGAGCAACAATTATTTTTCAAAAGTAATGTTCAAAAGAAAATAACTGATTATTTTTCCTAGTACGTATGTACGTAGTATGTACATATGTATTAACAGATTTTGTATTATTCTTTTTATTTCGTATGTAGTACATACATACATAAAGTCCGTACGTTATATCTTTACACGTGCGTCATAGTTTTCAGGCAATATCCCAGACGACTATTATATTTTTTGTCTCTTTTTACCAATACCTACGATTTATTGGTGAAAAGAGACAAATAATATAATAGTCGTCTGTTATATGGCCTGAACACTATGACGCACGGGTAAAGATATAACGTACGGACTTTATGTATGTATTTAGCCCTGTACATGCTATGTACTATTTAAACTTTCAAATTTTTAATAAAATCTTTTCTAATAATTCAATTTTGAAATTTTTTTTATTGCTTGTACCTTATAAAATACAAGTAAATGATTACCAATATAAAATACATACACGGCAATATATACGGATTTTTTCTTTATATAGTGAAAAACTTTCTATAGTGAAACATTTTGGTCTTTCACTATATAAAGTGTCGACTGTGTGTGTGTATGTATTTATATATATATATATATATATATATATATATATATATATATATATATATATATATATATATATATATATATATATATATGGTATATTATTGTTGTATGCATCTATTGGTATTTTCCATATGTTGACTGAAACCGTTTACAAATCTTACCAGTTATGTCTTTTGTAATATTTTAGGCAAGAAGTTACTTACAATCATTACCTTTTAAACCCAAAGTGCCGTGGGCCAAACTTTACGCCCACGCAGATCCCAGGGCCTTGGATTTGCTTGATAAAATGCTAACATTTAATCCACACAAGAGGATAGGCGTAGAAGAAGCATTGGCTCATCCTTATTTAGAACAGTATTACGAACCTTCGGACGAGGTTAGTTTTTTGGCAGAGACATTTTACCATCAGTTAAACACTGAAAACTGTATTAAAAATGTACATTGATCCATGAAAGGCATTAGTTATGTAAATAGAGGATATCCCAAATTCTATCAGATATAGAACAAAACTGATATAAAATAATTTAAACATGTTTTTGTGTATACAAGGTGAAAAACTGAACATACATAGTACACTCCATACATTATATCATTTTTAAAAACTCAAAGCTCAAAATTGAGCTGAAACCGGCAGCGTTTAAATTTAATAATAGGTGTTTCGTTTAATAATAATGTTTTCGCAACATTTAAGCGTTTACTCAGTATATATCACCACTACACCAAACACTTTATTTGTGCACTCGACGCGCGTTTCGCTAACTATGTTAGCTTCATCAGGAGCGGTGATTGACTAAACTACAAATCTACCCTATTTATACTTAGCCTAACCTTTGAATTACTCATGCGGAACTAATGACATAGGCGAGGTGATCAGTTCCGGTCAAGTAACCAGTAGAGGGGACTATAAGGAATAGGCCCTCTCTCTTCGACAATCTCCTATCAGATACATTTTTAATTAATCTTAGATTATTTAATGTTACAATATGATCAGCTTCAAGTGCATGTTCGGCAATGCTAGACTTTTCTGTTCTACTGTGTTTTAAGCGTGCTAAATGTTCTTTAAATCGTGTTTTAATTGACATTTTACTTTGCCCAACATACTACAATATAATAAAATTTTAAAATAGAGAACTGAAATATAATACTTTTAAAAACAGGAAGATATTTCGCGAAGAGGGTATAAAGTATGAATAGGAGATGTAAATTGCATAATCCAATTTTAATATGATTTATGAAATCAAGCTAATAGATAGATAGATAAGTCTATATTTGTCCTGCAAAATTTACAATGGATGTTGCCCAAGGGGCTTGGAACGTGTCAATAAGTAATATTTAAATTATTAATTGAATAAAGACACTAATCGCTAGAAGTAAATTCTTCACTCTCGCTTTCATCATTCTTAACATGAATAATGATTTCTAGGATCTCTTCCATTATTACCTCACGATCATACCACTGTTGAATCAGGTTTTCTGTATGTTGTACGCTGGCATGCCATACCTCTGATGTACACTTTTCTAAGGCTCTATTCCACAGCTGAAGTACTTGTTTATCTCCATATCCCTCTTCACCAATGTGCTTGTTATAAAATGTTTTTGCATTTGCCCAAATCAGTTCGATTGCATTAAATTGACAGTAATCTCAACACTTCATGCCCATGCTTTTGAAAAATTTTATGAATTTGATGTCCCTTTGATTTTTTATGAGCTTTTGCAATATCTAACAATTCTGTCTTAAACATCTGTTTGTTATGAGGTAAACTATTCTTCTGTAACCACTGAGAATTTCTTCTTTTTTCCATGCTGAAGATGGCTATTTTTCTACTTCAACTGAATGGTATGAAGCATTATCCATTGTAATTAAAGATGGTTCTTCTATATTAGGAATCAACTGGTTTCTGACCCGTTTCGTAAACATTTCACTATCATTTCTCCATGATCATCAAGTGATTTTGACTTGCTAGCAAATAGTAAATTGGCATTTTTCACAAAACCCCAGTGTCCAGCATGTAAAACAATAAACCTTTTACCATCAAATCCCCCAGGCTTATGAACACTTTTAATGTTGTCATCCTGCCATGATTTCCTTTGACTGCCTTTTGAAAAAATCCATGTTTTGTCTATGAAAACAAGCTGACGGCAATGTGTGTATTTTTATTTTCCATATATTTTCTAAGAAAAGCTGCCCTCATTGAACAAATTCTTGGTGTCTCCATCAATGCTCATCTGTTGTTATCTTTCTTAAATTTGAAACCCAAATCCAGAAGTAATGTTCGAAAAGTTTCATAATTGACATTAACTGTCTTTTTTTGTCGCAGTTCTTTACGTAGGTTGTTAATAGTAACATGTTTTTCTAAAAGTACAACATGATTTACTTTTGATTTCACTTAAACCGATAGATATTAATAGCTACTTACTTTGTGCATACATATCATATAATGTATTACGAACGTCCATTTTAGAGCTTTCACTCCGATCATGGGTCTTAGCTTGTTTCCTTGGTCGTGATTTTCCAGGTGTTGAAAGCAATTCATTTTTTTCACTATGAATTTTGATGCTCGCTACAGTTCTTGTACTAATCTGTAAAGCAGCAGCAACTCTCTGGAACCAGAACATTGTAAACACATTAAAAAGATATACCTATGTAATTTTTTTACCTCTTGTACAGCATTAGGAGATCTAAGAGGACCGTTGTTATCCCTTTCCGATGTAAAATACATTATTAATTTCGCCACAAAATCTCTTGCTTGACTATTCAAACGTTTTCCAGGAATTTTGGTGGCTTCATACGAAGAGTATTTGGTCAATATTCCACAAATATTAGAGCTTTGAACAGAACTATTAGTTGGCAAGTATATTCCAAAATTCAATAATGGGATAGAAACGATAGTGACCGTTTGCCGCAAAAATTAAGGAAGTGCCTACTGCATGGTTCAATATAAGCTGAATAAAAATTGCTGCACTGTTCACGTTTTTTGTGGGAAATTCTGGTTATGTTTGATTTTATGGTAAAACTTCCGTAACGCGGGTTTATTTATTTAAAAAAAGTTGTTACAAACACCCTCTCTGGATACCACAAATTTCCACACAAAACGTGGATGGTGCAGCAATTTTTATTATGTCGACGTCCAATGAACCGTGCATTAGACACTTCCAAAAATTAAACATAAAGATGACGTAACCTCAATCCGTCAAAGAATTATTGATTATTTTTATTGCCTATGAACTCTGCGGTACTGGCACAGTAAACATACTACAGTAGCGAAACTGAGCTCCAATTTGGGGACGAGATTTTGACGGCGCGTGCGTCGACGGGTCCTTTTTCAAAATGGCCGCTCAGTGTTTACATCCGATCTCGAAATGTGTCTTTGGAAATGTATTGTCCATCGTTTCTTGATGTGACTGCAGTTTATATGAATATAAAGACAGAAGGAAGAGAGAGTTTGTAGAAAGAGAGAATTACAAACGTTCGTAAGTGAAGAGAATTGAAACGGTTGGGAAACAATTTATATAATCATGGGGAAAGGAGGTTATTGTTGTGCCGTTGAGAATTGCAAAAATAATTCAAACTGTACGCGGGGCGTTAGTTTCTTCTTCTTCCCCAAAGATGTTGTGTTGGTTTTTAGAAAGATTTATTTTTGTGTAAACTAGTATTCAGTTATTTAAAACTATTTATATTTGTGTAAATTATAAATAAAACATTTTTTTCTAAAAAGTGTATTCTCAAGAGGCTTCTAGTTTTCAATAACTTCATCTGTATTAATTGTTTGACACACCTTTTCTAATAATAAACCTGATAAATTTAACACTGTTTAATTGCAAGTACAATTAATACTCTTGAAAGTGACTTTTTTTCTATTTTTCTCTATAAATTATATTGCTCTTTTTCATCCCAATCTTTCAAAAGTTTCTGTGAATATATTGTAAGGAATACAGAACCTATAACAACATATTTATTTTCAAATTTTAGACAGTATATTTTATTTTCTTATAAGCTGGGTTTGAAAGTTTAAATATTAATTGTCGTGTTGAGATCACAAAACCACTGGGGAATGGGATTATTGAAATAACTGAAATAAATAGATTATTGAATCAAATATGCTATTAAAATAAGAAAAATTTTAATGTGATTCCAAAGAAATTTTTATAATATGATTTTGTCAGACGATGTGTGCCAGAGGGTAAAATATTCTCAAAATAAGTTCGTTAAAGGACAGTACACTTAATCGAAGTCCATTTTGATGGTAATTATGGTTACTAGTAAAATTTTGAAGATTTAGTTACCTGTTATTAATATTCCTCCTATAAAGAACTTATTTCTATTGTTGTATACCTATACTATAAATTAAATATAGTTATTTTCCTTTTAAACTGTAATTGACCATACTCAGTATATATGAGCCAATCATTTCTCCTAACGAAGCTAATATGGTTAGCAAAACGCACGTTGAGTGCAAAAATAAAGTGTTTGGTGTAGTGGTGATATATACTGAGTAGTGTCATTGTGCCAAAGATTCCACATTCCCAACATAGTTGTAACTGACAAGTCAGCTTGGTCATAACTAAGTATTGTATATAAATATAATTAGGAAATTACTGTATTGATCTAAATATTAATTCATTCTAAATAAAAGCAAGCGTTAATTACGTTATCAAAAAGCAATACGGATAACAGAACACAAAAAGGTATAGAACCTCTAAGTATCATTCACATAGAAAATAGAGGTCTATACATATCGTTCATAATTCATTAATAATATTATATTAACCTTTCTCGAAGTTACACAATATAGTTTTGTAGTTTAAGAAAAAATAAGTATCAAAAAAGTAGATACAGTGTTTTTTAATTAACAAGAGATCTATCACACTAAACAACACAACACTGCTTAGAAAAAAATGCTCTTATTTTAGAAGATGTTGACATATTAGTAATGACAATATGTCTTTATTTCACGGTACAAGAAAAATAGCATTAGGTATTACCTATGTTAAAATTAAATTAATTTAGTCCTTAAAAAACATCTTTTAATCACAAATTTACTTGAAAAATGATGTAAATAAAACTCAAACAGTGACGTTTAACTTTGATAGACTTTTGAATTTTTGGATAAGGTTATTAAAAACTGAAGTTGAATATGAAGAATTCCATCAAATACCTTATTATCAAGTTTTTCACCTGTATTCATTTCTTTTCTAACAAAGTGCTCCATTCTTTTTGTTTTATATTACTCATACTGCATTAACTTTTATATTACTCATGCCGTATTAAATAACAAATCAAAAATTTTCAAACATTTCTATATCTATGATTTTGAATGATAAAACTTTGCACAACTTTATTCGTATTTGAAATCTCGCGCTGGTCCACTTTTAACATGGCGGATTGCCACGTGACCTTCTGAAAACGAACTTGATTTTCCTATGCGGTTATCCTTGAGTTTCGCTACTGTATAGTGTGTTTACTGTGGTACTGGCTTCTAAAACATGAAGCTATACCCAAATTCCAGGTTGTTCGCTGTCTTTCTTGCATATGTACAAACAATCGAGACAGATAATAGAGCGAATATCGTAAATAACTTCAGATGACAGAAGACCTACGTTTTTAAGTTTTTAAATATACTTAACATGTTGACAAGAAGAATAATATAGACGGATGTTTACACTATATTCAGACATTTATGACGTGCATGCAAAGAATCATTGATCGTACTTTAGCT
This sequence comes from Pachyrhynchus sulphureomaculatus, assembly GCA_019049505.1. Lineage (NCBI taxonomy): Eukaryota > Metazoa > Arthropoda > Insecta > Coleoptera > Curculionidae > Pachyrhynchus > Pachyrhynchus sulphureomaculatus. The sequence goes on from CM032456.1 coordinate 196,232,753, forward strand.
AAATTGTTTGAAATCCGCCAAACGTGGCATACATGGTAACCGTTTTTAGAGGGTTTTTGCTGCATAAATTTTTTTTGAGAACAAATTAGAAAAAAACAGTTTAAGGAAAAAATATTGAAAAAAAACTAGGGCTTTCCAATGCCGTTTTACAAAAGGTATGTCGATGGAAAAAAAAAAGCTGTTTGGCGTCGCGGCGCCCAGCGTCGTTTTCACTGCCAAATGTCAAATACTCCTTGTACCATTTTACGTTTAAAAAAAAAAAGTATTCAACAGTTTTCCATAAATCGGGGCCGGGTATCTAAAACTGTACCCTGTACCTATGCTGGGAATTTGGAATTTTTGGCACAACGACACTACTCATTATATATCCCCACCATACCAAACACTTTATTTTTGCATGAGAGGAGGCAATCATCGCTCCTAATAAAGCTAACATGGCTAGCGAAATGCGCGTCGAGGGCAAAAATAAAGTGTTTGGTATAGTGGTGATGTACGAGGCTAGTTTGAAAAGTCCGTGCAGAGTCCGAGAGATGGCACCACCAGCGCGTATCGAGGTCATGTTTAGTTAGTAGCATCTCTTGAATGAGCACACACCAAGTTTCAGCCATATTGGTCTATTTCTTTGTGTTTGGCATTCGTGTGAATCAAGGAAGTAGAGTAATTTTCAAGAAATGGACGAAAAAGAATTTCGTGTGGTGATTAAACATTACTTTATGAAAGGCAAAACGCCTCAGGAGACTAAAGAGAAGCTTGATAAACATTATGGTGACTCTGCACCTTTGATTAGAACAGTTTATAAGTGGTTTCAAAATTTTCGGACTGGCCATATGGGCACAAGTGACACTGAACGTTCTGGACGGCCTGTGGAGGTTACGACTCCAGAAATCATTGATCAAATCCATGATATGGTGATGGATGACAGAAGAGTTAAGGTGCGTGAGATTGCTAGTGCTGTGGGCATCTCGACTGAACGGGTACATAATATTTTGCATAAACATTTGGACATGAGAAAGCTATCCGCAAGATGGGTGCCGCGATTTGCTCACGCTTGACCAAAAACGGAATCGTGTGAAGTGTTGCAAGGATGGTTTGCAGCTGTTCCAGAAGAATCCGGAGGACTTTAAGCGTCGTTTCGTCACTGTGGATGAAACATGGATACATTACTATACTCCTGAGACCAAACAACAATCTAAACAATGGGTTACCAAGGGGGAATCTGCACCAAAAAAGACGAAGACCGTTCCTTCGGCCGGAAAGGTTATGGCGACTGTCTTTTGGGATTCGCAAGGGATAATCCTCATCGACTATCTGGAAAAGGGTAAAACTATTACAGGTGAATATTATTCATCGTTATTGGACCGTTTGAAAAACCGAGCTGCAAGAAAAACGCCCGCGATTGGCCCACAAGAAAGTCCTTTTCCATCACGACAACGCACCAGCACACACCTCAGCAGTTGTGGTCGCAAAATTAATGGAAATAGGATTCCAACTCGTTTCACATCCCCCCTATTCTCCAGACTTGGCTCCCTCGGACTACTATTTGTTCCCCAATTTGAAGAAATGGCTGGTGGGACAAAGATTTTATTCAAACGAGGAGGTGATTGCAGACACTAATGGATATTTTGCAGACTTGGACAAATCCTATTATTCGGAAGAGATCAACAAACTAGAACATCGTTGGACGAAGTGTATAAGCCTAAAAGGAGACTATGTCGAAAAATAAAAAAGGTTTACCGCAAACACATAAGTAGTTTTTATTTTTGCACGGACTTTTCAAACCAGCCTCGTATACTGAGTAATGCTGTACCTTAGCTACAATAAAATACGAATTATGAATTTAAAGAAAAATATTAGTACATAATTACTTCTTTCTCAAAATTATGTGAATGTGTTTTTGTTTCTAAATTAAAAGTTATTCCATTTTAAAGATATAAATTCAATTCTTATTTTTTCTTATGAATGCCGGAACATAATTACAGACTAAACACAAATAATTTTCAAATGAGGTTGTCGCGTAGAGTGTGATCAAAACGTAAGTTTATTTTGTCCATACCTAACTACTTCATTTCAACCTTTCGCCATTACTTTATACATATATATTTTTTAGCCGGTTGCCGAGCAGCCGTTCAGATTCGATACGGAGTTGGATGATCTACCGAAAGATCACTTGAAAAAACTGATCTTTGAAGAAACTCTTCTATTCAAACAAAAACAGATACTCGAAGAACAACAGCGGGCACAGGATCAACAAGCAATGAATACCTCATAGTTATTTGAGATAAATGTGTAAGTTGAAAGTTAAAAGGTGTCAAAAAGATCTAAAATATTGTGAAAATTCTCTACTTTATTTAAAAATAGTGTTAAATTTATTTGCTGTTTATTATTATATAATCGCTACTCAAATAAAATTTCTAATTAAATATGGGTAGGTTAATTTGAAGAAAAATTTGGTGTTGTTAATATGCTATCAATTCGTCACTTGTTAATATTTACTGTGTTTTAATAAAGCATTTCACACAAACATTTATATTAATAAACAGTAAAGAAATAATATGAAGAATGCTTCTGTGAAATTAATACCTCCTGGTTACTTCGAAATTAAAATATATCAACGGTATTTAGATAAAAGATGTCTTCTCGTAAAGGGTCTTCTATAAATATGACTTAAAAGTGTTATTATTATATTACGAAAGATTTTCGAACAATAAAGCAACTCGCAATGCGATAAGTTGCTGCCACTGGTTTCACGAAATTAATTCCATATTATTTTTCTTCTTTTAGTTTTTGGTTGCACATGGAACTTTTGATATTTTTTTAATTGAAAATGCTGACTTTTTTTCTTCAAAATATAACAACAAATGCTCTCAGTGGTACTCGTGCGCATAGTTTGTATAAATTATCTTTTATACATTACAAGGAAAAAAGGCTGTCCGAAAAGTAGCAACAATTAGTCGCTGAAACGGATCGCATCGAATTGCGTCGGTCTCAAGACCTTTTATGAAGTAGATTACAATATTTTAGCCTTTTTGACATATTCAATATAATTTATTTATTGTTACGTTGTATTTAAAAATTAAAGTTCAAAACATTGTTTCGGTGAGGGCGACGATAGTTTTTTGTGTGGTCAATTTGTATTTAGTGTTAATGTTTATAAAACTTTTTTACATTGTTTTTAAAACTAAGTTATGTTAATTGGTACAAAAACGATGCGAATAATTTAAATTAAAGGAGATATTCGTCAATGAGATCGTTAATCTGCACACAGAATAGTGTATTCTAAAGTCATTCAATCGTGGAACCCCGACAGTTTAACGTGGGTTTCAAATTAGACCCTAATGGGTCGGTTTTGGTTCAAATAATTTATTTTTAGTAGTATTTTCAAAATATTTGTTAAACGTACGACGCACAAATCTAGTACATAAACTGTTTTATTGATTTTCATGTATTTGTAGATCTTCAGATAGTATTTGTTTACCATGTATAAATTATATTATCAGTATTGATATGAAAAACACATAAAATAAGAAGGTTTTTTTTTTCTGTGACTGACTGGTCAGTGGATGCCCTATAATATATCTTAATTTTCTACTGGAGGTACTTTTGACAGACTTAATTTTAAAAAAATAACCGGTCAGGTGCAAGTTGAACTTGCGCAATTAGTGTTCCGTACGTTGATTGCTTTTAAAATAAAAAATTTTGTTACAGAGGTATAAAATGATTAGTGACTTCACAAAACATACCCCAAATGAGTTTTCAACAAAGTTTGTTTCCAATCTTTACTAAAATCTGATGACCTTGAATTTTTTTTTTTTTTTTTATACCAGATAAATCATTAAACGTAATGCACTCGTTTTCGTTCAATCTACACCCCGTGGAGAATATTCCAGAATTTTTTCAAAATTTTTTGTAAAGTATTTTTCGAGATAAGGCGGGGGACAGCGATTTTTCGCGATTTTTTAAAAATAATACAAAGAAAAGTGCCCGCAAGTATTACATTATATATATATTTTTTACTCGTGTTTTCACAAGCTTTCATTTGACACCACACTCGATGACCTAGTAAAAAAATTTTTTTTTACTTCCGATTTCACCCCCCAAAACTAAAGTCCAAAATTTAACTCTCAAAACTACATGGCTCTGATGAGGCCATCAATTCCTATATGATTACCAAATTTCAACTTTCTATGTCAAATAGTTTCGGAGAAAATCGGGTGTGACAGACACCGAAGTGATCTTATAAGTGTTCCGTACGGAACACTAAAAAGAAAAGAGTAATACTTCGTGACAACGGTGGATTAGATGTATTAGTTTAAACGTTATGATCATGTTATTAAAACAATGGAAGTTCTTTTGTTTTTCAAGATATTCATACTGTTTTTATGTATTATAGAGGCTAACATATGAAAACATCCGCTCATGCTGATATTCAATTGAATTACTACCTTTTAAAAAAACATTCAAGTACAAGTCGGACTTGCGCAATTAGTGTTCCGTACCGTGACTGCTTTTAAAGTAAAACTTTTTGTTACAGAGGTATAAAATGATAAGCGACTTCACAAAACACACGCCAAACGAGTTTTCAAAAACGAATATCTAGGATTCGGACACAAACTTGTTTGTGATGGCTAAAAAAACTTTCTACAACTTGAACTTCTATATCATTAAGAAAATTGCAAAACACATTATCTATCAAGGTTTTGTCTATAGTAAAACTAGTATCTTTTATCATTTGTATAAGCCCAATTAATAGAAGGTGAAAGAATAGAAAAGGTACAAACATTCATATATCTAGGACAAAAAATCGAAATATCAAAAGATAATTTAAGGGCTGACTTAGATAGAAGTGCTTGGTCTGCATTTGGAAGGTTGCAATCTACATTTAAATTGGACATCCCAAATACAATAAAAGCCAGAGTATTCGAACAATACGTACTGCCGGTATTAACATATGGCACTGAAACGTGGGCTTTAAATAAGAGTATAATAAATAAACTCCAGGTAACCCAAAGAGCAATTACAATATTTATTTATTAATCGTGTACATGCTAACAAACATTTTGAGGACTAAAACAGTTATTGTTTATTAGAAATGTGCTTAGTTTTTAACGTAATTAAATTATGCACAAACAAAAGTATGGAAACATTTTTGTTATAAAATAAAAATTCCACTAAGAGGACTAAGATGTCGAAAATATTTAATATTTAGTGGGATATCCTTTTGCGTTAATCACTGCTTGACATCTTCTGCCCGTAGAGTCAATAAGCCTAGCACAAAAATCGGGTCGTATTTTTTCCCATTCTTGTTCTAATGAGATCCAAAGTTCGTCTGGGTTTTTTATATTTCTTTTCCTAATTTGTTTATCCAGATAGTGCCAAAGATTCTCTATCGGGTTCAAATCAAGTGATTGTGAAGGCGAGCGCATCACCCGAATCCTTTGTTCAGAAAACCAATTCTTGGCCAAGCGAGATGTGTGTTTTGGGTCATTCTCTTGCCAAGAAAACTGCTGTTAATAAAGAACTAAGGCAGGAATAGCAGGGTGTATTGGTGTCAGACCTAACTATAAGGCGTCGTCTGTTGAAAAATCCATGACAGTGGCAAATCTTCATAAGGAATCAAATTATTTTCCAATATCTCAAGATACATTTGAACATCCATTCTGCCATTTATCTTTGCCAATGGCCCCGTACCAGACCGTCGAAAACAACCCCATACCATGATATTTCCACTGCCATGTTTGACAATAGGTACAAGGTACTTTGGGTCATATCTTAGACCAACTGGTCTTCTTACATAACCAGCAGAATTACTTCCAAAGAGATTGAACCTACTTTCGTCACTAAAGATTACTAGAGACCACGGATTTTGAGTCCAGTCTTTCCTTAGCAAATTTCAATCTCTCTTTTCTGTGACACTTTGTAAGGAGTGACCATGAAGATTTTCAGATAACAGACGACGCCTAATAGTCATGTTTGACACCAATACACCGTGATATTCCCGCCTTAGTTCTTTATTAATATCAACAGCAGTTTTCTCGGGATCATTTTCCCCTTTTCGAATTATAATTTCGTCTATTCTCTTACTTGTTTTTCGAGGTCTACCACTTTTAAATGCCCCTCTGCATGTTTAAAGATTTTGCTATTTCAATTTGCTTCTTTCCACTTTGATACAGAGAAATAATTTTATGTTTCAGATCTAAACTGTAATATTTGCACATTGGCATTTTGGAAAAAACCGCACTCTTAAACAAAGCTACTAAATTACTTCATATCAACAATAACATACTCTTAAAGCAGAATGATAAAATTATTTTAATGCTTTCGATAAGGACAAAACGCGTTTTTTAAAAACCTTATCTACCAGAAAAGGTAAACAAAGTTTTTATAGTCAATAATAAAATTCTATAAAGAAATTGTCAACAAAACAAAACTAGTTTTTTTATTCCTAAAGGATAGTATTTTATATTTTTGGTTAAGAAAATGTTTCCATACTTTTGTTCGCCACTGTATATATGTATGTATATATATATGTATATATATATATATATATATATATATATATATATATATATATATATATATACATATATACATACCAGGTGTACAAGTAGGAAATACGGATTTTTTTTTTCTAAAAAAAACATGTTAAATTCGGAAGAATGATAAAAAGTGCTTTATTCAAAGTATGCTCCATCGCTTGTTATACATTTTTCCCATCTTTTGGGCAATTTGTGAATAAAACGTCAGTAAAAATCTTCCCCTTTTGCTGCAAAACTATTCATCGAGCCATTTTTTCACATTTTCGTATGAACCAAAGCGCTACTCAGCAAGTGCGTGACCCATCGACGCAAATAAGTGGTAATCGGAAGGAGTCAAGTCTAGTGAGTAAGCCGCATGGGGTAGAACTTCCCAGCTGAGTGCTTCCAACGTGTTGCGAACTGGTTTTGCCGTATGTGATGGATGTCATGAAGAAAAATGACTTTGTGTTGCCTCTTTTGGTATTCTGGCCTTTTTTCAAGCAGCGAACGGTTCAAATCGGTCAATTGTTGTTGATAACGTTTAGTATTAACCGTTTCCCCAGGTTTTAACAGCTCCCACCAAACACAGAGCATCGTCTTTCTGCCAAAGCGATTCGGTCTTGCAGTCGATGTGGATGGTGCGCCTGGGTCTACCCATGATTTTTTGCACTTGGGATTCTCAAAATAAATCCACTTTTCATCCCCTGTAACTATAAGATGCAAAAAACGACTTCTTTTTGTACCGAGCGAGCAAAATGTCACACGTGTTTTTGCGCTTTTCTATTTGCCTGTCGTTCAACTCATGTGGTACCCATCTAACGGTCTTCTGAATCTTTCCCATCTCTCGTAGCCGATTGGAAACAGCTTGTTGACTAACGCCCAATTGTTCGGCTAGTTAGTTTTGTGTTTGCGAATCATCTTCGTCCAACAATGCTTGCAATTCCACATCTTCGTATTATTTTGGCGGTTTTCCACGATCCTTGTCTGCAACAGAGGAAGTCACCACTTTTGAAACGCCGAAACCATCGTTCACACGTATCTTGCGATGGAGCATGTTCACCATAAGCTTCTCGAAGTAATCGGTATGATTCAACAGCAGTTTTCTTCAAATAAAAACAAAAAATTAATGCTGTCCGCGAATGCTCTTTGTTCGGTATAAATTTCGACACATTGAACACAACGCTATGCACACACTTTTCCAATTTATCACTCGTGCGCGTCTGACGCTTGATGACACAACAAAATGGCGCAGTGTCAAATCTTTATAGCACAAACTGCATTGGTGCACCATCTGTTGTCTGAAATCCGCATTTCATACTTATACACCTGGTATATATGTGTATATATAATTTTTAATTTAAAATTTGGGACGTCGCAACACCTAGCCGCTATCGCCGGATTCGTACCAGCCACCATGAGGTCACTTGCTAAGCTCTATTCCCACTGTGCTACCGAGGCCGGCCTACCGAACTTAAGTATGTTGTTTAAATGCAAGTAAAAATAATCATCGGTGAATTATAATAAATAATAACTAAAAATTTTAATTTTATTAATTTCTTCAAATTTTAAATTATTCGATCAATTATGTACCTTTTTTAAAAAAATTGTATAATTAAGATATTGAATAATTATGTTATTTTAAATTTATTGTATATTTGTATGTATATTAGTTATTTTATTACTTTTTTTTATGTTAAATGTACAAAAATTTTTTTACAATTAGTTTTGTGTACATTTAGTCTATTAAGAGCAATGAAAAAACAATCTATTTTTGAAATATAGGTTTTGTAAATCATAAACTGTGGTTGTGTCAAATACGCACAGGAATGCTGTGTTTAAAATAGCAGTAGTGTTCTTGCTTAATATTGCAGTCGTCTGTTTCAGATGCAGGTAAAACTAAAAGGGAACAGTGTATACAGAGTATCTGGCAAAACTTAACAAATACTATAGAAATTTGATATTAAATTTCTTAAACTTTTTTACAGAACCCTTCAAAATCCTTCAGTAATAGGAAAACAAATTTTTATTACTGAAACTGACTACCTGACATTGTGGGTAACAACAGTTCTTCATGCCACAAAAACAATAAAATAGTACTATTTGTAGATTTTTGTCAAATACTCGACCTAACATATACTGTTACCATAAAAAACTATAATTTTGTTCAAGCAAATTTAAAGATGCGTTCAACAATGCGATGGTTTTCATCGCTCAAATTTAAAAGATTATGTTACCTAAATGTAAGCTATATTGTTATTCCAAAAAAAGTAAGCGTTGATTATATTTTATTTATTTAAAATAATGTCAGTAACTGTTAAGAATAATTACAAAAAATTAAAATTTAACTCTAAAAAGAAAAAATAAAATATAATTATAATTATCTCAATTAAATTGTTTTAATTTTCAGTCGTTTTAGAAGTTCGTTTAGTCCTCTAAATTTTATTTTCCGTACCATTTTGTTGTACTTGGCAATCCTTGCACCTAATATGTAATAATTGATTTGATAACACAGGATGATAAGGTTACTGATTTTCGTTGATGAAATGAATGGACATTAATTGTGCTTTTTATATGAAAAAAAAAAACTAGCATGGTAGATTACATACAAGTATTTATCAGTTTTTTAGTTAAAAAAAATCATACCAAATTAGTAGCTTCTTGAGCTGGCTTTGCAGAGAAAAGTTTTCAAAAGATGGTAAACTGGAGATTGACACTCTGAATAGTCGATTTGTATTTAATTGAGGCCTATATTGTGTCTTCAAAAGGAGCCACTGTAAAGATTCGCAAACGGCTCTTTCTTTTAGTGCAGAAAAATTGTCATTGAATCAAGGTTAAAAGTCAAACAGTGGTTTATTTTTTTAAAGGGAGAAACATCCCAAAACTGCTGTGGTGCTCTTCACCGGTATAGGTCATGACGTTCATTCACATCGTTAAACATTTGTATTTTTTTTTTTGCTTTAAGTTGTGTTTCATAATTCATGCCCAAGGTATGTACACTCCTGGACAAAATTAACGCAACAATATATTAAATCATATAAATCTCTATAGTGAATTAATTTTAATAATTTTTTATGAACATTGGTTACACTAAAAGTTAGAAAAAAACTTATTCGGATACTTTAAAAGTGAATTAGCTACCAAATTTCTCTATAGGATTCGAATTAAAATTATTCTTAAGACCTAATAACAAAATCGTTGAAATTATGTATTAATGAAAAAAAAATAAACTGGGACACTAGTAGCAAAATTAATGGTGTAACTGGGACACTAGTAGCGTGTATTGCCTCCTCTACTTCGGATGACAGCGTTTATGCGCCTAGGCATGCTTCTAATTAAATTTTGGATAAAATCTTGAGGAATTTGCTCCCATTCTGTAATAACTGCATTTTCAAGTTCCCTCAGGTTTCTAGGTGCAGGTATATGACGTTTCACATTTTTCTTAAGGTGATCCCATACATGTTCTATCGGATTCAGATACGGACTTTTTGGTGGCCATTGCATAATCGGTATATCAACTTAATTAAGATAATCGAGTACCTCCCTAGCCACGTGAGGTCGAGCGTTGTCTTGCATAAACAGGAAATTGGGCCCCATAAAATGACCGAAAGGCATCACATGTTCTATTACAATATTCTCAAGATAGTAGTCAGCATTCATGGATCTCGTACGGACAGAAACTAACTGTGTGCGAGCATCAAAGCAGATGCCACCCCAGAACATAACAGAGCCACCGCCGAATGGAATCCTTGCAAAGATATTGCAACGAGCAACCTCTCTCCTGGTCATCGCCATACTCGCTCACGACCATCTGGATGTTTTAGACTAACCCTAGTTTCATCTGTGAAGAAAACTTGTTTCCAATCATCCACAGACCAGTTTTCGTGATTTCGAGCAAAACGTAACCTGGTAACTCTATTCTATCTAGTAAGCAAGGGCGTAATGGCTGGTCTCCTACTGTTTAATCCAACTTCATTTAACCGTCTTCTAACTGTTTTAGAAGAAATTGTGACATTGCGAACAGCTTCGAGTTCGTTTCTTATTATAGAACTAGAGACAGTCCTGTTTCTTAAAGCATATTGTCTTATAAAACGTTCATCTAGGTCGCTAGTGCATCGTTTTCGCCCTTGCCCTAGCCTTCTAGAATAAGTTCCTACTTCATTCAAGCGTCTTACCATACGACTTATTGTGGAGCGATGTTTGCCTAACAAATTGGCAACATAACTCTGACAATATCCCTCGTCCAATAAAACTGAGGCTCGCACTACCTCGTGTTCAGTTAAATTCCTTGTTCGATTCATTTTTCTAATTCTTCGGGCTCAAAAATAAAACAGTCTATCACAAAAACGTATTACTTTGAAAAAGGGAACAATTTATAAGCTTACTTTTAAAGAAAATCTATCGCGTTATTACAGAAAATTGTTTATCTTCTAAAAAATTCTTTGAAACTGTAAATCTAAACGAATTGTTTTGATTTCTGTCATGAACAACGAAACAAAATATGCATAGCCTACTATTCAAATACTCGATAAACTTTAAAACTAACATAAGAAAAAGATAAATTAATTATCAGATTGTTGCGTTAATTTTGTCCAGGAGTTTATATTATAAATTGCTAAATGTTTATTTATCTGCTACTGCAGTTTCGTAGGTTTTGTACATTATCGAGCGTAATACTAAAAACTAAGGTGGTTGGTTTATTTATGATTTATAACAAATTTCTAGGTACAATTTGGAATTACCCATCATTAAATTACAATGAACTAAAATTATTTTATTACAGAGGTTAAAATGCTCCAAATTTGAAGCAATACTTTTCAATATTTTCTTTTTACAAAAATTGCTTCTTCAAAGATAAATCTAAACAATTTTCCTAAAATACGCCAAACAGGGTTGAATTCTGAACATCTGTTTTATTTAATAGGATTATATCTTTATTTTTATTGTGCTTGTAGATATCTATAGCTTCTAAAATATTTAATTTTCTTCCTTTTTGTGTTTTATGTAATATTTGTAGATTATTTATGTCTGGAAAAAATATGATTTGTTTGATGGAAGTGGTTGGCAAAGTTGGATTTTTCCTTGTTTAATCTAAAAGATGTTTGATTTTTTTTATGTCAGATTTTGAAAACAATTTTCTAGAGTCACAGCTGGCAAGGGATATAGTTTTATGGTGTCGGTATGTAGACGACATATTGGTCTGTTTTAAAGCAGACGACGAATCCCTCCAATCCACCCTAAATTCTTTGAATAGAATACATCTGAGTATAAAAATCACATTAGAAACAGAAATGAATTTGATATTTTTAGAAAGCCCACTTTTACAGATACCACTATACCCGATAATTCATGCCACCACCCCAACTCACATAAACTCGCAGCCTATAGATCTATGATTCACAGAGCATTCTCCATCCCTTTAAATAAACAAAATTTAGAGAAAGAATTAGATACAATCAAAAATATTGCCCACAATAACGGATTTCAGAAAAAAAACCATAGATAACCTAATTAAAAATAAACAACAACTAAATTTAAGACATATTTATCCACACGTTAAAAACGATGAAAGACAAACGTTTTCCTCATTGACCTATTTCGGACCAATTTCTAATAAAATTGCATATATACTCGCAAAAGACACACACCCCAAAAACTTTCCTTCTTCTTTTTCAATGTAAAAGATAAAACTCATGAATACAAAGATTCTGGAGTTTATAAAATGTCATGTAATGAATGCAAAAGCTGTTATCATATATAGGCCAAACGGAGAAATTCCGATACTAGATTTAAAGAACTTCAAACATCTTTTAGATTAAATAAAGAAAACTCCAACTTTGCCAACCACTTCCTTCAAACAAATCATATTTTTCCAGACATAAATAATATACAAATATTACATAAAGCACAAAAAGGAAGAAAATTAAATATTTTAGAGGCTGTAGAGATCTACAAGCACAATAAAAATAAAGATATAATCCTATTAAATAATCAAACAGACGTTCAGAATTCAACCCTGTTTTGACGTATTTTAGAAAAATTTTTTAGATTTATCTTTGAACAAGGAATTTTTGTAAAAAGTTTTAAGAAAATATTGAAAAGTATTTCTTCAAATTTTAAACAATAATATCATTTAACCGTCTGTAATAAAATAATCTAAGTTCATTGTAATTTAATGATGAGTAATTCCAAATTGTACCTGTAAATTTGTTATAAATCATAAATAAACCACCTTAGTTTAGTATTACGCTTGATAATGTAGAAAACCTACGATATTGCAGTAGCAGATAAATAAAAAAATAAGTGACAAATAACAACGTTTCATTTCATTTAGAAATTTATAATGTATTGTCATAAAGTAACGGACACCTCAGTTATCCAATATTACTTGTTGAAAATTTACTTTTGTGTCAACTAAGAGCTTAATTTCAACTTGAATATATGATTCTAAAGGCCTACTGGCTTTTTTTTTTCTAAGAAGATTTCGTCTCTTAATATGTAAACGAGTTTTAGAAATTTGCCACATTTTTCAATAAAAAAATTGAGGTGAATGTTCAGCACCATCGCTTAGCAAAGTGCAGAAAAAAATGTTGATTTTAAGAGTATCATTTTTACATAGGTGACCATAATTACGACTGTTAAGATTCAAGAATTATTTCTATGGCAGCAAGGGCATGTAAGCATGCAATTTGTTCTGATGCACTATGAACATTTTTGTCGTACAAACGTTTGTAAACTTTGATATCTTCTGGATCTTGTGTAACAGCTGTGCACATTCCAACACAGTTTTCCGACTGGCATCGTAAGGTCATTTTTAAATCGTATAATATATTGAATTCTGTTTATTATTGATTTACAAAACAATAGCTCCTCACCTCGTCACATTTCAACGCAAAACCGAACAAAACTCATTGAGTGTCCTTGTTAATATATGTTTGTTCATCAAGATGAATTGAAAAGGTATTATTTGTTAGAGGGGTGAACTGTTGTTATTTGGCACAACAATCTTATTATCTTTGAAGGTTTATGAACGTGCTCGCTGTCAACTGTTTCCAAAGGTTGTTTAAGCTGGTTGGCATTTATGTTGTCGTTCTTCAAAATTTTTGAGCTACGAACTCACCGGAGCCTGTCGTTTACTTCAGTTCTCGTGAACCCACAATTTAAATAGTTTTTAAAATATTTTCTTGATTTTACTTTTGGAATGACGCTTGATGATGTTTAACAATTGTCCGAGGCCTAGCTAAAAAAAATATAAATTGTTCTTCGCTCGAAAATTGTTAATTTTACGTGTGTTTCAGTTGCTACGCTATGGAGTCAAAGCGTAAAACGTCAAACTGAAAATACGGTGAAACGCAGCTTACATTTACACTTGTAGTAAATATGAGAGAGATCAGATCTTTTCGGGAAAGCTTGCGAAATATGGTGAGAGCTGTTATATGTGGCATAATTTCACTATTCGGAGGAAAATTTTAGGCTTGCAACAATGTTAGCAGCGTAGAAAAATATATTTGAATATATTTTCTCAGGGCATCGGTGGAAGAAAACTGCGATTAAAAGGAATATAGAAAGTAGAGTCGTAAATACTAAAATGCTGAGTTAAAATAGTGAAATAAAATACTTATCTTAAAGCATGTTTCAGTAAGAACGTAGAAGTCACCTTTGAACCAGTTATCATCCTGGGTTTTCTAAGTATTATGTTTACAAATATTTTTTTATATCATTGGGTTATTGATTATAAATTTATCACTTTTCAATCCGATAGATTATTGTTATACTAGTTAAAGCATTTTTTCTTGCTGGTGTATCTGCAAATTTTTAACCGGTTAGCACAACGTAAGCAATTTAGATTGTTAAAATTTCATAATAAATATAATATTTTTCGACAATTTATGACAATATTATAGTTTTCAAACATAGCTTGATTTCTCAACTGCTTCAAAATTGTACCTTTTTGATATGACGCCATCTATTATGGAAAATATGAACAGGTTTAGAGCTCTAATTTATAATTTTCTTTATAAACAATAAACAAAAATATTTGGTAGTTAGTTTAGACCCTTAGGGTTATTCTGATTGAAAAAAAAATGACTTAAAATTTAGCTTCATAAGTAGAATCTCATAGATTTATCAACTTTTGGTTAGTTTATATGATTTTTATGCGTGAAGAGTGCTTAAACAGACATCGCCTCTCTTAAGACTAACTTAAATTAGGCACTTTGATTGATTAGGAACGTGACGCCGTCTGTTGTCGACAACCACCAGTTAAATTAGCACAATGAGGCTGAAAGAACAGGTGGGTCATAGAAAATGTTCTATGAAAAAGGCTAATGAAATACGCAGTTGGATTTTACCATAAATTTGGAAAATAACGTATCTCGAATTTTTTTTAAGAGTAATGGTACGTCTTTCTAAAGGGCTTGGAAGGCGTACATTGTACAACCGAACTGCCTAATCTTATGTGCCTTTTAGGAAGAAATAAATGTGAATAGTTTTTAAATGTCCTGTATATTTAATTTTATTATTCTGTTTTTATTTAGCACATTTTATGATTGAGGTGGAAAATTAGTAACCAACAAATAAAATCAGTCTCTAAAACTTTGCATGAAATGTATAAAGTTGGTAATGTATTTCTGATTTTTTGTTATAAATACTGAAAATAAAGTGGTATATTTATAATCATTAACTACAGATTCTCTGAAAGGGTCTAAAAATTAATTAGTATTTAGAAAAGTTATATCTAAGTCTTAGTGAGGCAATTTGGTATTCAATTGTTTCAAGATTTTATTAGTTTATTCTCGCATTGAGCAGTTCCAATGTGTAACTTCAACTCGCTGTAGTAAACTGATCCTAAGCTAGATTTTATTTTAATATAAATCCGTAGCTAGGCCTTTTTTGTTATAATGTTTCTTTCCATAATGTCGTTAGCAAAGTAAACAACGGTCAGTTTGAATGTTTAAAAAAACCTAACAAGTCAATATTTAAAGTGGAAAAACTATTAAAAATATTACTAAAATAGACATGTATTCACAAACAGGGAAATGAATGCACAATATTATTTTTTTGACATATTTTAAGGTAATTTCAAACCACAATAACTTATATTACTGAAACCATTAAAATATACATAATTATTTATGTAATAATAATTTCCTACCGTTCGCCTATTGTCTTTTATTATTTTTTAACAGATATTTGTTGCTGATGCGTTTGTAGATTATTTGAAAAATCAGGTCTAGGTTTTCTAATATAAAAGCTGATATATATATATACATATATATATATATATATATATATATATATATATATATATATATATATATATATATATATACGTGTATATATATATATATATATATATATATATATATATATATATATATATATATATATATATATATATAGGGTGTTATATATATTGGAACTGGCACCTCCTTCTAGCAAGATCGATTGCAGAAAATTCATCTTCACCTTAAATATCGGATCCCAATAATAAAGTAAAAAATAGGCCATGAAGAAATGATGAAATGAAGATGTTGATTTCACTCCGCCACTGGTAAACAACTAAACAATATGGCTGGTCGTTAACAGGAACGTAACATTTACAGAATTGATGAAATTTAATTTAGCGTAGGCGAACAGCAACAACGCGTGAGGTAGCTCATACAGTGGCGGCCTTTCAGAGGCAGGTTGGTTTGGCGTAAAATCCAGTTTTCTCTTTTTTTTAATCTTTCAAAAATTTTCGAATTTGAAAAAAAAAGGATTGAATGTGCTTCTACGTACGCTCACGTACCCCGTTTCAATATAAGCCCTGATTTTCATAACACCATATATATATAATTAAACATTTTTTTGAAATATAATTTTTATTGCAAAAAATGGAGAAGTTAATAATTATTTTTTTTGTTTGTTAGGTCATAAAGAACACATTTACTCAATATTATTATCAATATTACTTCTGCTTAAATAATCGCCTCCATTCTCGGGCTGAAGCGGTTGCAGACCCGTTTTAATGAGTCACGGTCCATATCGACGAATGCCTCTTCAATAGCGGCTCTCAATGATGCGGCGTTTGGATGTCTGAACTTGTTAGTGACCCTTTCAACCACGCTCCATACATAGAAGTCCAAAGGATTTAAATCTGGGCTGTTGGGAGGCCAAAATCCTTTGGACCAAAACATATCGACGTTGTCCGACAACCAATTTTTTCCTTGCCGGTCTTGCAAAACCTTTGTTGGACTTCTCGGACTCGTTATACTTCGCGACAACATCATACACAGTCGATCTTCAGTACCCGAAGAATCGAATGATTTCTGTCGCTGAGCGCCTAGCGCGAACACTTTCGATAATCGCGGCTCTTCGATTATACTCCGCACTTGGTTTCAACATTGCGGCTGTTTCGAGGATATGAATGTTTAGTACATGCATCAAGCTATTTGGACGCCAATCGCGACCTCTCTAAGTGGTATAGAACGGCGGGAAATTCAAATTGAATTTTTTCCGGATTTTGGCGCCGCACCCTATATATATATATATATATATATATATATATATATATATATATATATATATATATATATATATATATATGACAAAATAGGTGCTTATACTGCACTCTGTGGATGATTTATTTAAAGTCTTTCCGAACAAAGCGGCCAGACCACAGCTGACACTTAATTGCAGAAGCGCACTTTCTCAAGCTTCCCGCATAGATTGGTGAAGCAACCAAGGTGAATCGAAAAATCCGCACTTTGGTAGTTCCCAAAGGTGTTCTCTGAATTTGCTAGACCATCCCAAGACGCGTTTTGCCGTATCACGGCTCATCATCTGGGCTAGGTTCAGCAAACACGGAAAACCATAACAAAATAGGTGCTTATACTGCACTTTGTCGGTGACTTACTTAAAGTATTTCCGAACTTTGGTGTTCGTTGTGTTTGCTCAACCTAGCCTAGCTGATGAGCCATGATACGGCGGCATGCGTCTTGGGATGGTCTAGCAAATACAGAGAACGCTTGAGAACTACCAAAGTGCGGATTTTTCAATTCGCCTTGGTTGTTTTACTAATGCGCTATATATATATATATATATATATATATATATATATATATATATATATATATATATATATATATTTATATATATTTATATATATATTTATATATATATTTATATATTTATTTATTTATTTATCGTATTATGTTGTTTTTGGAGTTATAGTTTTTTTTTTTCTACATTTTAGAATTTATATTGAACTTTAATAATTATAAGGATTTTAGTGAATTTTTGTTATGCAGGTAAGAATGTTACCGATGACGCTGTTTAAAAAGGTAACATTATAGCAATAAATTACTAGGCTTTTAAGGATTTATATATAAAAAAATCCTGCTAAATTCTTCACTACCTTTTTGAAATATTTCATCTAAAAAAAGATTAAATAAAAATACCTGGAAAGGTAAATGTTAAAACATTCATTGCATGTGTGTACATAAATATTTTTCATAAATATTAAAATATAATATTACTCGGAATATATTCATAAAATATTTTATCTGTGATTATTCATTGATGTCTTTTCTCATCTAGTATAGAGTATAGTGTTTATACCCGAAAGTAGAAAACTACATAGGTACATTTTAAAATTTAAGATTTTATTTTAAGAATCATACCCTTCAAAACAATAAATACTACTAGGGTGGATATATCATTAAGTTGGTAATAAATTATTCGCATAAATTATCAGAAAAAACTGACTATAGACTAGAAAAATCGGAATTTCCGTTGTAGTACTTTCAAAAATAGTCATTTTTTCAGGAATTTCTGGCGAGGAAACTTGAAAATTGAATATTAAATTTCGCATCCATATACAGGATGGTCTAAATTGGACACTTAAAGGTAAACCCCTTTATTTAAAGGAGATAGACGAAAACTGATGTCGGTGTCTGAGGCTCAATTTTTATGATAAACTCAACGGTGAAAACCGCATATCGATATCTAGTACCGTTTCAGATATACAGGGTGTTTTTGAAAAATTGCATTTTGGAAAAATGTTTGTAGTTCTTTTCCTATTGAAAATTTTCGATTTCTGTAACAACATTTTCAAAGCACTTTTTCACGTGGATTTCAACAGTGTAAGTTACATTTTTTTATAACTAATATTTTAATGGTTATTAACGCAAAAATATATTTTTTTAAATGGGATACCCTGTATATCCGAACAGAGCTTTAAGTTATCGTTCTAAAAATATAGCACACTTTATATTTTGCTTAAATCTACTTCAAAATATAAAGGTTTTCAGTTTTTACGCGAGTTTTAAATGCACATTTTGTAAAGTAGGCTTTGGACGGAGCGGCAATATCAATTGTTTACCGGTAGTAGTCAAATCGTAAAAAAAAATTCCAGAAGTAACTCTAAAAGTCATAGCTACAATGAAATTTACTAAATGCTATAGTACTTTAAACTATGTAAAAAATAAAACAAAACAACAATAAAACAATTTATTCCGAGTAGAGCAAACTAAAACAAAACAATTTTCTATAAGAGATGTTCGAAATGTCGACCAGTTTCATTTACACATAGACGGTACCTTTTCTGGACACTTTTTACCGAGTTGATTAGTTCAAGAGGAGTAAGAGCTGCAAAACTTTGTATCACAGCGAATTTTAACTCTTGCGTGGTGTCTGTCGGCAATTTAAAAATTAGATCTGTCAATCTTCCCCAGAGATAGAAGTCCATGGGTGTTAAATCCGGTGGCCTTGCCGCTCAACGGTTCGGACCTTGGTTGGCTATCCAGTTATTGTCGAAATTGGCCGATAAAAAATTACTGATTACTGCAGCGTTATGAGAGGGTGCCCCGTCGTGTTGAAAAAATATATTTCTAAGGTCCATTCACGGCAGTTCATCGACAAGAGGTTCTATTTGCTGCCTTAAAATGTCTAAATATCTTTGAGAGGTGAGTGTTCCTTCGTAAATAAATGGACCTATAACTCTGCTTCTAAAAATTCCTGCTCACATATTAAATCCAAATCTGCATTGATTTCTTTGCTTCACGACTAAATGAGGATTTTCTTGTGCCCACGTAGAAGAAATGTAACGGTTAAAATACCTGCATTGCCTATATAAGCTTCGTCTGTCCAAATGCAATTTAATGAAAAATTCAGAACATAGGTACAATTCTCCAGAAACCATTGGCAAAAATCCATACGCCGTTGAAAATCTCCGTGTCTAAGGTGATGAACTTTTCTTTTCCTATATGGCCTGACTTGACCTTCTTCAAAGTACAACTTACGTTAGTTCTTGGTAGTGCAGTGGATTATTTTAACTGTCGGGTTGAAGTGTTGGGATTACTTCCGATAGTTCCTAAAACTACTATTTCTTCTAACTCCTTATCCCTGTTTGATGCATAATTTTTGGGACGTTTCTCTTCAAACTGGCCACTCTTAACTAGGTTATGTCGCAATCGGGCGAATATATCCTTGAAGGGTTGACGCCTCTCTGGATACCGTTCGTGGACAAATTACTTGCCGCTTCCGAATTTTCTCCGGTTTGTATGAAACACACTATCATATCCCATTTTTCGTAACTTCATTGCGATTTATTTGACAATTCAATAACTGATCCTGAAGTAAAATTTGACAACTACGAGTAAACAATTGAATTAAACCATATGGCCACTCCGTCCAAAGCCTACTTCACAAAATGTGCATTTAAAACTCGCGGAAAAACTGAAAACCTTTATATTTTGAAGTAGATTTAAGCAAAATATAAAGTGTGCTATATTTTTAGAATGGTAATTTAAAGCTCTATTCGGATAAGAAAAAATATACAGGGTATCCCATTTAAAAAATATATTTTTTCATTAATAACTATTAAAATATTAGTTGTTAAAAAATGTAACTTACACTGTTGAAATTCACGTGAAAAAGTGCTTTGAGAATGTTTTTACAGAAATCAAAAAATTTCAATAGGAGAACAATTACAAACATTTTTCCAAAATGCAGATTTTTGAATAACCCTCTGTATATCTGAACCGGTACTAGATATCGATACGCGGTTTCCACCCTTGAGATTATCATAAAAATTGAGCCCCATACACCGACATCAGTTTTCGTCTATCTCCTTTAAAAGTGTTCAATTTGGACCACCCTGTACATGCTTCTTTTTGATTATCTTATATTTTTACTTATATTTGTTCAGAATATTTTCAGTTAAAAAATGAAAAACAATGTGAAATTTGATACATACATCAGTTCAGTCCAAATTCCATATTTAAATGTTGCTAAAATATCCGATAAATTCTTTCCAGTATTTTCAGGAAGTCAAATAAAGACTTGCTTGATTTGTTATGTCATATTCAAGATATTTTTATATCACTTTAACTTAGAGGATAAATAATAATTGTCTAGTTTTCAAAATTTAAATTGAAACCTTGGACGTGGCATAAATTTAAGAGTAAATAAACAGTTTTTTTCGGTTTATTGGGAGATTAACAGCAAGGAAGAGTATTACAAAATTACCTTAGAAGTCTAAGAAATGACTAACTAACGAGTTTAGATCTTGACAGACTAGGCGAAAAGGGAGTATAGTTCACAATTTCTATACGAGTGCTTTAATAATGAATTTACGATCTTGTATCATAAGAGTTTATTTCATACTGTGTTTTCATATATCATGAGTGCTTTTTTTTTCAAAATAAAATTTCCGTCCTATCCTATCAGATTAACATGAAATTTTAAAATCACCTTTTCTTTGTATAGCAACTTGTTTTTAATGGAATTTGAACAGTCTGGGAAATGTTAGTGAGCTCTCGGCCTTGTACCGTAAGATATCCTTTCCCGGACTCAAATTAAGGACGTATAGTAGGATATAGTAGACAGTATGAAATAAATAACAACTATTCCCTAACTTTATTAAATAAATATTGCTCTAGATGCATTTATAAAACTGGTGTTTTTGGTTAGCGTCTCTAAAGTTACACAAATCATTGTATTATTTCTTTTTTACTGTTAACCCATTTAAAAAATAGCATCGATATTTCTTCCTTAAGAAAGCTTAGCTATAAGGTTACGTTAAAAATTTGACTATTTTTTTTTTAGTAGTAAATTTAGGCTAATTTCTGCTCTCAATAAATTTGTATATTTTTACTTCTAAATGTATCTTAACTTTTAAAATATACATAATCTTTCACGTCTACTTTTAAATTTTCAAAATATGGTAATATGTTGCCATAACTTGATTGGTATATGAATGTGTCATTTTGCGATACAAATCTAGGTAAGCAACATGAAGAGTGATTGTAATTACATCTTAATATTTTACTGCCTTCTGTTTTTGTTTTTTACGTTTTTTTATTTATGTTATGAAATAAGTACAGGGTGAGTCAACAATAGAGTAAAGTTCATTATCTCATTTGTTTCGGGAATGACGAAAAGATGTTAAATACAATAGTTTTAAGGAATGTTAAGATGCACAGTTTAAAATTATTTTTGAATATACAGGGTACTTCAAAAAAGTGTGGCCGATATAACATGTTTTTTTTAAATGGAACATCCTATTTTCTAATTTATTTTTATATTCTTAAAATTTTATAACTTTTTATTAATAATGTTATATACCTAAACCTAGTAGTTTTGCTAAAATTTCAATTTTTTTTAAAATAATACTAGTGTTCAGTGTTGTAAAAAATTACCTGTAGCGCCATTGTTTCTGAAGGTGGAATACTCATAATTAGTACGAGCATTCTATAGAGATCAAAAAAAAATATATGTAAATAAATTTGAGTTACATGCTACAGGGTGTTCAAAATAAATTTATAAATTCCGACTATTTTAAATTGCAAAATCTCAAATTTTTTAATCGGCACATCCGATATAATATTATTTTTTCTGATAGGTTTTACAAAACCCTTCAACTTTTATTAAGTATGTCATATACCTATTTCTAATAGTTTTCGATTTATTTTGAATTTTTCAATTTTTACCCTTGTTTTTAATACACTTACGCTATTATGAAAACATAAACAAATAATTAATAATAATTCTAATAACTTATCTGATGATTAATTATTATGACGTAATAAATGATCAAAAATATGCCCGTCTACTTGGATACACATGTTTAGTCGTCGTTAACTATATTTTCCTTCACTTTCCTTAGTATAAAGGGCGTTATTGTCCTGCACGCATCCCGTATCCTATTTTCCATATCTACTGGTGTTGTAGAGGGATTCACATAATCACGATCTTTAATGTATCCCCACAAAAAGAAGTCTAAAGCTGTTTAGTCACATGATTGAGGGGGCCACTGAATGAATCCATCCCTACCGATCCATTTTTGTGGGTAATGGTCGTTTAAAAATTCCCGAACTTCCCAGTGGTAATGATATTAGGGTACTTCGCTCCGTAAATTTAAAAATAAATTAGAAAATAGGAGGTTCCATTGAAAAAAAACAGTTAATCTGCCACACTTTTTTGAAGTATCCTGTATACTTAAAAATAATTTTAAACTGTACACCTTAACATTTCCTAAAACTATTGTATTTACCATTTGTTCGTCATTACCGAAACAAATGAGATAATGAACTTTACTTTAGCGTTGACTCACCCTGTACAACAGAATTTACTTTTTTAAATATAAATCACTAGTAAATTCCTGTTGATACAACTTCACCCAGAATTTGTACCATACAACTATTAGTATCTCATCTAAGCTAAGGACAATAAATAAATTAATAACCTTTAACTTAAAAAATTTACTGTGCTTATTAAATTATCGAGAAATCAAAGAATTCTGTTCATATTTCATCATGTAGCAATTCGCATTCAAAAGCATGAAAAATTGTGAAACTGTGTTACCGGTACTGCACCTGATCCTAAGAAAATTACTAAGGTAAATTAAAAAATTATATTATTTAATCCTACAAAATTTCACTTCTGACCAGGAAATCGGCGACAAATTGAAGACAGTGGTTAAGGGATGTTTTAAAGGTTATTAAGTGAATAATACAAAAGAATGGCGATTATTAGAGACCGGATTATATGCAACATAAAAATCTTGAAATATGCATGCAAATATGCATGAAAAATGCTTAAAATATGCATGAAAAGGGTCAAAATATGCAATATTAAATAATAATAAAAGTAGTAATTTTTAGTTTGTTATTTCAAAATCGGCACAAAATTAACAAGTTATCGACGATGTTTAAATTTAATTAACAATTATTTAACATTTTTTAAAATTATTTAACATTTGTATTCTTGTACACGTAAACAATAAGGTATTGTTCCAAATGTTGGGTAGTAAGATCGTGTCTGCGATCACTTAAAATATTTTTATAAGTGGAAAAAGACCGTTCCACATTCACTGAGGTAACTGGGCAGTATTTGAATTTGGGTGCTATGTTAGCACTTATTGTTTCTGGCAAAAGTTCACCCGTCCCATTAATAAAACTATCAATTTGACACAAAGGTTCAAAGTCTGGGTTATTGCACAAAATGTTTTCAAACTTTTCTTTAACTCTACGCGGGAATAGATCTGGCAATGTGGAGTTTATTTGACGGATTTTATTCATTAACTGAATTGATTCGGTCAACGCCAAACCTCTAGTTTCAAGCTTTCTAATACCCGCAGGTATGTGGGAAAAGTGAGTGCTAATCAAAGCTTATGTTTTTTTTAATATCAGAATCGTTAAATGCTTCCTTGGATTGACGAACTGCCATAGCCTCTGCACTATCGAAGTGATTTATTACACCTTTGATGGCCTCTTAATGTTCATTGTAAAATAGTACAGCTTCAATCCATGTGCCCCATCGAGTTACCACTGGTTCGGGAGGTAAAGGCACATTTGGCAGTTTTTCTTTATAGGCGTTATTGCGAGCAGGTGCCTTAAGAAACACTTTCTTTGCTGATGAAATCAGTTTATTTACATTTCCAAACGTGGATCGTACTTCTTCAGCGAGTCGATGGACTCCGTGAGCAAAGCACATCACATGAATTAAATTTGGATAAAATACTTGGAGGACTTTGGCTGCCTTGATCATATAGGGAGCAGCATCTGAGAGAAATATAAACACTCTTTCATCTGCAGAAGATTCAGGAAATATTTTTTTAATACCCTCATTCACAAATTTGGCGATCGTAGAATGATTTGTCTTGTCAAGTTCTTTGCAGGCCACCAAATAACAGAAGAAGGCTTTAATCTTAATGCACCCACAATTAAATTCGCAATATAGCGACCACAACTGTCGGTAGTTTCATCAGCTGAAATCCAAATGTCATCCTTAAGTTCATTACGTATTTCTTCCAGAACGTGTTGGTAAATTATTAGTATGTAATTTTTACGCAGTGTTGATTCGTCTAGTATTTTTTGATTCAAGCAATATTTTCGTAGAAAATCTTTGAATGTAGGATTTGTAAGTTTGTGGAGAGGAATATTACTTGCAAGTAATGCTTCACATAAATCCATGCTAAAGTGTTTTTTTTGTTTGCCTATAGAAGTGGAATCATTGCTACTTGCTGCTGTTATAAGTTGTTGTCGTGGGCCTTTTTTTTGCAATCCTGCGATATGAAGACTTGTCTTGACATGCTGGTCAATTTGAAACTTTTTTCTGCACGAAACATTCTTCTCGCAAACCCGACAATATAAAACATTTCCGTCGGATGTAAATGTTCCAGGATAATCAGCTATCCACGAAGAGACACTTTTTTTTTTGCGGATGGCATGGTACACGTTAAACTTTAACACAACACGTGAAAAATTGCAAAAAGACTACACTGATGCAAGCGCGTCAACAATAATGTTAAAATTGATATCTTGTTTTAAAATAAAAATTCGTCTTCGAGAAAATTGTTTATTTGATCCACGCTCAAACAAATATTCTTAGAAACTAACTACTTATCCCTTAATATCCCGACCAAGAAACAAAGAATAAAATACTGTCGTAATTTTGGGTATTCCCTTTCACTATAACCTAATCGATGTTTAGACTATCGCAGGTAATGTCCCGGCGATAAGATCGGTTCCAGACGGCGACATTAACAATGCCCTGAACAATTCAATTGCCTAGTAATACCGAGAAATATTGTAAATATAGGGAAAATATGCATCATTACTCGATTTTGGGTAAAATATGCAATAATCGGTGAGAATGGTCTAAATATGCAAATGCATATGAAAATATGCAAATGCATATAATCCGGTCTCTAGTTATATATTTTTATTGTAGTTTAAATTATAAGAAAATCTTATGGGAATATGTCTTTCTGTGGATTTGGTTAATTGTTGGATATGTTGTAGTCCTCGTCGTTCTGAGCAAATGTCTCCATGGACATAACATGATTCTATGAATGGATTTCGCGCTACGGGCCTTCCAGTCACAGAATCAGCATATGTATTGAATACTAATATTTTTCCGTATTTATGAGTGATTGAATGGCCTGCGTGCGTGAATTTGTATCCGCAGGACCGAGGGTATTCTTCTCAGTATTTGAAAAAATGATTAATTATGCCTGTCCCCTGCAGGTCAAAAAAGACGAGGGAGGAAAGAGGGGGCGTAGATAGAATATTTGTTTCAACACATATGCTGATTCTGTGGAAGGCTCGTAGCGCGAAATCAATTCATAGAATCATGCCTACGGAGGCATTTGTGCAGAACAACAACATATCCAAAAATTAGCCAAATCCACTGAAAGACATATTCCCATAAGAGTGGTGCGGGGTTCTTTGTCAGTTTCTAAATTATTTTTAGCCAGAGGATTCGAAAATAATAAATATCGATATGGCTAAAATGTTTGAAAAATACAGTTATTAGATATATATATATATATATATATATATATATATATATATATATATATATATATATATATATATATCAATCGGTTTTATAACGTCTTCCGATGCCTAATTTCCACTCCTCCCGGTTTCTCCATCCCTCCTCCTCCAGATCTCTCTCTAGTACTTCCTTGTTGATTCCTGCTCTCCAGCTTTGGCGTGGTCTTCCTCGCTTTCTTTTTCCATGAGGGTTCCAATTTAAAATCTTTTTAGGTAGTCGGTCTTGTGACATTCTCTGTACATGTCCATACCATACCAACTGTTGGGTTCTGATTTCGTCCACTATATCGTGCTTTATTTCTAAAGCTCGCCTTATCGTGTCATTTGGTATGCGGTCTTTTCTGGATTTTCTGGCTGCTCGTCTCCAGAAATCCATTTCTGTAGCTTTTAGTATTTTTTCTGTTCTTTCCTTTAATGGCCACACCTGGGAGCTGTAAGTTATTATACTTTTCACTATTGAGTTGTAAATTCTCTTCTTATTTTCAGTGGTTATGTTTTTGTCCCATAGTAAACTATTAAGCATTGCAATCGCTTTTATTCCTTGGATATTCCTCTCGAATATTGCTTCTTCCAGTGTTCCGTCCCTAGATATTCTCTTTCCCAAATACTTATAACTGGCACAGTGTTTGATGGTGTGTCCTGTGGCCAGTTTCAAGTCCTGCTGTTGTCCTCCGACGCACATATACTCGGTCTTTTTAATATTGACTTCTAGGCCCCATTTTTCATATTCATCCATAAGTTTTTTCGTGTCATGTATTCCATATCATCGATGTCCTGAGCGACTACTACCTGGTCATCTGCGAATGATAGCGTGTACAATGTAGTATCGTCATCCAGTGGTAATCCCATACTGCTGCATTTCCTTTTCCAGTTCTTCAGTGCACTCTCCAAATAGATTTTAAATAGCGTTGGGGATATACAGCAGCCCTGTTTGAGACCCTTTGTGACCGGGAACCCTGTTGTTATACCATATTTGGTTTTCACACTACTTCTTGCGTCTTGGTATAAGGATTTTACGGCTTTAATTATTTCGGTGCTTACATTACTCTGTTGTAGTGTTTCCCACAATCTCATTAGGGGCACGCTGTCGTAGGCCTTTTTTAGATCAACAAACAAGACATGGACTTCCTGATCAAATGCGGTTTTCTTTTCTAGGATTTGTGTCGGTGAGAAGAGATGGTCTATTGTGGATCTTCCTGCTCTAAAGCCTGCCTGTTCTTCAGCTTCTACGTCCGCGTATTCCGTTTCTATTCTATTTTTAAGTATTTTTCCGTATATTCTGCTAATAGATCCTGTAACCGTTATTCCCCCATAGTTATCGCAATTATTTTTGTCTTCTTTCTTATGAATTGTTGATATGTATGATATTTTCCATTCCTCAGGTACTTCTGATGTGTTAATGCATCTTTGGAATAAGTTCCTCAAAGCGCTAAATAGCTTTTCAGTTCCGTATTTTACTATCTCTCCTGGGATGTTTCCTGGTCCTGGAGCTCTACCATTTTTTAGCGTTTTACATACTTCTTTAACTTCTGATGTTGTTATCCTTATTGGGGATCCTCGTATAACTATATTTGGGTTTCCATGTTGGGTACTTTTGAACTCTGGTCTATCTTCTGTTAGCATATTTGTAAAATATTGGTTCCATTTTTCTGGTGTTATTGGTGAGAAGATTTCTCTTTTCCGTTCTGTTCTCATATTTTTAAGAAGTCTCCAGCTTTCTGTGCTTTTTCTTCCTCCTATGTAAGTGTTGAGTCTTGAGCATGTCTTTTCCCATTGGTTGTTCTTTTTGTCACTAATCATTTTGCGTACTCTAGCTTGGGATTCTTTGTATTTTACTTTGTCGTTTGTGTTCTTTGAACTTAAATATTTGTGATAGCTTTTCCGTTTTTCTTCAATTTCGTATTTAATTTCTTCATCCCACCAATATGGTTTTTGCTGTTTTTCCTTTTCTCTTGGTACTCTAATGCTTCCAGTGCGGCTGCGTGTAGGCATTCCTTTATATACTTATATTCTTCTTCTATATTAACAAATCCCGTCCGTTGTATCTTTTGGTCCAGTCTACTCTTGTATAGATTTCTGATACTTTCATTTTGTAAGCTGTCTGTATTATATCTTATTGTTGTTTCACTTGTTGTGTGCTGTGTACTTGTATCTTCCAGTTTGCTTTCCCGTGTTGTTCGTGAGATTATCTTTCCTTTCACGAGGTAGTGGTCGCTGCCACATGAAGCCCCTCTTTGGATTCTTACATCTAGGAAGTTGAATCTAGATCTCTGACGTATTATCATATAGTCGATAATACTTTTTAAATCTCTTGTTGTTTGTCTCCACGTATATTTATGAATATCCCTATGCTGGTAGTGTCCGTTTAATATTGTAAGGTTGTTTTGTTCTTCTTCCGTTGTCGTTAGTAACTTCTTCGCCATATTTTCCTACCATTTTATCGTGTTCTTTCCTTCCTATTCTTCCATTTAGATCACCCAAAAGTAATATCTTTCTTGATGTTCCAATTTTGCGTATTTCCTCATTTAGTTGTTCAAAAAATGAATCCTTGTTATTAGCCAGATCGTCGTCGTTGACAGCGTGTACCCCCAGTAAGGTTGTGTTATTACCTAGTATTTTGAGATTCATCTTTATGACTCTTTCACTAATCGATTCCCATGTGGTTATGAATTTCCTCAGTTTTCTGTATATTAGTATGGATACGCCTTGTTTTGCTCTATCTTCTTTGGGCACTCCACTATAAAAGTGATCGTAATGCCCCCAACTTTCGGAGCCTTTTCCTTTCTTCTTTGTTTTCGTCAGTACTGCAATTTCGACTCGAAGATTTTCTAATTCATTTACAACTTCATTTACTTTCCTGGAGAGACCTTGTATGTTCCATGTACCACATATCGTTGTCCTTCTTCTTTGCTGTTTTCGTCTTCGTATATCCGTTCGATTCCGAGGCTTTGGATTAGGTTTTTTAGCAGAGGCTTTTTTTACATAGGGTAGGGAGCTGGCCTACCGCTACAACCCTCCTCCTTTGTCCGGGCTTGGGACCGGCAGTGACAACTGTAAGCTACTCAATCCACCTACAGCCGCCTCAGGCAGAGTTCAGTTATTAGATTATTGAAATAAGTATTACTAAATAATATGGCGCAAACTTAATGTAAATTTTGTTTTCGGTTGAACTTAAGAATGATTTAGTTACTACACATTATTTATCCACTTCATCCAATACCTATCTTGAGGATTGTGAGGCCCCTATTAGACAGGGAATTCAGGATGATTGTGTCATTCAGTGATTCTCCGGCTTACGGTTAGTTCTTCTACGGTACAAGTAAAAATAATTTATTGTATCGATTTTTCTCAAAATTTACTAGTTATTATATTACTAATTATTGACACTGTCAAAATTCTGGGTTCTATAAAATGACGACAACTGACTTTGCGAACCTAGATGTTTAAACAAAAAAAAACAATAATTACTACTTAGTGATTTATATTTAAAAAATCCATACATTCATAAAGAGTAACCGCAGAAAAGTACGAATTTTGGCCCGTTTTTGCAATCTTCATAACTTTGAGACCTTAAAGGTAGTTAAAAATCTAAAAGGACATATTTTTCAATTTTTTTTTATTTAGGGGCAACTAATCCCTATTTTGGAGGTTAAAGGTGTGAAAATAAATAAGTTTTTAACAGAAAATAAATAAAAAAATTATGATGTGTAATTCATGAAAATAGGTCAATATGAATTCCAACCCCATTTTAGGGAGTGGTTATCGCTTAGCGATAAGGTTGAGAGACGTATAAGTCCAGCGCTCTATTCATAGTATTTTGATTATTTCTTTGTATTTTTTCCTAGTCTTGGAAGTCATGTTTGTGAGTATGGCAGGATCCCTATTAATTGCGACCCCCTTTTAGAGGATGGTTTTCGATTGACTATACGGTATTGGGTAGAGAATATGTAAATAATTAAAGTGATCTATTTTCATGAATTACACATCATATATATTTTTTTATTTTCTGTTAAAAACTTAATTTATTTTCACCCTTCTAACGCTTAAAATAGGGGGTAGTTCCCTCAAATAAAAAAATGGAAAAATATGTACTTCTAGATTTTTAATTAGCTTTAATTTAAGACCTTTTCCGTCAAGTGTGCTTTTTTTGTCTCAAAGTAATAAAGGTTGCAAAAGCGGGCTAATTTTGCGGTCTCTCTTTGGTCACAAACATTCATGTGTAACATCTCTACTTGTACTAGTTCTTTGTTCGTTACACCAGAATCAAATTCTTGCACAATGCTGACAGTTGATGCACCTGTTTTTATTACCCTTGCTAAGGGAAGTAAAGTAAGTGAAAAAATCTCTCGAACTTTTTTCGATTTTATAACTTTAACTAAAAATATAGTTTCTCATTTCCGTCGGCCTGTCTGCCTTTGCAGGTTTGTCGGTCTGTTGGCTCGGTAACTCCCCTCTTAGTGCACATATAATACTTGAAATAGTAAAGGAACCTATAGTTTTTGAGCGATATCTCTTCAGGGGAAGAGGATGAAAAGGTTGAAGATGTCTAAATCTTGAATAGTTTCTTTACCTTTATAAGAAATTTTGCGGGTTTTTGGTTGTCACAATGGACAAATTTTAAGTATAATTATTTTTAATAACACATACAAGGGGTTAAAGAGGTGGTGGAGGTGATTAAAAAAGTGACTTCGAATATAACTATTATATATCTTTTTCAGGGTTATTTAAGTCGAGGTGTCTGACAGTTCTGTTGTTTTTTCATTATTTCCAATTTTTACAAAAGATTAAATTTATCTTTAGTGCAAAAAAAGTTAAACTCGCTAAGTACTTTAACACGCATTTTTTGAGAGAAAAGTGCTGGGTAAGTTACTTTACCAATTTTTAAGAAAAAGTATCTGAAAAGAAGGCTAATTGCTATCTAAAAGAAGGTATTTCCTAAACTTAAAAAAAAACAGTACTTATTTATCCATAAATTTCCTTGTGAACTCTATATTCTGAGATTAATCGATACTGCAAATTTTCATCATAGCACATTATCCTTATTGATTTTATCTTTGATTGGAACTAATGAAAAACTGGCATGACTTTCGAATCATCAACTTTAATAAGTTTGAAAATGACAAGTGTCTACTGTCCTAAGAGCGGAACGGGTCAAAATTATTCATTTTCCACATATAAAAGTTGGTAGTTTTTATTAGTTAATATTTTACTACCAGTTTTGAAATATTTCTTATTTTGTAATTAGTACATTACAAATCAAGTGTATATATTTTTTACCAGCGATTATATAATTAAAGTTATTTTATTCGTTTTCACGTGCAGTGCGGGAAGAAGGACGATAATGTTAGCTAACGTAATGAAAGATAATTTGTCAAAAAATTTCTAGTTTTTATTACAAAATGACGCGTTTCGTTACATGATAACTTCTTGTGATGCTTTTTGCAACTAAAACAACAAATATAAATCTTCCTTTAAGAGCCAAATTAGTATCATTTGATGTACCAAAATTTATTCGCCAGGATACCTCCAAACGAAACAATTGTTATGATAGAACATCTATTAAATAAAACGTCAATATTATTATAAAACAAGATGTTCTCAACCTACTAAAAACATGCCGGAAACAAAATTATTTTATATGTAATAATTCAATCTACAATAGCCCAGAAGGACTTATAATGGATTCCTTAAGCTCGCTTTTAGCAGAATTTTTTATAAATAACATCGAAAATATAATTCAAAAACATGATACGTACAAATCTTTACTATACTGGTACCGTTATGTAGACGACATTTTAGTTTGTTTCAATGGCACGGATAGATAGTTGAATACATTTTTTAATCACATCAATACCATCCACAAAAATATAACATTTAGGGTGATGGCACCAATAATCGCCACTTTAAGGAAGTTTGCGACTTTATAGTTAAAAAAACCTATGGTTTTAAACTTAGAACAATGGTTAAAATTGACAATAGTAGCCGACATTCTCAAGAATAGTTGCTAAGGTTTAAAATCTAGTGTTGATTTGTAAATTACTAAATAAACGAAAAAAAAGTAAATTTCATAAAAATCTCCAGTAATGAACACGCAAAATCTAGTGTTGAACAACCAGTAATCGACATTCACCACTAATCAACACCTAGTAATCGACACTGATCGACCCTCAATCCAAATGACTTGAATACGCTTTCAAGTGGATTTTGACACAGGAACAGGGAGAGGGAATGGAGGTTCTGGAGTGTTAATGAAGAAAAATGCAAAAATAGGCATTATAATGTTATTTAATCAAAACCAATCATATTTAAAAGGAATTTGTGTGATAAATCGTGTCTACAAAATACTCAACATCAATATCAAATTATATAGTCAAATATCTTGCTATTTCTTAAATTCAACAAGTATTTTCCGACTTTTTTGCCCAAATTATGTAGAGAGCCGTGTCCTCATTAGGCAAGGAGTCTTCCATCGATGATCTATTCTCATAATACAATTTATTAAATAAATTCAATTTTTGCATTGAAAAATATTTTACTATTTCTGATTCTAAATTTTTTTAGAAAATCTTTTTGTATCAGATCAGATTTATTGAATGTAGTCTGTGCACGGTGTTTGATTTTAGATAAATCAATGTAATCGGGTCCGAATGGATACAGGCCTCCTGCTCTAAAGCCATTTTTAATGCAATTTTGCGAAATTTGTGCAACAGCTTTTTGCAAAAGTGGAGCAAAATTTTCTATTCTTAGTGATTTGCCAAGATTGTCCATTTTCCATTTGTTAATGGCTTTTTTCCATGCAACTTTAAGTGGCCTAAATACCGATAAATCCATGGGATGGAGGATATGTGTTGAATTGGGATATAATGCAATAACTTCAATTCCATTCTCTGAGCAATAGTTTGACAAATGTAGAGTAAGATGAGATCGACGGCCATCCAAAAAGAATAGCACTGGCTTTTCAATATCCATTTTTTCCAGCCAGGGATAATAATATTAGTTATATACTCATAAAATGTACTACCACACATCCAACCACTGTCTGATTTTTCAATACCCCAGCCATCAGGCACACTGGATACTATATTGGACGGAATCCTTTCAATTGAAGACTATCATTGGAGGAGCAAATTCTCCGGCCGCATTTCCGGTGAATAAAACAGTTAAATTATCTTTTTCGTCACCACACAAGCGCTGTACAAATGTGTTTCTCCTTTTTTTGCAAGCACACGGCCTTGCTTTGGCGATAAAAAAAAGCACTTTCATCAGTGTTATAGATTCTTATTGGATCTTTGACAATATGTTGTAAACCCCTTTCAATTAAATAGTTTTCTACTTCCACAAACCAATTCCTTATGTCCTGTTCTGTTACATCATCTCGAGCTTTGGTTAGGTTTTCAAATACTTTTTGCACTAATTCCGGATGTCGTTTCATGAAAGATTGAAACCATTTCTTTCCCGGTCTATTATTTGTGAAGGGGTTCTGTCTTTTCTGATCAGTAATAATTTTTTGCACACTATCTAGTAGGCTATATCTTGGAATTGGAAGTGTTTCTCACACAATGCTAGAAGCCATCGTACTAAAATATCCTCTTCCGTTTTTGTCAATATCGTGCTGGGTCCCATGGCACAGCCGATTGGAGTCTTACCTGTGATTTTGTTAAGGAGTGTGATTCGAGGTACTCCAAATTGTCTGGCTGCAACTGTAACTTTTTCTCCACTCCTCACAGAAGCAATAGCCTTTTCCATCTGTTCGGGGGCATAATTTTTTTTTCGGCGCCATCTAAAAAACCCAGTCATCGACATTTAAAATAGCCAATCATGGACAAATTGTTCTTTACTAGTACGGTAACACGTATAGATTTATTTTAAATACCCATATTTAAACAAAATGGCCGATTCTAGTGACGTCTGTCAAATCGATGGTAGGAAGTATAATGTTTATGATTGCGGTGTCGCCAATTCAGGAAAAATAATTGAACTCTTAGTTTTTAAGTTTCTTTTTAAAATTGTCGATTATTGGTGCTTGTCGATTATTGGTGCCATCACCCTACAATGATCTGACTATGTCGAGGGATAACAACAAACACAAATTTTCAATATTTCACAAACCATCACACACAGACACAACAATACACCACACTTCAAACCACCCAAAACCACACGAATTTGCAGCATATCACAGTATGTTACATAGGTTAGTGAGTGTTCCTTTATCTGAAATTGATTTCAATAACGAATTAAATTTAATAAAACAAATTGCCGTAAATAATGGTTACCCCCAAATATGGGCAGTTCAATACTCAATAAAAAAAAAAACTTAAAAACAAAGCTATTTCTAAAGTCTACCCTAAAACTAAAGACAACAATATCAATTATAAATCATTAACCTATTTTGGCACACCTTCAGGAAAAAAATTAAACACTACTTAAACCAAAATCATATAAATATAGCTTTAAAAACTAATAACTCACTAGAAAAACTCATAAAAAATGTGAAAGTTAAACGAAGCAAAGGTGGAAAATCAGGGGTATATAAATTGAACTGCGGTTCGTGTACTAAAGCGTACTTAGGGCAGACAGGGCGCTCATTTGAAACTAGAATTTCATAACACAAATGAAGTTTTCTTAACAACAAAACAAATTTTTCATACAGCAATCATTTAATAAAACAGAATCATCAATTTAATGGCCAGTTTGAAATATTACATGTAGAAAACAAAGGAAAAAAGTTAAACCTTTTGGAATGCCTAGAGATAAACCGTTTGAAAAACACAGGTTCTATTCTAAATGAACAAACAGAAATAATGACCGATGGAAAATCTCCATTATTAAACTTATATACCTTATAAAGTTCAGTATGATTTCCAAGAATACCCTAATTAACTATTTTCAGACTAATTGTAAAAGTAGATAATAGGGTGGAATAAAACCTAAAGTTTGTTAGTTGCAAAAAGCATCAGAAGTTACCATGTAACAAAACATGACATGCAATTTTGTACTAAAAAGTGGAAATTTTTGACAAATTGTCTTTCATTACGTTGGTTATGGATTTCCATCAAGTAAAAGCTAAAACAATTTAAAGATAATGTTAGCCTAAAATTCGTGGACTAAGTTTTTTTTTTGTGAACGCTATCGTAAAAGTTACTCCTAGTTAGAGTATGAAGGCTTTAATCTTCTTAATTTCTATTGGTTTCTTAACACCTTTCACTTTCCAAACCTATATATATATATATATATATATATATATATATATATATATATATATATATATATATATATATATATATATATATTTATATTTATATTTATATTATATATATATATATATATATATATATATATATATATATATATATATATATTTAATTTCTTCGTATTAAGCTGGATCAATCTTTAGAAAGAGGTACAACATTGTGATTAAATTACGCATAAACAAATATTTTTGTAAGCAAAAATATCAATGCAATACAAAGATTAAGGTTGATAAGAAATCATCACAGGAACATAAAACATATATGTATTACTTCAGTTGATAGATCAAAATATGTATATTTTTTTAAACGGTATTAAATACCGTAAACATTACGGTGTTATTACGTCAATTGCATAAGATGTAATAGATAAAAAAGTCATTCCTTTGGTATTTACATTGAACTATGAATTGAGGTATATAAAAATAGTTGTTAATTAAATGGCCTAAACTTTTTGTCTATAAATGTTGTTACATATACTGTTACAATGTGTTACATATGGTAGTTCACAGATCATTGTAATTCTTATTATGTGTAACTATATTAATATTAAATTTATCTATCAGATATTGAAATTATCTTTTATTTTTTACCATTATATGCGAGCCTGAAACGAGTTTGCTCATTTTCGTCTCATTTTCTCAATTGGCAAAAGTGGGTATATTCTAAAATAATCACTAAATCCAGGATATTAGAATTGTAAAAAAAACACCATTTAAAAACTGTATAGGGTGTCTAGACTAAAAGAACACTCATTATATATTTCCTTAAGGAATAAGGCCACTTCAGGCCTGGAAAAAAGGCTAATTTCGGGAATTTTTTTTAGAAGTATAATAAAACTGTCGAAACTCCATTAAATAAATATTTAAGTGTATAAAAAATATTTTTTTGCCTTTTTAATTCAAAATGGACACTTCGGAATCCAAGACGAAAGGTACCTTTTTCAAATTGGGCGAAATGACAACTGCTACAAATCTTTATTGATTCGCTTGAAATTTTGAGAGTAACATTTCAGATATATTACACAGGTGTACAAAGAAAATTCTCTCTCGTTTTAAGTGACGACACGTGTTTTCTTAAGTATTTTTTTATGTTGAATCCAAAAAATCATAAAAAAAGACATTCACCGTAAGGTTTTTTTTTCAGAAAACACACTTAAAGTTGCCAGAAAACTATTAAATTGAAAAAAAAAAAATTAATAAAGAATGTAAACTTCATCAGGAGCGATGATTGACTAAAGCTAAACTACAAATCTACCGTATTTATACTTAGCCTAACCGTTGAATTACTCAAGCGGAACTAATGACATAGGCAAGGCCATCAATTCCGGTCAAGTAACCAGTAGAGGGGACTATAAGGAATAGGCCCTCTGTCTTTATTTAAACTACTTTTACATTTTATGATTTCCATACTTTCGTATGCGTTTAACAATCTCCTATCAGATACATTTTTTATCAATCTTAGATTATCTAATGTTACAGTATGATCAGCTTCAAGGGCATGTTCGGCAATGCTACACTTTTCTGTTCTATTGTATTTTAAGTGTGCTAAATGTTCTTTAAATCGTGTTTTAATTGACCTTTTAGTTTGCCCAACATACTTTTTGTCACAATCATTACAACTAATTTCTTAAATTCCACTTTTCTCACAATTAGGAATCTTATCTTTGGGATTTCCTAAGATATTCCTCAGATTGTCTGATGACTTATAGACTAAGGTGAGACCTACCTTATTAAATACCTTATTGAGTCCCTT
This sequence comes from Pachyrhynchus sulphureomaculatus, assembly GCA_019049505.1. Classification (NCBI taxonomy): domain Eukaryota; kingdom Metazoa; phylum Arthropoda; class Insecta; order Coleoptera; family Curculionidae; genus Pachyrhynchus; species Pachyrhynchus sulphureomaculatus. Next base: position 196,270,097 of record CM032456.1, read on the forward strand.
GCTATATTTCGGATTATAAGGTATGGAGACATACTTGGTGTTATTTTCTTCGCGTGTAAAAAAGGTGGAATTCTGAATATTAAACCTAAACTTATGTCTATTTATTAGCTTATTTACTAAGTCGTCGTCATAACCATTAACTCTAGTTATATTTCTAATACGATTCCTTTCTTTATTAAAGTTTACTCTATTCAGAGGGAAAGTGATTAAACGATGAACTAAAAAATGTAATGAGGCTAATTTATGTTGTTTGCAATGAAATGAATCATTAGGAATATATCTATCTGTTACTGTGCCCTTCCTATAGATATCAAATTCTAATCTATTATTATTTTTAATAATTAAAATATCTAGAAAAGGCAATTGTCCTTTGTTCTCAACTTCGTAAGTGAATTTAATGGAATCATATCGGCTATTTAATTTAGAAACAAAATCATCAATATTTGCTTTATTTGTATCAAAAATCGCGAAAATATCATCCACATACCTATACCATACCCTTGGGAAATATTCGAATTCTTGACTGGCTTCGATTTCAAACTTACTCATGAATAAATTGGCTATGAAAGGTGATAAGCAATTACCCATAGCTGTTCCTTCTTTCTGAACATAAAATTGATTGTTATATTGGAAATAATTTTGTTCCATACAAAGTTTAGATAATGTTAAGTATTCACGAATAATTTCGTCTTCAAAGTCATTCATTCTAAGTAATTCTTCGAGATATTGTAAAGTTTGTGGAATTAGCACACTTGGGAACAAAGAACTAACATCAAAAGAAATTAAGACTTCACCTTCATTAAGAACTAGATTTTTTGTTTTATTAATGAATTCTAACGACTTCTTCTTCACTGCGAAAGTATTTAATGGTAACTTCTCAAGTTCTTTTGATAACCATTTGGATATTAAATATGTGGGTGATCCGACCGATGAAACAATGGGTCGCATTTCTTTTCCAGGTTTGTGAATTTTGGGTAAGCAATACAATTTTGGTATGGTCGGATTACTCACATTTAATTTAAATTTTAGCGAGTCGGAGACAAGGTTCTTACATTTTTTTAAAGAATTTTTAACCTCTGATATCATTCTCGGTAATGGATTTCTTGTTACCTTTTCATAAGAGCCAGATTCGATAAGATTATCTACGCGTTCAAAATAATCTTTCTTATCCAATATAACAACCTTATTTCCTTTATCCGCTTTTTAAGTAGAAGACATCTTTCTTTTTCAATCCTTTAACTACTTTTATGTTTTTTCGTGAATTAGAATTTGTGTTGTTAACCATGTTTTTTCGATATTTGATTGCGGCATGCTTCCCTAACAAATGATTTAATATTTTCTGGAAGTGTACTAATGGAACTTTCAATGTGAGCAACTATTTCTGATAAATTATCTGTAGGAGGGGGTACTGCAAAGTTAAGACCTTTGTTTAAGATGTGAATTTCATTTTGTGTAAAGGATTGAGATGAATGATTTTCTACAATGTTTACGAGTTCCTGAGGACTATTCTTCTTCGGTAAGAGCTTTTTTAATTTTTTACTTAGAATAGAGAATTTCTTTTTATATTGAATATCAATAACTAAAAACATTGAATGTAAAACTATAATCATTAAAATTATGGAATAAACCTATTATTCCGAACACCTTTAAATATTCTGAATTTACATTTACCATAAAAACTTAAAAATATTAGGTTTTAGTGCTCATGTTTAACAAAAAACACGCATAGACCACCTTTAACTAAGCTACGTAGCAAAATGCTGTTTAAAATAAATATGTGCAACCCTTAAATTAAAAAATTGTTTTTAATTCTTATTATTATTGAACATAACTATTATTTCATTGCATTTATTTACTTAAAAAAAACCTTTTACCAACCACATAGCACCCTTGTAAGTGTTAAAAGCTAGTTTTTTTATTTAAACTGAACATAAAACTTTATTTTTTGATGTCACGTCAGAATTAAGACCTGCAAAAAACACTGGAAATAATAGTTTTGTTCAATATTAATAAAAATTAAAAGCAATGCATTTTACTGGATTTTACTACCTGTTTTGAATTATTTTTAAGGGTTCACTCTAGTTTAGGTAGAAAATCTCTGCTATAGAATAGAGTCATAAAATATAAATGAGGGTTCATCGGTAGCATAGCTGTCCGAGCGTAATCTGCTTTTAGTGTTTAATAAATAAAATTATCTTAATTATTCTAGAAATATAAGATTTGTTGCCAAATTTTTTTTAATCTATAGATCTATGTATATATACAAATTCACGATATATAAGTACAATCAAAAACGATCATAATCTTCAAAATCTGAAGACTCGACTTCTCTTAAATTGATAATTAAGCGTTCTATTTCCACAGTTTCTTCGATGTATTCGTCAAGTTTCCACATTTTATTTTCTTCTATAAAATGTCGAATGGCATTTTTCCAATTATCCTCTTTGATCCTCTCTATTTGGGCGAGTGATAATTGCCTTACGTCTTAAAGTTTGAACGTGGGTGTTTTCCCTTGCAACGAAACCTTTCTTTTGTGCCCAAATTAGTACTAGGGGATTCAATTCGCAATTATGGAGGTGAAGAAAGCACCGTGATATTCCATTCCTTTGCCATCTCATCGACTGCGTATTTCTTGAACTGTGCCTTATTTTGTTTCGCAATTTAGAGAAGTTCCGCTTTTAACATACCATCTTTATGTTTGAGATTTTTGTCTCTTATCCATTGAAGAATATCTGCTTTCTTCCATGAATCATCTAAATAAAAAATATTTCTTTCTTCGGCTCGAAATTTTCTGATTGCTCGTAGATATACTCTTCTCCAACAAATTGTTTCTATTGTGTTTTTTCCCAACGAAAATTCAGGTTATGAGGGATTTTCCATAATTTCCATTTCACAGACTTGGCTTGTTGGCTGTTCATGCACTAGGACATCGTGGACGTTAAGTATCATTATTTTTTCTCGCAGGGAAAATGCAGATTTACAGACTCCGCGAAGTTTGACCTCTGTTCTGATTTGAACTAAGGATATTATAGGTTTTTGCTTTATTTTTATACTTACACAGAATATTTTTATTGCGTACTTTAGGTACTTAGGCATCTACCTACCGATAAGTACTTTGGTTAATTATATTCCAATAACTGCTAAAATCCCAAATAATTTTATTATAACAATTGTTAATTGTACTCGTTCAGGCCTTTATCATACAAATAAGATTTTCAGTTTCATCATTTACTTCTATAATATATATATATATATATATATATATATATATATATATATATATATAAAATGCAACGTCTCTCTGTCTGTCTGTCTGTCTGTTCGTTAGTGTGCTTATCACTGGACAACCACTTATCCGATTTACGTACTTTTTTTTTTAAAACATATATATGTTCTCTGGCCAGGTTATAGGCTATATTTTATTACGATAGGTAGTATAAGGAATGAGCAGTGACGTAAAATAGTGAATGAAGTCGGAAAAAAGTTCGCCGCTAGCGCGTTCCCTTGCAATACACAGTCTAAACCATAAAATATGGAACAATATTATGTAACAGAGAATATCTATAATCTATAATATATATAAAATGCAATGTCTCTCTGTCTGTCTGTCTGTCCATTAGTGCGTTTATCACGCAAGAACCACTTATTCGATTTACCTGTCTTTTTTTAAATTCATACATATATTCTTTGGCCAGGTTATATAATAATAATAATAATAATGATAATAATCTATATCTATAATATATATAAAATGCAACGTCTCTCTGTCTGTCCGTTAGTGCGCTTATCCCTCGAGAACCACTTATCCGATTTACGTGCTTTTTTTAAAACATACATATGTTCTCTGGCCAAGTTATAGACTATATTTTATTACGTTTGGTAACATGAGGAATAAGCAGTGTCGATAATAGAGAATCAAATCGAAAAAAAGTTTGCCGCTAGCGCGTTCTCTTGCAAGGCACTGCCTAAACCACTAAATATGGAACAATATCATGTAGCAAAGGATATCTATTATATATATAAAATGCAACGTCTCTCTGTCTGTTTGTCCGTTTGTGCGCTTATCACTGGAGAACCACTTATCCGATTTACGTGCTTTTTTTTAAACATACTAAACCATTAAATATGGAACAATATCATGGAGCAAAGAATATCTATAATATATATAAAATGCAACGTCTCTCTGTCTGTCTGTCTGTCCGTTAGTGCGCTTATCACTGGAGAACCACTTATCCGATTTACGTGCTTTTTTTTAAACATACTAAACCATTAAATATGGAACAATATCATGGAGCAAAGAATATCTATAATATATATAAAATGCAACGTCTCTCTGTCTGTCTGTCTGTCTGTTAGTGCGCTTATCACTGGAGAACCACTTATCCGATTTACGTGCTTTTTTTTTAAACATACATATGTTCTCTGGCCAGGTTATAGGATATATTTTATTACGTTAGGTAACATACGGAATAAGCAGTGACGATAATAGTGAATCAAGTCGAAGAAAAGTTTGCTGCTAGTGCGTTCTCTTGCAATACACTGCCTAAAGCATTAAATATGGAACAATATCATGTAGCAAAGAATATAATATATATAAAATGCAACGTCTCTCTGTCTGTCTGTCTGTCCGTTAGTGCGCTTATCACTCGAGAACCACTTATCCGATTTACGTGTTTTTATAAATTTATACATATGTTCTATATAATTCGATATAAGCCTAGATAATGGGAGATAAGGTAAGATAATGGGAGATAAGGAGAAATAATGGGAGATAAGTCGAGATAAGCCTCGATAATGGGAGATAAGGTGAGATAAAGGGAGATGAGTATAAATAATGGGAGATAAGGAGAAATAATGGGAGATAAGCAGAGATAAGTCTAGGTAGTGGGAGTTATTGGGAGATAATGGGAGATAAGGAGAAATAATGGGAGATAAGGAGAAATATTGCGAGATAAGTCTAGACAAGCCTAGATAATGGGAAATAAGGTGAGATAATGGGAGATAAGGAGAAATAATGGGAGATAAGGAGAAATAATGGGAGATGAGCAGAGATAAGCCTAGATAATGGAAATTATGTAGAGATAACGGGAGATAAAGAGAAATATTGGGAGATAAGGGGAAATAATGGGAGATATTTTATTACGTTGAGTAACATAAGGAATAATCAGTGACGATAGTAGTGAATTAAGTCCACGCGAGCGGAGCCGCGGGCACGGCTAGCATTAAAATAAACTTTGAAATGCGTTGATTTATATAGCTTATTGTCAAGTTTAGAAGGCATGTAATAAAATATTTTTTTAAAAAGGTCGCACTGTTGTATAGAAATAGAAAATAAAGGTGATTAAACTAAAAATGCAAATAATTGGTAGATAAATTTCTGACGCTTATGGTTTATGACATTTTAATGTTTATAACCCATGTTGTGTGCTATCAACTTCAAGGAAACGGACTTTAAGGTGTTAATAAAGTTTGAAATAATAAAATTATTTCAAAATGACTTATTTTTATGGAAAATACTTGGCTAGGTCAATTTTCTAGCAACTCCTGAAAGCATTCGAAGGTGAGATAAGGGTTACAGTTGAGAACGAAAATAATCGTAGATAATCTAAGTAAAAAAGGGATGAAGTGTGATAAATTAACAGAGAAAAGCTAAAAACTATAATAATATTTAAAGATTTAGATGGCTTACAGGAGGGATACTATAGCCCTTCTATGTATTTGCCACTGTTTATAACCCACTCCCTACTTAACCGAGTACCAGAAATGAAATGTAGGGGGATAGATTCATAAAAGTTAAGTTTCTTTTAATTCCTGCGTGTAAATGACCTGTGTAAATTTAGTTTAGGTAGATGGTCAAAAACACTAAGGAACCTATTCAGGCTGCAGTGCATTAAAAACTATAAATCATTTTTAGGGTATATTTCTTCTTTGAGTTTTATGACATTAAAAAATAAAACTAGAGTAGAATTCGAAAAAAATTAAAAAATGTTTGATATAAGTTAAATCGGTGGATTTAGGATGGTGGGGGAATGGGGCAACTGAACTGAATTTAATTAACAACATTATACGTATGAAACTACAGTGTACCCCATGTGTATGGAATAATGATTCCATAGCATTTATTAACCATGCTGACCTTGACAATAAAATGTTTAACTATCAGTTCGAAGAAATTACGCCATCTTAATTTTTTTTTAAGTGAAAAGCGTTGTATATTATTTTATTTTTGAGTCTTACAGTCTAACATACCATATGTCTAAATTGAACTGTTTTGGAATTATTGATATTTAAAATTAAGATCAAATTTTAAAAAAAAATAAGCTGGCTTTTGTCAAACCTTTACTGTCAGGTAACGACTTTGATGAGGCCACATTTTGTCTTAACTGAAGAGTTAACAGGCATAACTGCCGGTACTGGTCTACTGAGAACCCCCACTGGATAAGAGATAGTCATTCTCAAAGACCATAAAAGATAAACGTGTGGACAGGGATTTGTGGACATCATTGGTCCCTTTTTTATCGATGGTAATCTTACAGGACAGCGGTATTTACAGTTACTCCAAGAGTAAGTTATTCCAGCTTGTGCAGGTCTTTTTCCCGACGAAAATACTTTGGAAACCCCTAACAGGAATCTGTGGTATCAATAGGACGTAGCACTTCCTCACTATGAAATCAATGTTCATAGATATTTGGATACAATTTTTCCTAATCGATCGATAGGCAGAAGAGGTACTGTAGGATGGCCTTACGCCACTTGATTTTTTTATGGGGTCATTTGAGAACCAAAGTTTATCGAAGTCGACCTGAAACTGTAGAAGATTTACAATAAATAATTCAATATGAAGTAGCACAGATCACCCGGATTCTCTGCAAAACTTTGTTCAGACTGTTTATGACAGATTGGGTCATTGCCTCGATGTTAAATCTAGAGTATTAAAAGTTTTTTTGTCTTTTTTTTAATTTTAAATTTCAAATGACAATAATTCCAAAATAGTTCAGTTTAAACATATGGTATGGTAGACAAATAATATCTAATTTTTAGTAGGACTCAAACATAAAATAATATACAGGGCGTTCCATTTTAAAAAAAAACAAGATGGCGTAATTTCTTCGAACTGACGGTTCAAAACATTTGATTGTCAACGTCAGCATGTGCGCCGTATAACACTCTATAACTTTTATTTAAACATTTTTTTGATACACTGATTAATAAATGCTGTGGAATCTTATTCCATAAATATGGGGGTATATACCAAATACTAACATAGTCAGGGCTGACAAGTGTAACACGGTGTTTTATTCTTCGGAATTTATTCTCTTCTGTTCGTCGTTCACCTGGCGGTCGATTAAAAAAGTCTCAAACTTTTAAAATTCATGTAATGTAATGTAATGTGTAAAGGAGAGTGTGGCCCAAAATGGCCCTTTGCACTGCGACCATCAATTGATCTATTGTGCTTCCCCTTATCCCTCACGGGTTTAATACATCCAGGAACAGGACCAGCTCCTTCAATGGGAGCGTTAGCAGATCCTGTTCACCCAGCGTATAGGCATGTAGTATCCTATGTCTCCTGTGTCCCAATGCCGCACAGTTGGTAATCAAGTGTTCCATGGACTCCTCTTCTTCACCGCAGAATATGCAAGTGTACGTGGTTGATAGGCCCATTCTGTATAGGTGCTTATTGCAGGTATGGTGGCCTGTGAGTGCCCCCGCCAGTAATCTTAGGCTTTTCCTATCCATTTTTAGGGCGAGATCCGCCCTCCTTGCATCAAAGCTCAGAAACTTTTTAGAATGTTCCAGACCGTTAGTGTCGTTCCAATGTTTCTCTACTATGGATTTTGTCCATTTCATCATCTCCTCTTTAAGGAGACCCCTGCTGAATCCAAAGGATGGAGAGGGTCCAATGAAGGTCCCCTCAGCCCCTTTTTTTTGCATAGATATCTGCCATCTCATTTCCTCTATGCCCTTCATGTCCTGGAAACCCAGATCAGAGTAATCCGATTCTGAATTGCCAAGTCATCAAGCATGTTATGACATTCCAGTACTAGCCTGGACGTGAATGTACAGCTATTCAGGGCCTTTAAGACTGATTGGCTGTCCGAGAGTATTTTGATACTTACTCCCATGTATCCCCTTTCGGATAGGATCCCTACAGCTTCCAATATTGCGTATAGTTCCGCCTGGAATATTGTGGTGTCCTTGCTCAATGTTATTGCTCTGTGTGCTCTAGGCCCCACTATTCCTGCTCCCACACCTTGGAGCGTTTTGGATCCATCCGTGTACCACTTTTGTGAGCCATCCTGTAGCCACCTTGGGTTTGCGCACCACTCTTCCCTTGTCAGGAAGTAGACCCTATACTTCCTAACGAAGCACTGTATAGGATCAATGGTGTCGCTGGCCGTTGACATATTAAGTATGTCTCCGATCCCCTTCAGGATCGTGAGTTGACCAATAACGTTGCCCTCCTTAAATTTTTCCCTTCTGTGGATGGAGATAGCCTGAAAAGTTGCCTCCTCTTGAACAGCCACGTTAAGCGGTGCAAGGTTCAGAAGAGCTTCCATGTCCGCCGTTGGAGTGGATCTCATAGCTCCTGTAACGCATAGGCATGCAAGTCTTTGCACCCTACATAGCCGCCGTATTGCTGTTTTTTGTTTGGTCTTGCCCCACCATACCAGAGATCCATATAGTAGTTTTGGTTTGACCAGTTGGGTATATATCTAGTAGGTCATTTTAGGGCTAAGGCCCCAGGACCTACCGAGTAGTTGTTTGGCAGTTCAAAGGTGTTTTTAGTAGTGGCGACTTGAGTCTGTTCTACAAGTATTTTCATGGAAAGTGTTCGAAGGATGTAGCCCGCTTAATTCCTCCCAAAGCGGTGCATGTTAGAAATACACGTCGCGCTGGTGCTTCGCATCCGTATGAGGTTCAGCTTGTTACTCCGCGTACAACGCTTTTCAAGCAATCTTTTATATGGAGAACGTCATCCCTTTGGAATAATTTGCCCAGTGCTGTGTTTCCCACCGAGTACAATTTACAACGATTCAAGAACAACGTGAATCGCTTCTTTTTTTTTTTCCGCACTCGTGCCGCTCCTGGAGCGCTTTAGGGACTTCCCTGCAGCACGTGTGCTCGACCCATAAAAAAAAAGCCTTTTTCAGTACCGATTCGAGGTGTGGCTCCCAAGTGAGTTTCCTATCCAGTACGATACCCAGATATTTTACCTCTTCCTTGGGAACGACCTTAATACCGTTTATTTTTAAGATGGGGATCTCTAATACCCTCTTTTTAGTAAATGGTACGATGGTTGTCTTCGTTGGGTTAATCAACAGCCCCCCCGTCCTGCACCATTCCCATGTTGTGTACAGAGCATCCTGCATCAGTTCACCAACCGTCCCCCAGGATGATTGCCTCTGATTATCACTGAGAGATCGTCCGCGTAGCCGATGGTTTTGTATCCCTTCCGGTTAAGGTTCCTAATCAGGTTGTCGACTAGAACAGACCATAGAAGGGGGGATAGTACCCCACCCTGAGGGCATCCCTTAACCGCAGTGACACTAAGGTCTGTCGAACCAAGTGAGGCTCTAATCAGCCTTTGATTCAGCATGTTGCTGATCCATTTTACCACCGCCGGATCAGCTCCTTTGCTGGAGAGTGCTGTTTCCATTGCGAGGAAGTTCGCGTTATCGAAGGCGCCCTCAATGTCCATAAATGCACATAGGGCAATCTCTTTAGAGTCCAGAGCCTTTTCGATATCTAGAACAACAAGTTTATGTAGTGCCGTGACAGTTGACTTGCCCTTCTGATAGGCAAATTGCAGTCCATGCAGCGGACTCATAGTAAGTACCTCCGCTCTGAGGTATTGGTCTAGTATCTTCTCTAGTGTCTTCAACATAAAAAGAGGATAGACTTATAGGTCTGTAGGATTTAAGAGATTCTGGGGGTTTGTTTCCTCCCTTGGGTATGAATATGACTTTTACCTCTCTCCAAATCTCTGGAACATATCCCAGTGTTAGGCTCGATCTAAAAATGTTGACCATCGCCCGAAAGAGGGAAGCATTTCCCTTTGATAGTAGGGCCGGAAAAATACCGTCCGGCCCCGGTGATTTGTAGGGTCTGAAGGAGTTTACTGCCCATTCTACTTTTTCAAAGGTCACTAACCTCCTGATAGCCCGATTCATCATGCCGTGGTGGATATACGTCGGTATCCTCCGTTCATCAGCACCCGAAGCATGAAGCCTGCAATCAGGAAAGTGAGTCCTAAGAAGAAGCTCTAATGTACTGTTAAATGTACTAGTATAGGTGCCCTCAGGCTCTCTGAGTGTGCCTACCGGATTTATAGCCCCTTTTGAAAGGGCCTTGTGCAACCTGGCCGTAGCCGGGATGTCTCTAAGTTCCTCACAGAGGAGTCTCCATGACTTCCTTTTAGACTTCCTCAGCTCCCTGTTATATGTGGTTAGGGCTTCTCTGTACCTATCCCAATTTCCTGATCTCTTGGCCTTGTTAAATTCCAGTCTTGCTGTTTTGCGTAGTTTTTCCAGGTTTCTGTTCCACCATGGTACCCTTTTTGTGGAGGATTTCATTTTAAGAGGACAATTCTCTTGAAAGGAGGATATAACGATGTCAGTCAGTTCCGCAGCTGAAACATCTAAATCCTCAGTTGATGTAGTAGGAAATGTTCTTCCAGTAATTCTAGACTGCAGACATTCCGAATAATTGGTCCAGTCTGTTGCCCTGGGGTTTCTGTAGAGTGTTTGGCTCTTTACCAGTCCTCTTATTTCAAATATAATATGTCCTCTTCAGATACTCTCCAATCACCAATCATGTCAAGAGACTTGTTAGTTATGAGGGTCAAATCGAGGACCTCTCCCCTAATGGCATTGCTAAACGTTTTTTTTATTTTTTTTTTTTTGGATTATACCCCCTATTAACAATCCCCATGTTAGAAGATATTAAAAATTCTAAGAGTGACTCACCTTTGGTATTTGTGTCCGTTCTTCCTCATACTATATTGTGGGCGTTCGCATCACAGCCAATGATTAGGGTCTTTCTGTGGCGTTTACAATGCTCTACTAAACCTTTAATGTTGGGAGGTGGTGCTTCGTCCGCATCCCCGGAAAGTATGCTGAGGCAATAACGACCTCTAATCTGCTGCCGTTTAAGTCCGCTTCAACTAGCACCACTGCAGTGTCGCCATCCATAAATTCTGTAAGTGGCAAATAATTTATGTTGGTATTCATGATAACCTGTGTATTTTTTATATTAAGACCTCGAATATGGCCTCTTGATATCCAGGGCTCTTGAATCAGCCCTATGTTGATGATGCCACCAGCAAACCTTTTGCTAATTTCGGCCGATGCAGCCTTTGCATGATGAAGGTTAGCTTGGAGACACTTCATGGTATTTTGTGTGCTTCAGCGCTGCAGGGAGGGCTCCCGTCCTCTTCTTCCAGCCCCACCGCTTCCATCTGTTGGACCAGTACGTCTGTACTGGTATTATCAGCTTTTAGCCTGAGGACGATTTGGCCAAAGCGGAAGTTTACTTTTCCGTTGGCCTCCTTTAGGCTGACTGCTGATTGATGGTCCACCGCGAGGACCATTGTGACGTGAGAGCCCTTTTCGGCTCTTTTTAAGAGTCGCCATGATTTGACGCAGAGGCCGTTGTTCTGCCCCTGTAGCAGATCCAATATCTTATTTGTCTCCAGCTTATTGGAGTTTGGGAAGTAGCCTACCGCTACCTGTGAATGGGATCTTGTGTTCCTCTGTGGCTAGCAGTGAGGCACCTTCCCATGGTGACGCATAGGTGATGTTCTCCTTTACCCATTCAGCTGACATGCTGTCCTTGCAATGCAGGATTAAATATCCTGTCTTGTAGGTGCAGCATAAAAAAGGCAGGTTTTGTGGCCTGATCCTTGTCAGCTATTATTTTTTTCAAGAATTATTCCCTGAATAAAGTCCATTTGTTCGGTCGTGAGAGACGTACTTGGATAGTCTGTTGCTAGCATCGCTATTTTGACTCCTGTTGCAATGTCCTTATATGAGGCAGTGGGCCCCCGCCTCTCTGTGGACATCGATGTCTTTTTTTTATGCTGTTGCGCTGTTGCCCTGGAGATGGACGGTTGTTCGTCCTTAGACCTCTTCTTAGCATTAGCCCCTGGAGGCGTCTCCTCTTCCAACCGTTGCCTTTTTGGGCCTTGTGTTTTGCCGTCGGAAACTGGCATTGGGTTTTAAGGCCTTGTTGTATGCCTCTTCTTTACTCAGGCCCTTTCTGAGGTTGAATGCTAGCCTCTTTTTGCCCGCTCCACTGAGCCTTTTGGGCCTCTCTTGCTGTTTTTCGCCACTGGGAGTTACTCTCGCCCCAGTTTCTAATGAGGGTTTATCTGCCTCTTTTTCTTGTTGGTTGCTGGGAGTTACTCTCGCCCCAGTTTCCGATGAGGGTTTGTCTGCCTCGCTTTCTTGAGGTGATACGACCTCTGTGATGAAGCTCTTTTGGCTGCTTCCGAAATTGTTTGTTTGTGTTCCTGTGTTCATCTTTTGGTCCCACGAGTGAAGGGGAAAGGACGGTCCACTGCACCAGTGCCCCGGTAGCGCAGTAAGGCACTTATTGAAATGGGACCTGAGTATCCCAAGTTCGCATATTAGGAACTAGATTAACCCACTAGCCATTCATCCCTCGAGATATGCTGTTCCCTCCTGGATTGGGGTTTGTGTAGAGTTTTCTCTCTTAGCCCGACTATATTGGCCAGGAGCCCCAGCAGAGACATGACCATACTGGGGAATCTGTTTCCGGTGGCCACCACGAGGAGGTTATAGTCGCACTTCTGCACAGTCTAGCAGTTACGACACAGTGTTCATGAAGATGAAGATCACTGCGTTAATCCCCCTACATAGACTGGCAAAAATTCATAGAAAGGATATTTATTTTTTTTTCGAGAGATCCCCCTAATTATTGATTGTTGTGCCTCTGTTGTGGGAAGGGATTTTCTATTTATGGCTCTTATTGTAGCTTATTAATGGTTTTGTTTTTTTCTTTAAAAAAGCCTTTTAGATATATCTGCCCTCAACGCCCTGGCCCTAGAACCACTGATATATACGAGTAACTGAGTTCCTGCATTTTTCTAATGCAGTCAAAACGCTTTACTTTTGCGAGTTGGTCAATACACCACCGAAGTATTGTTGTACAGTTAACGAACTAACTATAAAAATACCGAAACAGGTAGTGTGCTATTGAATTCACATTCGTATTGTTGTTTTCTTAATATTTCTCGCTACTTTGTTTAACCGAGAGAACTATGAGAAACACCAACCTGAAGTAATTGGAAAGATTATTAACGACAAGTTAAAAGCTATGTTCGCTTTAACCGCAATAAAGTAATAAATAAGTCACTAACCAGAACGTTTTAAAAATGTAACATTTTTTAATACGTTTCTCGAACACGTCTCATTTTAGATGAGAAATGAAAGAAAAATTGTGTGTACGAGTGAGAATTCTACGACATATCGAAAAACGACTAGAACATCGAATGCAAAAAATTACGTGATTCCGTTTCCGTGCAACACCACTAAAAAAATGGAATGACCATCTATTGTCTTGTAGTAAAACCTTCCTTATTACTTATATTTATTAATTTTAATAGGGGGTTATATGTGACAAGTAAAAATTAAAAACATATTCAGTTGTTCATTATAAATATATTACTTATTTTCTTCTTTATTATGCCCTTCATGAGATAAGATTTTTACGATATTGAGAAAGCCGATAAACCAAGGATTTTCTAAATTTTGGAAGTCTGACAAAACTATACCTTTGACCGATTCGCTAGCAATCGATCCAGTCATCTAATTTTTAGGACAGGTTAGAGCCTTGGACTTTCCTATTAACTCGTGTGACTATAACATATTTTATATCTTTACGATTGTCGGGCACTTTTAAAATTTAAAGCTAAAAATCTAAAACAGGTCCTTAGGTGGATTCAAGAATATGTTTGTCTTTCTTCTTGACATGTAATAATGCGACAGAAACGGTCCAGAAATCTCCCGAGAAAAACCATATGGGCGTTTGTAATTAAGAGATACAACAAATTCAACACTGTAAACAAATGAGCTTCAGGAAGATGTTTATAGCAAACACATAGCAACCAGAATTTGGCGAGATTAACAGTACAGAAATCGAATTCTGTTCAGCATCACTCCTACAAAAAATAATGCTAAGCTAACAAAAAAATTTAAATTAAGATACAAATATATCTAGAATCGCGTACCCAATCGAGCTCAAATTTGGATTTTTTTTTCCTGGCAATACTAAGCTATAATAATAAACAGCCTTCTGTTGTTCAGAGTATAGTACAAAAAATGGATACTGTGTCGTTCCACTATACACACTGTACCAATACTACACTTTAACTGTTAATTTGATTAAAAATATTTAAAAAAATTTATTTATTGGGTATTTTATTGCCAAAAATGGGATGTAAATTGAAGGTTACATAAGTGCAAAGTGTGACGATAAAAAGGGTCTGTTCAGTTCTAGAACACTTGCGAAAACGTTCGAAATGTATAATGCCACAAGAACATTTTATTTAACGTAGGTTTTGTTCAGGTTAAAGTTCCATTTCTTCTGTATGTAAAAGACACACTCCACATGATATAAGTATTTAAAAGATTGTTTTAAATGCTATATTTGTACAAGTATCTTATTTTAAATATAGTATTTATCTGGAATTAGTAGAAATCAATGCTTAAATTAGTAATATAATGGAGCGTGATAGGGTAATAAACTTGCCGACAGGTGTCGCTTATTATCACATTCACTTGGCACTTGATTCAATTTTTTGACGTGGTGGCTAAATATTTCTTTAAAAAGGAGATGTTAGAAAAAAGAAAACATTAAAATTTCTTCACCCATTACAGAATAATGAACAGTATTAATTTTAGATGTTCTGTTATTTCGTCCACGTTGCCAGACTGTCTTAATTACAGCCGGTCATTATATATAATTTGATAACCAACTAATCTAACCTCAAAAAAATAAGTAAATTAAGCAAGCTTTTAAAATATGCTTCGGTGATAAGATATACCTTTTTGTAGTGTTTTGCTACGTGTTGCTTTTCCTTTCACTGAATAAAAATGTGTGTGGTTAATAAATTTAAAATTAGCAGTTAAAAGAACTTAGGATTTCTATTAATTGCTTTGTGCATTTTCACAGAGGTGCAAAGTGTTGGTCAAGTTATTTTTGCCGTAAATGCAGGTGGAGAAGCTCATACGGACACTAATGGTATAAGATATGAAACGTGATCCCTTACATGGTCGTATAGGTACTGCCTCAGATTATGGAAAACGTTTGCTTATTGGACGAGTCCCCCTAATGATCATATTTTGTATCAGACTGAAAGATATCATACTAGTACATTTGGGTAAATCGAATGATTTTTTATATGCGCTTAGTAGCATTATTAATGCAATATATTATTTTTCTTGAAATAAAATCCCTACCTTAGGTGAATTAATATTTCAATATATGTTTAATTCTTCTAGATATGACCTGAGTATTCCCATGGATGGAGATTATGTGTTAGTGCTTAAATTTTCTGAAGTTTACTTTGAAGCACCTGATCAAAAAGTGTTTGATGTTGTACTAAATGGTGAGCATACAGTGGTTGCTGATTTGGATATTTTTGCAAAGGTAGATAAAGGTGTGGCACATGATGAATATATTCCATTCCAAGTACATAATGGTAAGACATAAATTCTAAATGTAGATAAATAGTTTATGTTTAGATAAAAAAATAATGAAATCAAGTATCATATATTTTTTTGTTGTAAAATATTTCAGCAACTTGCTTACTACTAAGTAGTTTTAAATACATTTAAGTACCATTAATAAATTCATCTAAATGTTTTCAAATAAGTTCAAATATAATTAAATACTTGAAATATATTTAACTAAATTTAAATAGATATAAATGTTGATAAGTCGATTTAAATTTGTTTAAATAACATTATATAAGAAATATAAGTGGTTTTACTTCAGAGTTCAATTAGTTAATATTAAATAGTTTTTAAAAATTACTCAGTTCAAAATGATAATTTCTAAATTACAAATTTATTTAACATATTATTTGAAATTTTGTGATATTGTTACTGTTCCCTCCCGTCAGTTAAATTACTGAATCATCTATACAATTTAATTTTGTAACTTTCGTTTAACTTTCTCAAAACATGGCTATCAGAAACTACTGAACATCTATAAAACTTAGTGTTCTATATGGAACACTTATTGAATCACTTCGGTGTCTGTCTATCTGTCACACCCTGTTTCCTTTGAAACTATTTAACAAAAAAAGTTGAAATTTGGCATAAATATAGGAATTGAAGTCTTAAAGGCCCAGTTTTTGGGAGTCAAATCTGAATTGAACAAGAAATTTTAGGTCATCCAGTGTGGTATGAAATAAAAGCTTGTGAAAACATGAGTTCAAAAATATACATGATGTAATACTTGCACAAACTTTTCTTTATATTATTTTTTAAAAAATAGCCAAAAATCAGAGTCTTCCCACACTGTCTCTAAGAGTACCGATCAAAAAATTTCGAAAAAATTCTGGAATATTCTCCATAAAGTGTCAATCAAGCAAAAATTATCATGGGTACGTAACGTTTGATAACACTGGTCAACACAAGTCTTGTTTCCTTTATTTTTTTTTCTGTTATTGGGTATTTCTATGGCCCTGACTATGAAAAAAATACTGGGAGATTGCTAACAGCTTTACCTTTTGAAATATACAGTTTTATTATTTTGCCAAAAAAATACAACAAATTATATACTGACCCATGGCTTGTCTGATTACACAATGTTAACAAAATTTCTATTGAACACTAGCAAATGATCCCACCGCCCCTGATAATGCTTTTCCATTGTCCGAAGATCCTGATGAAATCTTTCACCCTGCTTCTCACTAAAATCACCCAGATTTTGTAGAAATTGGTCTAAATGCGAGTGCAGGAAGTGGATTTTTATGCTCTCGTTGCACCCTAGCTCTTGCAAGTTCGATAGCATGCACTCAACAAGCTCGACATGGTCGTCAGATTTCTTTTTGCCTAGGAAGCTACTCATAAACCAAAACAAATGAATTCCAAGCTTTGGATTCAACTTCAGTCATTGATTTGACAAAATTAGGATCTTTCACGAGTTGCCTAATCTGTGGCCCATCAAAAATACCACCTTTCAATTTTTCTGAACTTAATCCTGGAAACTTGCGTGAAAGAAAATTAAAACATTCGCCACTTTTGTCAAGCGCCTTCACAAACTGTTTCAATATGCCGAGTTTAATATGAAGTGGTGGAAGTATGATGCGGTCTCGGCTAACTAAAGGCACGTTTTATAACATTTTTTGTACCAACTTTTAGCTCTTCCCGCACTGGCCAAACTTTTTGTGACCAATGGTGTTGTTTGTCACGACTATCCCAGAGACACATGAAACAAGGGAACTTTGTGTACCCCCCTTGTTGACCTAAAAGAAAGTTAACCATTTTTAGATCAACACAAATGACCCATTTGTGGTCTTGATACTTAATTTTTTCCATAACCTTAGAAACATTTACGTATTCTTCTTTTAAAGTCGTCGAATGTGCAGTAGGTATAGATCCATACTTGTTATCGTTATGAAGCAAAACACACTTTAAACTTCTTTTGCTGCTGTCTATAAAAAGACGCCAATCACTAGGTTGGTACTGTTTTAATCCCATCTGCTGCAAAATACCACCAACATCGTTACAAAAAACTAAATTCTTCTCTTGAGAAAAATACAGTAACAGATTTTTTTCTCGGGTACAATAAAATGTAATGTTGGTTTCCGGAGTAAGCAAATTTTTTTCTTTTAAACGAGATGCTAAAATTCAGAAGCTTCTTTTGGTAAGTTCAGATCTCTTACTAAGTCATTTAGTTCTTTCTGATTAAATGGTTGAGGTTCTGAAAGGCTACATTTGTAGTCTGAATCAGAGTCTTCACTTGATGTATTTCGTTCGGGTTCACAGAGATTTGGATCATCAGAAGATTTAGATGTGCTGGGTTGTACCTCTTGTGATTTTTAATTGAGGTCGTTGAGCAGAAGATAAGTTAGGATACATATGACCACTTACTTCGATTTCCAGGGTTAATTCCGTTTATTTTCACAACGCAGAAGTAGCAATCGTCATGATGGATTCAAGGTTCTCGCCAAATCATGGGTGTTACGAACATTATTGCATCTCTTTTTCCACTGGACCATAACCGTAGACATACCACACATTTCTGGCATATAATATGAGGAACCCATGGCTTGTCCTGATTACACAATTTTATTTTAAAGTATTGGTGATACGCAGTTTTCACAAAGTCCGATATAGGTTTTTGATATTTTGCAAATATATATTCACCACAAATATAGCAAAAACAAACGGGATTAAGCACACAACATCTTCTTGACGAAGCCATATCTAAAACAACAACAAAATATATTTTAGTGTCCAATAAAAAACGAAAATCTAAGTAAAAATACTAAATGAGGGTAGTTAGCTATAACTCAAAAACAAAAGCTGTTAGAGAAAAATTGTTGCCATATTTAAAAAATACGCGTCAATTTGAGATAGAATCAAAAAAAAAAAATCACAGGAAACAAGCAATTTTCTTTTTTTTTGTTGACCAGTGTAATTTATCTAGTATAAAAAAAAACTGTTTGACTTGACCTATTGTCACAACATATTGTGGAGGTTTTTCTGTGGAAAATTGTGAATTTATTCGGACCTAAGAAGTATGAAATCATTAACCTTTTATAACCTATGCATCCACCTCTCTACTCCACTCCACCTCTCTTTAAAAGGGAACCGCCTATGGAAATTTGTCCACTCCATATCATTTTTCACTCTCTAATTTCAAATACCAATCAACTTTCATGTTTTTTCCCACTTCTAAAATTCGTAAAAACTTCATCCCTCTTCCCAAACATATTTAATTCCAAACACTTAGAATTTAGTTAGTTCAGGCCAATGTTGTCAACTTACTTATGTACTTGCTACCCTTAGTCATACTTCCAACTGCATAGAGCAATTTGAATTTACACTTATTGAATTTCAAAATAAAGTTTGAAAAAATGTAATTTCTTTGCTAGGAAAACTGATCCTAAGTTCCCAAAAATTGATTGCAATAAACTAATCATGGTACAAACCAGTTTAGCTGATTAAGATACTAGATATTTGTCTAGATACTAAACCAAAGTTAGTCAAGCACTCTGAAAAATCACTCTGATTGGTGAAAAAACTTAGGCATTTTGGGTAACAATAGTAAGTACAATTGTGGAAAACACTGGGAATAAATGTTACTCCCGCGTACAACGCTTTTTTTAAAGCAGTCTTTTATATGGAGAACATCATCCCTTTGGAATAATTGGCCCAGGGCTGTGTTTCCCACCGAGTACAATTTGCAGCGATTCACGAACAGCGTGTGAATCGTTTTTTCCGCACACATGCCGCTCCTGGAGCGCTTTAGGGAAAAAAAATAAATACAATTTTTTCAAAGCGAGTTACTTTTAAGCAATTCAAGTTTTACAGTGGCATAACGCATTTTCTTGGGTTTGCGAGCTTACATTTTTAAAATAATTAACTGCCCAATCAAACAAGCATTTGGGAGATGTTATCTGATTTTGACTATTTCTCTGAAGATTTGCAGTTCTCGCCAATCCCATTGCAAGCCCCTTTTCCATGGAAAGTGGCGAAAAAATGCCACACCGCACTAAAACCACATTCAGATTTATGCGAGAGTGGAGAAGAAAAATTGAACTTGTTTTTTATATTGACACCCAGCTCCGTCAAAAAAATAATAAATTTTTCAAATGACAGAATCGTCGAATGTAGCCTTCAAATGTTGAATCAACTTCTATAATATATATAAAATCCAACGTCTCTCTGTCTGTCTGTCTGTCTGTCTGTCTGTCTGTCCGTCCGTCCGTCCGTCCGTTAGTGCGTTTATCACTGGAGAACCACTTATCCGATTTACGTACTTTTTTTTTTAGAACATACATATATTCTTTGGCCAGGTTATAGGCTATATTTTATTACGATAGGTAGCATAACGAATGAGCAGTGACGATAATAGTGAATGGAGTCGGAAAAAAGTTTACGCTAGCGCGTTCCTTTGCAATACACAGCCTAAACCATTAAACATGGAACAATATTATGTAGCAGAGAATATCTATAGTCTATAATATATATAAAATATATAAAATGCAATGTCTCTCTGTCTGTCTGTCCATTAGTGCGTTTATCATGTGAGAACCACTTATCCGATTTACGTGTCTTTTTTTAAATTCATACATATATTCTTCGGCCAGGTTATATAATAATAATAATAATCTATATCTATAATATATATAAAATGTAACGTCTGTCTGTCTGTCCATTAGTGCACTTATCCCTCGAGAACCACTTTTCCGATATACGTAATTTTTTTAAATTCGTACATATGTTCTCTGACCAGGTTATAGATATATATTTTATTACATCTATGATATATATATATATATATATTATATATATATATATATATATATATATATATAAAATGCAACGTATCTCTGTCGGTCTGTCTGTTGGTTAGTGTGCTTATCACTGGAGAACCACTTATCCGATTTACGTACTTTTTTTTTAAAACATACGTTCCACGTTGATCTTTGCTTACGAAAACTACTAATATTAAATTATTTCAGAAATTTTAAAAGATGCTGATTGATAGCCTTTTTTTATAAATTTCGATATTTTTAAAAGCAATGCGACTGGTGGGTAGTTATTTGGCATGATCTTTTGCTTTTTTTGGGTATTGGCTGAACTATAGTCTATTATCAGCAAGAAAGAAACATTTTTTTTTTGTAGGATAGGATAGGTTGAAAAGCCTACCAAAAACCAGTAGCA
>CM032456.1:196291123-196477943 GCA_019049505.1 Pachyrhynchus sulphureomaculatus
TATCTCCCATGATCTAGGCTTATATCGAATTATATAGAACATATGTATATATTTTTAAAAACATATAAATCGTATAAGTGGTTCTCGAGTGATAAGCGCACTAACGGACAAACAGACAGACAGAGAGACGTTGCATTTTAGATATATATTATATTCTTTGCTACATGATATTGTTCCATATTTAATGCTTTAGGCAGTGTATTGCAAGAGAACGCGTTAGCGGCAAACTTTTCTCCGACTTGATTCACTATTATCGTCGCTGCTTATTCCTTATGTCACCTAACGTAGTAAAATATATCCTATAACCGAGCCAGAGAACATACGTATGTTTAAAAAAAAGCACGTAAATCGGATAAATGGTTCTCCAGTGATAAGCGCACAAACGGACAAACAAACAGAGAGACGTTGCATTTTATATATATGATAGATATCCTTTGCTACATGATATTGTTCCATATTTAGTGGTTTAGGCAGTGTATTGCAAGAGAAGGCGCTAGCGGCAAACTTTTTTCCGATTTGATTCACTATTATCGTCACTGCTTATTCCTCATGTTACCTAACGTAATAAAATATAGTCTATAACCTGGCCAGAGAACATATGTATATTTAAAAAAAAAAGCACGTAAATGGGATAAGTGGTTCTTCAGTCATAAGCGCACTAACGGACGAACAGACAGACAGACAGCCAGATCGAAAGACGTTGCATTTTTATATATATTATAGATATAGATTATCGTCACTGCTCATTATGTATGTTTAAAAAAAAAAGTACGAAAAACGGATGAGTAGTTCTCCAGTGATAAGCGCACTAACGGACAGACCGACAGACAGACAGACAGACAGATAGATACGTTGTATTTTATATATATTATAGATGTAATGAAATGTATATCTATAACCTGGTCAGAGAACATATGTATGAATTTAAAAAATGACGTAAATCGGATAAGTGGTTCTCGAGGGATAAGCGCACTAACGGACAGACAGACAGACAGAGAAACGTTTCATTTTATATATATTATAGATATAGATTATTATTATTATTATATAACCTGGCCAAAGAATATATGTATGAATTTAAAAAAAGACACGTAAATCGGATAAGTGGTTCTCGCGTGATAAACGCACTAATGGACAGACAGACAGTCAGAGAGAGACTTTGCATTTTATATATATTGTAGATTATAGATATTCTCTGCTACATAATAATTAATGGTTTAGGCTGTGTATTGCAAAGGAACGCGCTGGCGGCAAACTTTTTTCCGACTTCACTCACTATTTTACGTCACTGCTCATTTCTTATGCTACCTATCGTAATCAAATATAGCCTATAACCTGGCCAGAGAACATATGTATGTTTTAAAAAAAAAGTACGTAAATCGGATAAGTGGTTCTCCAGTGATAAGCGCACTAACGGACAGACAGACAGAGAGACGTTGCATTTTATATATATTCGTCTGATTGGTGACCCGGAACTAACCGGCGGCCTTGATTTGCTGGAACATCGAAGAACAGTTGGCGACTTGAGCCTATTCTACAAGTATTTTCATGCAAAGTGTTCGAAGGATGTGGCCCGCTTAATTCCTCCCAGAGCGGTGCATAGTACTTCACATCCGTATGAGGTTCAGCTTGTTACTCTTCGTACAACGCTTTTCAAGTAGTCTTTTATATGGAGAACATCATCCCTTTGGAATAATTTGCCCAGGACTGTTTCCCACCGAGTACAATTTACAGCGATTCAAGAACAACGTGAATCGCTTTTTCCGCACACGTGTCGCTCCTGTAGCGCTTTAGGGATTTTCCTGCAGCACGTGTGCTAGACCATAAAAAAAGTTACGAATTTTAACAGAAATAAAATTTGTTTATTATTTGAGATATTTTTACTTGCAGTTGTGGTCAAAATAATAGCAGTGGTTCAATAAAAATAACTAAAACTGTTGAAAGGTAACTGCAAAATTCCATTGAGGCAAAAAAATATTTTATCGTTTAAAAACTTAACTGTGTTGAGGTTTCAACAAAAAATATGTATATAAAAATAAATATAAACAAAGTATTTACGTTTTTTGTAGCAGGAGATGAATTTTGCTTGGTTAAAATATGTAATAGCAGTGTTCGCTTAACACTGGTGTGTTTCAAACCTGAATGGTTTTTGCTCCTTGTGTTCGGTTAAATTGTCAAATTTAGAATAGTTTTGTGTCAGATCCATCAACACTTTTTCTGTTTTCAATACAACTATGGGAAGGGCGAAGCACTGTTCTCAAGAAAAACGTGAATTGATAAAATTGCGTCGTGATGGAAAATCTTACATGCAGATTCAAAATATTTTGGGATGCTCAGCTAAAATGGTAGCAAACGCTTTAAGATGGCGACCTACACCTGAAACTCGCGGTCGTAACCGCAACACTACATCCAGACAGGACACACTTATAGTTCGAGCTTCAAAAGCAAACCCATTTGCTTCGTCAACACAACTTCAGGAGATTGTGGGAGTGGATGTAGCTCCTAGGACGATACGAGGACAACTTAAAGAATCAAAGTTACCAGCAAGAAGTCCGCGTAAGGTACCCTTGTTAAATAAAAGACACAGAAAGAGGCGATTAGAGTTCGCGAAGGAACATATCGAATGGCCTCTATTTAAATGGCGTAATATACTGTGGTCAGACGAAAGCAAAATTGTATTATTTGGAAATGTAGGCCGCAGAACATACGTTAGACGCCCTTTACGAACCGCATATCAACCTCAGTACACTATTAAGACAGTTAAACATGGAGGTTCAAAAATAATGGTATGGGCATGTTTCTCCTACTTCAGAGTAGGGCCTATATTTTGGATTAAAAACATAATGACCGCCAGTGTTTATGAAATTTTACAGGACGTTATGTTGCCCTATGCAGAATATGAAATGCCACTTAAATGGGTTTTTATGCATGACAATGACCCAAAACATAGCAGTCGATTATGTAAACAATTTTTAGAAAAGAAAACAATGTCTTAAATTGACCAGCTCAAAGCCCAGATCTGAACCCGATAGAAAATCTGTGGGGCGATATTAAAGATAGCGTAGCACGTGAAAAACCTAAGAATCAAGACGAGCTCTGGGCTGTAATCAGAGATTCTTGGAAAAGCATTCCTGTTTTTAGATGCCAAGATTTGGTTAACTCTATGCCGCGACGTTGTGAAGCTGTCATAGCCAATAAAGGGTTTACAATTAAGTATTAGGTGTGTGTGATGCTCATAAAAGAAAAATATTGTTGATTAGTTGTACAGTTTTAACAGTAATTTTAGTAAAACACTGCTATTATTTTGTACACCATAATTTTAAGAAATTTGTCGTTTTTCTTTGATTTTTAAGAATTTAATTAATTAACCTTATATTACTTTGATGCATCTTAGGTGGGCTTCAAAGTTACCATATTTATGTTTTAGTTGTTCTATTAAAAAAACTTAATAAATATGTTTTGATAAAAAATTTAGTAAGCACTGCTATTATTTTGACCACAACTGTATATGTATGTTTTTTGCAGATAATAGATATTAGAGACATACTCCGAGCGACAACCATAGATCAGATGAAAGATGTCTATATCGTACAGTGTCTTATGGAAACTGATCTATATAAGCTTCTCAAAACACAGGTAAGTGTTTTTTTCCAGTGTGCCTTAGACTTTAAGTAGAGTTAACACTAATCCCGTAGATACCGAGTTACGGTCCGCCTACTGGCCTTTAGAAGGTTGTAAATATTTTGACTTGCCTTTCATCCGAGTCGTGGTAATCGACAAATCGGCAGGTAGATAAGGTTAAATTATTAAATATTATTAATTAAATATTATTACATTAAATTAGGGCTAACCTAAATTAGATAAAGTATAAAACGTAAGGGCGTTTTTGAAATTTACTAGTTTAGATTTAAACTTTTTCAAGCCAACATAGTCTTATTACAGAGGATGTTGAGCGAGAAAGGCAAAACTTTGATCCTATTGGAAAATTACAAATTTCGACAATATCGCCATTTAAAATCGACAGAAGAGATGTGCTGGGTCTGCACAAACAAGAACTGCACTGCCAAAGTTTATGCCATTGGACCAGACGATATATTTTCACGACAAACTGGCAATCATCACCACATCAACACGATAATGAACAAGTACTGAATCGTCAAAAAATTAACAACGCAGTGAAAAATAGGGAAGAATTTGAACCGAGCCAGACTGCAGTGCTATTCAAAGTTGCCAAAGTCTCGATAGGAAGTTCATAAATATCTCGGTTCAATCTCGTTCGAAACCGCCAGGCATGAAGATTTCCTGATGTTTAATGATGTACAGGTTGGTGTGATATTTTCCTGTAAAAGTAATTTAGAATTCCTGTGCGCGGCGGGAATTGTGATGGTGGACGGTACATTTAAATTTTGTGCGAAGTTTATTCTACAAATGTTTACTATTCTGGCATATATCATGGCCGCTATATTTCCTTGATGTTCAGCCTATTGCACGACAAGAAGGAAACTTCGTATTCTTTGGTATTCTCTGCGGTAAAGTCCAAATGCCAGCAATTAGGATTTGTCTTCTCGCCTACAAAGGTCGTGTCAGATTTTGAATGCGCTATTCACGGTGCGGTTTCAACTGAATTTCCATTGATGGAGAAAAATTCAGAATCTAGGATTAACTAGAGAATACAAACATTGGAAAATGGCTTCACCACATGTTCGGGCTTCTCCCCGCCGCACAGTGTGTCGACTAGTACAAGTTAGCTGGACAAAATTATTTTTTCACTTATTTCAATTGTTTATGTATATTCTAGGCATATTAAGTTATTTTAAGAAAAAATTCATCGCGTTGGTTTTTTTTTATGGGCGTGGCAAATTTTTCCCCCTAAATTAGTCAGCTACGCAGACATATTTAACGATAACTCGGGAACAACTTGTCAGATTTTTATAAATAAAACATTAAAAAATGCCTAACAAAATTTTATTAAAGTTGATTGAATATTATTTTATTCTATCTTTTATCGTTTTGGAGTTATTTTGGAAATTAATGGAGAGAAAAAATTTTTTTTCGTGTAAAATTCATTATTTTTTTCGGTAAAAAAGCGCAATAACAAAAGAAAAACAAAATATTATACATTTTTCTGACAGCTGCGTATCTGGAAAATAAAATAAGGTATTAATCATGAAAATCGGTTAATAAATGTGGGTTTTTTATTCACAATTTACCGCAGGTACTCAATATCGATAAAATTTGTGTAATACAGCCACCCTTGCATATCGCGGTAGGATTGCATCAGCTTAGCAGGTAGATAACGGAACTAAAGGGCAAGGGTATTTTGTATGGTTATTAGAATTAAAAATTATAATACAGTGTCTTTCATTTAGCTGCATTTCGCTTACCTGTATTTTTTGTCCAGCTGCACAAAACATTGTATAACAAAAACAAAATATTCTGCGTATGTGCACGAATTTTTCTACAAACTTGAATGTGCAACTAAATGAAAGACACTGTATTATTATTGTTAATAATAACCAGATGAAAAATCATTTATTGCATTTGTCAATTAAAAATAAAACAATTAATCCACATTACTTAGTTTTAATTACACAAAAAGGATAAACTCAAATAATACCTGCCTTTCAGGTAGGTAACTTGTGCATTATACATACATAAGTAGTTGGTATTTTAAAATGTTTTTGATTTTTTTAAGGTACATATTTCTTGCTGTTCGGTTCAAAAAAAAATTGTTTTTGAAAATTCCAGTCAAAAATTGTTTTTGTTTAATTTTAAAATAAATGTTATAAATGCTCTGTAATAAATTTAGCATAATGACACTGACTGTAATTATATGTAAAATAAAAATACTCATTTATTGATAAAGAAAAATTTACAAGTCAAGGTTTACATGCTTAGTACAAGCACTACATAACTAAAAATAGTAGCTGAACCTAATAATCATCATCAGAGTCTTCTGTGTTATAATTAACATGCACAGTAAGTCTCTATTCGTGGCAACACGCGAGCACTTGCGGGTGTTGTACTCCCTAAATCTGCGGCAATCTTTGTTCCGTGCTTCTTGAGCCTCTTCGGAAAGCTGCCCAATTGGAAGCAATGCCGCTTTGATGACTTCTGTGCTGTGAATTAATATTTTATGCACAGTAGCAGACATACAGTACCACGAATAGAGACTAAGATAATGTTTTCTGGTTTCAAGACAAAATTTTTTGAATTCAACTAAGTTTATCTCGAATCCAGAAGACAATGTTCTCAAAATAACATCAAACCTTTTTATAATTGTAACATCTAACCCTGTGATCTGAGCACTCATCTCAGCATTCTTAAAAAAGCGACGGGCTGTATTTCCATCATTTGAAGAACCAAATCCTGGCTTTGGTTTATCTACAATGAGTCCCATCTCGTTCTTAAATTTCAATTTGATTTCCTCGGAACGAACCTCGATATCTGCTTTGTCTTCGTTGCTTCTAGCCTGCCATTTCTTAATATTCAACTTGTAACTGATATGTAAAAGACATTCGAAGCAACGAATCCAAGCATGAAGTGTAGATAAGCCAAAGCCAAAATGTTCTTGATTGCTGTTAAACATCGCGGGGTCATCGTTCATCGTCTTGGGGGTGGCGCCACAGATGAAACACTTTTGGAATGAACTAGTTTCCGTTAAGGCGTTACACACCTTTCCGTCTGTCATTGTCAGCAAAAGTTCGTGTTTTACAGAGATTTGAGAATCACCAAAGTTGATAAGTGTTGGAAGAAGAGCATTAACTTCTTCCCACAATCTATTTGTCTCCACTAACGTGAAGTCGTTCGTTTCTTTGGTAAATATAAATTTGATTGGGCGACAATACAAAGTTGATGAAGGCCGAGGATTTTGCCAAATAATTTTGGACCCACCATATAACTTAAGGGGAACTAAAGAAAATGCGAAAAGAAACTCGTCCGTATATTCAGTGTTCTCAAATCTCTGTTTGTATGTGCTGTGCCCAGAACTTCCATCACATCCCCATTTACTAACAAGTGTAAACGATGAACTTGTTGGGAGCACACTGCTGATAACTTCATTCTGTGCTAATACTAGACGTTCCACTGTTTTATTTAATAAGGCTTGCAAATTTATTTCAGCACGAGTTTCTGTTATAGCAATGTGCTCCTCTGCAGGGTAACAGGCCTGTTTGGACTTTCTTAAACTAAAATATGACGGAAACACATTATGCCCCGCCTTCATGGACCACTTCCTAGTTTGTTTGTAAGAATGCGTTGTTGACTTAGAATCTATATAGTAAGCTAAGGCTTCGTCACTACTTAATTGCCTAGGATTAACGGAACTGGTATTTTTAGACTTAATAATATTATCTGGGCTCTCACTAATGTCTCTAATCACATTGGCAATTTCCTTTGCCCTGCTGAACGCACAGCAATTTCGGCAGCAGTCACCAATTCACTGACACTTCGGGATTCTACGAGATCCACGACGCGACGTTTCTTCGTCTTAAACGACGATTCCTCGAAATCTTTGCGAGGTCTTCCTGCAGGAGTCGCATTCTCACTTGATGTTGAAGGTTGTGGCGCAAAAGAACTCGCAGTAAACTGTATGTCTGCTTCATCCAACCAATTCTTATTTTTAATTAAAAAACGCTCCTTCGACTTTCCTGAAGCCAACCATTTGGCACCAAACTTATTAGACAAGTTGGATATCTTCAACTTTATTTCTTTTTGGCTGCTTTCAGTAATGTCACCAAAGTGAAATTTTGAAGAAAGAAAGTCATATACGCGCGAGTTTTTTTTGATTTCTTCGTGTGTTTCAACCACTCCTCAAAAAAGGCTACCCTTGAAATAGAATAAACGTGTTCTGGAAAAAAAAAAAGAAAAAAAACATGTTGTACTGAAGTGTGCTAAACAATATGTGTATTTTTACGAAGAATAAAGTTATTTCTGTGTAATATCTAAAAACTAGCCCGGATAGAGGTGAATGTCTGTATATTCTGAACTTTCAAAGTTTTTTTTTTTTAAAAAACACGCTAAAATATATAGGCTATTTAAAAAAAAAAACTAAAAATTCAAATTAATAGATTCTGATTAAAAAAATACATTAAAAAATAGTACTACCCTCAGTATTAATATTCATCACAAAAACTTTCACAATATTACAATATGTCACTATAAGATGTGCACGAAAGTGTCGCTAAATTGCAACTGATTGATTGAAAGAGCTGCATTAAACTCATTACCTGACTTCTGACGCTTATCACTCGCCACTTGCAAATTTGATAAACAACCTTTTCTCGGAATTCGGGGTTTGGTGGTGTTGTTTACGTTTTGCAAATAAGATTTCCTGGAAATCATAACATGAATTTTGTCCACCTAGCATGTTCTACGCGACACACTGTGCGCCGATCACGTGGGAGATGTTTTCGTCCAATTATTAGAAAATCAGCCAGTACACCCACAAGTAACATTGTTTGCTGACTATATAGTTGAGAACTACATCGATGATAGTGCTCCTTTTCCTACAACCCTTTGGCCCACGCTCGACGCCAGCGTTTGGAGAACTAATAACGGGATTGAGGCTTTTCATTCAAAAGTTGCAAAGGATAGTCGTTCGCCTCATTCGAATTTTCATGAATTTTTAGAGGTCATCAAGGGTTTCCAGACTGAAACATACGTGAAAATCAACGCTGTACAAATCAGTACACCAAAGTGTTCGACTAATAGGTACAGTTCAGTATTTTTGGAAAATAAGATAATTCAATATGTACATAAAGAAATTGATGCTGTAACGTTTGTCAAATGCATGTCTTACAAATATAGTAATTACTGAAATATGTATTTTGCTTTAATTTTCACACATAACTTGCATACTTATAGCTCTATACATGCCTGTGACGGTCAGCAACTCGGCCGTCAATTTTGGGTTCGAAAAAGGTCTGTACCGCAACTCGGAACTTTTCATTGCCTCTCATCGACCCTTACCGCAACTCGGTATTAACCACTAATCCGGAGGTAATCACTATGTTAGTGTCAGTAGCCATCATTGTTTTGATACTATTGATAGTTGCAGCTTAGAGTTAAGCCTTAATCGATAAGGATAAACTCACCTTCAGTTATTGATATAAAAAAAATAGTGAAGTATTGGTGCTTTTTGGTGTAGCGATTCTGCTGCAATAACAGTGTGGCAAAGCCCTTCTTCTTTAAGACTCATTTCACTTGTCTTTATTTCTTTCAATTATTTATACTAGAGAATACAAAGATAAAAATTCTCCCATTGGAAAATGGCTTCACCACATGTTCGGGCTTTTCCCCGCCGATCACGTGGGAGATGTTTTCGTCCAATTATTAGAAAATCAGCCAGTCCACCCACAAGTAACATTGTTTGCTGACTATATAGTTGAGAACTACATCGATGATAGTGCTCCTTTTCCTACAACCCTTTGGGCCACGCTCGACGCCAGCTTTTGGAGAACTAATAACGGGATTGAGGCTTTTCATTCAAAAATTGCAAAGGATAGTCGTTCGCCTCATCCGAATTTTCATGAATTTTTTAGAGGTCATCAAGGGTTTCCAGACTGAAACATACGTGAAAATCAACGCTGTACAAATCAGTACACCAAAGTGTTCGACTAATAGGTACAATTCAGCATATTTGGAAAATAAGATAATTCAATATGTACATAAAGAAATTGATGCTGTAACGTTTGTCAAATGCATGTCTTACAAATATAGTAATTACTGAAATATGTATTTTGCTTTAATTTTCACACATAACTTGCATACTTATAGCTCTATACATGCCTGTGACGGTCAGCAACTCGGCCGTCAATTTTGGGTTCGAAAAAGGTCTGTACCGCAACTCGGAACTTTTCATTGCCTCTCATCGACCCTTACCGCAACTCGGTATTAACCACTAATCCGGAGGTAATCACTATGTTAGTATCAGTAGCCATCATTGTTTTGATACTATTGATAGTTGCAGCTTAGAGTTAAGCCTTAATCGATAAGGATAAACTCACCTTCAGTTATTAATATAAAAAATAGTGAAGTTTGAATTGTTGTGGCTGTTACTTGATGGAAATTCATAACGAATGTAATGAAAGACTGATTTTGTCAAATTTCCACTTTATTTAGTTTCACTGAAACTGTATGACGCGTTTCGCTATACTATAGCTTCTTCTGATACAAAATGATATTTGAATATTAGTGTTGTTACATTTATACAAATACCCTAAGGTAGATAGGTAATAAAATTAATACTATATTTTACCATGGGCCAGACAGGTGTCCTTTTGTTCGTTTAAGAATGATATCTGAATTTTTAATTCTATTTATTTCTAAGTTTTCTAATAGGTTTAATTTTACGCCTTTGTTTTGTAGTCAGTTTTGTTTTAGCTTCTTTTATGTTCAGAAATCCGAGTTTCGAATGAGCGACCTGTCTAACTTATGTAACTTTCATGACAAGAACCACAATTCAACTGATACACTCCCGGTTTTTTTGATCTATTTTGTTTTCCCTTTGCGTTTTTAATGAATTTTCCTAACTAGTTGTTTGTTCTAAAAGCTATGTTGATGTGATATTTGTTTAAATGGTTTTTAATTTTCTCTGACGTATTTAAATTGTAAAGTTTTGGTATAGGTCGGAAATTCGCCAAGTGGTCACTCGATTTTTCACAATCTCCCAAAAGTCATTGTTGTTTGTAAAAATGAGTAGTTCTTACCACCCTCTAAAGGGCCCACGTAGTAGTTTTTCAAAATTCAATTTTTTGTTATTCTTTTGGCAACTTCAAAATTTAGGAAATTATTTTTCCAAAATTAATTATGCGAAAAATACTTTATCGATTACTTGAAATTTGCAGGATTTACGTAAAAGCCTATGGACTTTATAAAAATAAAATATTCGATAGAAAAAAAATCGTTATAGACTTTTTGTGTTAACAAATTTTATCAATCGTTTTAAAACTTTTTTTTTACTTTTTATGTTTCTAAGTTGGGAATGTGGAATCTTTGGCACAATGATACTACTCAGTATATATCACCACTACACCAAACATTTTATTTTTGCACTCGAAGCGCGTTTTGCTATCCATGTTAGCTTCATCAGGAGCGATGATTGACTCTATCAATTATCGCTCCTGATGAAGCTAACATGGTTAGCGAAACGCGCGTCGTGTGCAAAAATAAAGTTGTTTTTTGGTGTAATGGTGATTTTTATGTTTCTGATACATAATTCTTACAAAATCTGAAAAAAAATCTTTGGTGTTGATGAAAAAAAAATAGTTAAATAATATGTCTTGTATCTAATAATGATTACATCCTGACATATATAGCTAGCTATCTAGCCATCACTATTGCATTTTATAATTGTTGATCACACTTTGTTGTCTTCACTGTATTTAATATATTTAGGAGAAATCAAAATGTTACCATTTACGTGGACTCGACACCTATCATAACTTGGTGAATCTAGTTGCGAGGGTAAGAATCAGTTTTTTTTTTTTTTTTTTTTTTTTTTTTTTTTCGCGAAAATTCAAATGAAATCTCTTCATATGATGTATACTCTGTTGATATTATTCCCTATTAACATACTGATGTTAATCATATGCAGTTTGGTTATTCATTTGAGCGTACATTTTGCCTTTAGTATTCTTTACTGTTATTTATTCGCTGTTTATGTTAAACACAAAAAAGTTCACGTCTGTTTAACATTGATAATGGTAATAGGGAGAACCAATTTAAATAAATGTTCTCTGGAAATAACGGCCCTGGGGTAAATTCAGCATCTAAATTGAAATTTAAATACACATGCTAAACAAACAAAGGGTGCGCTCTCTGCCAACAGAATTTAGTGTGCTTTCGGAATTTTTAAAAAAGTTCAGCGGTCATGTGTACCTAGTTCGTTAATAATAAATTAACGTCGCCGGTGGCGCTCAATGATAAAGTTGATTTCTTCTGTATTCGTATGACTTAAGGGGTAAAGCCACTCCGGGTCCGAGGAAAAGGTTAATTTCGGGAATTTTTTTCAAAAGTATACTAAAGCAGTCGAAAATTGATTTATTGTACTTTATTAAACAAATATTTAAGGGTATAATTTTTTTTTCTTTTTAATTCAAAATTCAACTTCACAATCCAACATGACAAGGCCCCTTTTATGCTAGGCCTGAACGAGGGAAACAATTGCTCCCGTAGATTTCAACCTAGAACAAAAAAAATCAAAAAATATTTATTATTACCAGGTGTACAAGTATGAAATGCGGATTTCCGACAACAGGTGGTGCACCAATGCAGTTTGTGCTATCAAGATTTGACACTGCGCCATTTTGTTGTGTTATCAACAAGTGTCAGACGCGCATGAGTGATAAATTGGAAAAGTGTGTGCATAGTGTTTCGTTGTTGTGTTCAATATGTCGAAATTTATACCGAACAAAGAGCATTCGCGGACAGCATTAATTTTTTGTTTTCATTTGAAGAAAACTACTACCGATTACTTCGAGAAGCTTATGACGAACATGCTCCATCGCAAGATACGTGCGAACGATGATTTCGGCGTTTCAAAAGTGGTGACTTCGATGTCGCAGACAAGGAACGTGGAAAACCGCCAAAAAAATACGAAGATGTGGAATTGCAAGCATTGTTGGACGAAGATGATTCGCAAACACAAAAAAATCTCGCCGAGCAATTGGGCGTTCGTCAACAAGCTATTTCCAATCGGCTACGAGAGATGGGAAAGATCCAGAAGCCGGTAGATGAATACCACATGAAGGGGAAAAAAAAAAAACGGAAAAATACGTGTGACATTTTGCTCGCTCGGTACAAAAGGAAGTCTTTTTGCATCATATAGTTACAGGAGATGAAAAGTGAATTTATTTTGAGAATCTCAAGCGCAAAAAATCATGGGTAGACCCAGGCGCACCATTCACATGGACCGCAAGACCGAATCGCTTTGGCAGAAAGACGATGCTCTGTGTTTGGTGGGACCAGCTGAGCAGCAGCAGGCATGAGCTGTTAAAACCTGGGAGAACGGTTAATACTAAACGTTACCAACAACAATTGACCGATTTGAACCGTTCGCTGCTTAAAAAAAGGCCAGAATACCGAAAGAGGCAACACAAAGTCATTTTTCTTTATGACAATACTCAATCACATACGGCAAAACCCGTTCGCGACACGTTGGAAGCACTCAGCTGGGAAGTTCTACCCCATGCGGCTTACTCACCAGACTTGGCTCCTTCCTATTACCACTTGTTTGCATCGATGGGTCACGCACTTGCTGAGCAGCTCTTTGGTTCCTACGAAGATGTGAAAAAATGGCTCGATGAATGGTTCGTAGCAAAAGGGGAAGATTTTTACTGGCGTGGAATTCACAAATTGCCCGAAAAAATAGGGAAAAATGTATAACAAGCACTGACGCATACTTGGAATAAAGCACTTTTTATCATTCTTCGGAATTTAACATGTTTTTTTTAGAAAATCCACATTTCATACTTGTACACCTGGTATATGTCAAAAACTAGTGGATAGCATACGAAAATTTGAACATATCGTTTTTTTTTTTTTTTTTTTTCGAAAAATGATGCACATTTTAACAAAAACGTTCGTTTTAACCCAAAAATTTCATAAAAAAGAAAGTTTAAAACTTATCGCGTTCCATTAGTATCTGAAATTCTCAAAATTTGAAGCGAATTGATAAAGATTTATGGCAGCTGTCATTTCGCCTGATTTGAAAAATACAGTTTTAAGGTAGTTCACTCGTAAATCCACTTTTCTTAAGAATTTGATGAAATTTAAATATGATGTTAATCTAAATGTTTTTCATTTAATTAAAAAAAAAAATAAAAAATAAAAATTTTGACCTATTTCGAAGCGAAGATAATTAAAGTAAACATAATTAACATGCAATAGGCCAATGAAGTATAAAAAAAGGCATAGTTTCGTGTATATCTTAAGAACTTTTCTTACGAGTTTTTTAAAGAACTAATACGAGGCTGGTTTGAAAAGTCCGTGCAAAGTCCGAGAGATAGCACCACCGGCGCGTATCGAGGTCATGTTTAGTTAGTAGCATCTCTTGAATGAACGCACACCAAGTTTCAGCCATATTGGTCTATTTCTTTGTGTTTGGCATTCGTGTGAATCAAGGAAGTCGAGTGATTATCAAGAAATGGACGAAAAAGAATTTCGTGTGGTGATTAAACATTACTTTATGAAAGGCAAAACGCCTCAGGAGACTAAAAGAGAAGCTTGATAAACATTATGGTGACTCTGCACCTTCGATTAGAACAGTTTATAAGTGGTTTCAAAATTTTCGGACTGGCCATATGGGCACAAGTGACGCTGAACGTTCTAGACGGCCTGTGGAGGTTACGACTCCAGAAATCATTGATCAAATCCATGATATGGTGATGGATGACAGAAGAGTTAAGGTGCGTGAGATTGCTAGTGCTGTGGGCGTCTCGACTGAATGGGTACATAATATTTTGCATAAACATTTGGACATGAGAAAGCTATCCGCAAGATGGGTACCGCGATTGCTCACGCTTGACCAAAAACGGAATCGTGTGAAGTGTTGCAAGGATGGTTTGCAGCTGTTCCAGAAGAATCCGGAGGACTTTAAGCGTCGTTTCGTCACTGTGGATGAAACATGGATACATTACTGTACTCCTGAGACCAAACGACAATCTAAACAATGGGTTACCAAGGGGGAATCTGCACCAAAAAAGGCGAAGACCGTTCCTTCGGCCGGAAAGGTTATGGCGACTGTCTTTTGGGATTCGCAAGGGATAATCCTCATCGACTATCTGGAAAAGGGTTTTAAAACTATTACAGGTGAATATTATTCATCGTTATTGGACCGTTTGAAAACCGAGCTGCAAGAAAAACGCCCGCGATTGGCCCACAAGAAAGTCCTTTTCCATCACGACAACGCACCAGCACACACCTCAGCAGTTGTGGTCGCAAAATTAATGGAAATAGGATTCCAACTCGTTTCACATCCCCCTATTCTCCAGACTTGGCTCCCTCGGACTACTATTTGTTCCCCAATTTGAAGAAATGACTGGCGGGACAAAGATTTTATTCAAACGAGGAGGTGATTGCAGACACTAATGGATATTTTGCAGACTTGGACAAATTCTATTATTCGGAAGGGATCAATAAATTAGAACATCGTTGGACGAGGTGTATAAGCCTAAAAGAACACTATGTCGAAAAAAAATAAAAAAGGTTTACCCCAAACACATAAGTAGTTTTTATTTTTGCACGGACTTTTCAAACCAGCCTCGTATTTAGTAAAAAAGAAATTAGAACAAGATTTTTTGAAATAAAAATAATTTTTTTTTATCGATTTTGTTAAAAAGATATAAATATTTAAAGCTGATATTTGTTTAAAAAATAACCGCAACATTCAAACAGCATTTAAAATGCTGTTTGAATGTCATGATGATATTTAACCTACAAATGAAATTCATTTTTAGGTTAAATAACACACATATGACATCGATTTAATTTCAAAATAGGGAAAATTTGATACATAAAAAATAAAAACTTAAACCGTACTTTTATTTGATTAGGCTACAATTTTTACTCACGGTAACATATTTCACTTCAATGCGAATATTTTAGGTGCTTATTTTTTGGACCAATGTTGATCCCTTGCTCTGCTCTCCCACTCACATATAAAACATGGAAACTTTGTAAATTCCTTTTGTTGACCAAGGATCATGGAGACAACTTTTTAAATCTCTCCACATAGCATCCAATCGTGAGCTGGATAGTTAATTTCCTATAAAATCATGTTAAGATTTTCGTAAGTTTCCTTGATATGGACTGAATGAGCAACAGGCAGTGTGAAGCATAAATATTTCCGTTGTGTAACAGAACACCTTTTAAACTATTTTTTGATGAGTCTATAAAAAGCCTCCAATCTTCCTTCTTGTACTCAATGCCAAATTCGTTCCTTAGACTACCAATATCAAGGCAGTAAACCAAATCCTCTTCCTGCTTGAAAAACTGAGTAGACTGTTGATCTCTTGTTCTATAATGGTAAATAGATGTTCCAGATTCCAATAAATGTTTTTTTTTCAGCCTAAAACCAAGCAATTCTGCTTTTTTCTTAGTCATATATATCCAGAAACATCAACGCTGCAAAAAAATAAAAATTATTTGAATGATTTTCTTGCTCTCTCCATATGATTGGTACTGCAAACCTAAAAGCTTTTTTTTTCTTTCTTATACCATTTCCTAAGATCCTCTACACAAACATTACATACTTTGTGAGGAGCCCAACATTTTTCTTGATTACCGATTCCTACACCAAAATATGCAAAGTATACTTGTTTGTAAACTAATTAATTACTTTATTTACTACTCTCGTATCGTTATACTTGGTTTGCCATTGTCTTTTCGACTAGATAATAATTGTACTATTCCTGTAGAACCCAATTTATCATAAGAATTTTTTAGATCTCTATGAGTCACGGGTTAACGTTATCTAATCGAGCTAAAACTGTGCAAATCTTATTTTTTAAACAAAGAGCAAAATTTTAGAGAGGTCCCGCCGGCATTAGGATGAAAATATATACTATATCTTGTGACCACCCTGGTGTCTCTTTTAGAGATAAAATATTTACATTTTATTGGAACTTGCCAAAGCTATTCCTAAAATTGTTGTTGCGTCGACAAGGGGCACCTACGAGGCTGGTTTGAAAAGTCCGTGCAAAAATAAAAACTACTTATGTGTTTGGGGTAAACCTTTTTTATTTTTCGACATAGTCTCCTTTTAGGCTTATACACTTCGTCCAACGATGTTCTAGTTTTGTTGATCCCTTCCGAATAATAGGATTTGTCCAAGTCTGCAAAATATCCATTAGTGTCTGCAATCACCTCCTCGTTTGAATAAAATCTTTGTCCCGCCAGCCATTTCTTCAAATTGGGGAACAAATAGTAGTCCGAGGGAGCCCAGTCTGGAGAAAAGGGGGGATGTGAAACGAGTTGGAATCCTATTTCCATTAATTTTGCGACCACAACTGCTGAGGTGTGTGCTGGTGCGTTGTCGTGATGGGTCGGGCGTTTTTCTTGCAGCTCGGTTTTCAAACGGTCCAATAACGATGAATAATATTCACCTGTAATAGTTTTACCCTTTTCCAGATAGTCGATGAGGATTATCCCTTGCGAATCCCAAAAGACAGTCGCCATAACCTTTCCAGCCGAAGGAACGGTCTTCGCCTTTTTTGGTGCAGATTCCCCCTTGGTATCCCATTGTTTAGATTGTTGTTTGGTCTCAGGAGTATAGTAATGTATCCATGTTTCATCCACAGTGACGAAACGACGCTAAAAGTCCTCCGGATTCTTCTGGAACAGCTGCAAACCATCCTTGCAACACTTCACACGATTCCGTTTTTGGTCAAGCGTGAGGAATCGCGGCACCCATCTTGCGGATAGCTTTCTCATGTCCAAATGTTTATGCAAAATATTATGTACCCGTTCAGTCGAGATGCCCACAGCAGTAGCAATCTCACGCACCTTAACTCAGTTGGAATCCTATTTCCATTAATTTTGCGACCACAACTGCTGAGGTGTGTGCTGGTGCGTTGTCGTGATGGAAAAGGACTTTCTTGTGGGTCAATCGCGGGCGTTTTTTTCTTGCAGCTCGGTTTTCAAACGGTCCAATAACGATGAATAATATTCACCTGTAATAGTTTTACCCTTTTCCAGATAGTCGATGAGGATTATCCCTTGCGAATCCCAAAAGACAGTCGCCATAACCTTTCCGGCCGAAGGAACGGTCTTCGCCTTTTTTGGTGCAGATTCCCCCTTGGTAACCCATTGTTTAGATTGTTGTTTGGTCTCAGGAGTATAGTAATGTATCCATGTTTCATCCACAGTGACGAAACGACGCTTAAAGTCCTCCGGATTCTTCTGGAACAGCTGCAAACCATCCTTGCAACACTTCACACGATTCCGTTTTTGGTCAAGCGTGAGCAATCGCGGCACCCATCTTGCGGATAGCTTTCTCATGTCCAAATGTTTATGCAAAATATTATGTACCCGTCCAGTCGAGATGCCCACAGCAGTAGCAATCTCACGCACCTTAACTCTTCTGTCATCCATCACCATATCATGGATTTGATCAATGATTTCTGGAGTCGTAACCTCCACAGGCCGTCCAGAACGTTCAGCGTCACTTGTGCCCATATGGCCAGTTCGAAAATTTTGAAACCACTTATAAACTGTTCTAATCGAAGGTGCAGAGTCACCATAATGTTTATCAAGCTTCTCTTTAGTCTCCTGAGGCGTTTTGCCTTTCATAAAGTAATGTTTAATCACCACACGAAATTCTTTTTCGTCTATTTCTTGAAAATCACTCGACTTCCTTGATTCACACGAATGCCAAACACAAAGAAATAGACCAATATGGCTGAAACTTGGTGTGCGTTCATTCAACAGATGCTACTAACTAAACATGACCTCGATACGCGCCGGTGGTGCCATCTCTCGGACTTTGCACGGACTTTTTGAATTAGTTCAGATGGTTTTCGGAATTTGATGCCTAGCTTCTCTAAATGAAATACGACAAGTTGGCGTTTTTTTTTTAACACTTATGGCGTTAGATACTAGAATCTTTCGCATAGGTGTTTTCTCAGTCATTTATATAATTCTAGATGGGATAGGTAATGGACGTTGTGCATATATACATATTATTTCATTTACTCAAAGAAACTTTCTTGATTTAAAGCACTCCATGTCATGTCATTGTTGGGTTTGTCATATTGTCATAATTGTCTAAACATCTTTTATAGTATACGTGGTGTATCGAAATTAATTATATTTTGCGATATCCCATCTGAAGATTATCGTAGAATTTCAATTTGAATTGGGCATCTTAAAGCACAATGGCTTGTATAATTTTATCGGTGTATTTCATAATCCTACATATATAAATTCCCTAACTACCTCCGATAAAAATTGCGTACTTCCGATTCAACGGGAGATTGTATATCGTAGTGGATCATGACAAACTACACTTCAAGCCACTTTGCTTTCCGATGTGCCGTTTAGATAATTATATCAAGTTGTAAATATTGCAATTATTAGATCTTAGTGTCTTAGAAATTATTAAGTTTATATTATATACGAGGCTGGTTTGAAAAGTCCATGCAAAAAATAAAAACTACTTATGTGTTTGGGGTAACCTTTTTTATTTTTCGACATAGTCTCCTTTTAGGCTTATACACTTCGTCCAACGATGTTCTAGTTTGTTGATCCCTTCCGAATAATAGGATTTGTCCAAGTCTGCAAAATATCCATTAGTGTCTGCAATCACCTCCTCGTTTGAATAAAATCTTTGTCCCGCCAGCCATTTCTTCAAATTGGGGAACAAATAGTAGTCCGAGGGAGCCAAGTCTGGAGAATAGGGGGGATGTGAAACGAGTTAGAATCCTATTTCCATTAATTTTGCGACCACAACTGCTGAGGTGTGTGCTGGTGCGTTGTCGTGATGGAAAAGGACTTTCTTGTGGGCCAATCGCGGGCGTTTTTCTTGCAGCTCGGTTTTCAAACGGTCCAATAACGATGAATAATATTCACCTGTAATAGTTTTACCCTTTTCCAGATAGTCGATGAGGATTATCCCTTGCGAATCCAAAAGACAGTCGCCATAACCTTTCCGGCC
Organism: Pachyrhynchus sulphureomaculatus; assembly: GCA_019049505.1. Lineage (NCBI taxonomy): Eukaryota > Metazoa > Arthropoda > Insecta > Coleoptera > Curculionidae > Pachyrhynchus > Pachyrhynchus sulphureomaculatus. The sequence continues at coordinate 196,310,778 of CM032456.1, forward strand.
GAAGGAACGGTCTTCGCCTTTTTTGGTGCAGATTCCCCCTTGGTAACCCATTGTTTAGATTGTTGTTTGGTCTCAGGAGTATAGTAATGTATCCATGTTTCATCCACAGTGACGAAACGGTGCTTAAAGTCCTCCGGATTCTTCTGGAACAGCTGCAAACCATCCTTGCAACACTTCACACGATTCCGTTTTTGGTCAAGCGTGAGCAATCGCGGCACCCATCTTGCGGATAGCTTTCTCATGTCCAAATGTTTATGCAAAATATTATGTACCCGTTCAGTCGAGATGCCCACAGCACTAGCAATCTCACGCACCTTAACTCTTCTGTCATCTATCACCATATCATGGATTTGATCAATGATTTCTGGAGTCGTAACCTCTACAGGCCGTCCAGAACGTTCAGCGTCACTTGTGCCCCTATGGCCAGTCCGAAAATTTTGAAACCGCTTATAAACTGTTCTAATCGAAGGTGCAGAGTCATCATAATGTTTATCAAGCTTCTCTTTAGTCTCCTGAGGCGTTTTGCCTTTCATAAAGTAATGTTTAATTACCACACGAAATTCTTTTTCGTCCATTTCTTGAAAATCACTCGACTTCCTTGATTCACACGAATGCCAAACACAAAGAAATAGACCAATATGGCTGAAACTTGGTGTGCGTTCATTCAAGAGATGCTACTAACTAAACATGACCTCGATACGCGCCGGTGGTGCCATCTCTCGGACTTTGCACGGACTTTTCAAACCAGCCTCGTATTTACTTAATAAGGGGTGGGCCATTTAAAAGTTTAAATTTAAAAATGCAATAAAACAAAAACGGTTTTGAAATTTTGCCAAATTTTTTTTTTGTTGTGAAGTAAAATTGTTCCAGTTAGAGATGGAATATTATTTCATTCATATGGCTGCCGCGGCTGGCCTCACAGTACCCCATTCAATCGGACCAATTTTCGAGCACTTTTTCCAGTGTATGGGGTCGTATCTCGGCAATGGCATCACGAATGTTGGCCTTCAAATGCTCAATTGTCTCTGGTTTGTCGGCATAACACTTGTCTTTAACGGCGCCCCACAGAAAATAGTCCAACGGTGTCAAATCGCAGCTTCTTGGCGGCCAATTGACATCACCATTTCGGCTAATTAAACGGCCATCAAACGTTTGACGCAATAAATCGATTGTGGCATGAGATGTGTGGCAAGTTGCACCATCCTGTTGAAACCAAACATCGTTCACATCAATACCATGAAGAGCGGGCACAAAAAAATCGGTTATCATGGTGCGATAGGTATCTCCATTGACCGTAATGGTTGCGCCGTCCTCATTTTCAAAGAAATATGGGCCAATGATGCCTCCGCTCCACAAGCCGCACCAAACAGTCACTCGTAATGGGTGCATTCTGTAAGACCACGTGTGGGTTTTCTGAGCCCCAAATACGGCTATTTTGCTTATTAACGTACCCACCAAGATGAATATGAGCTTCATCCGAAAAGATGATTTTTTTGGCAAAATCGACATCATCGTGCAGTTTCTCGTTGGCCCATCTAGCGAGGCGAAAACGAAGCGGATGGTCATGCGGCTTCAACTCTTGAACCAATTGAATTTTGTAAGGCGTCATACCGAGATCTTTTCGCAAAATTCGACGTAAACTGGTGCGTGAAATGTTCAATTCTTGAGAACGATGACGAGTTGATGTTGATGGATTCTCACGCACACTCTCAGCCACAGCTTCGATATTTTCGGGTGTACGCACTGTACGAGCACGCTCACGTCTTGGCGCATCAACAATGAAACCAGTTTCACGAACTTTAGCAATAAACTTGCGTATACCGGGCACTGTTGGTCCTTCTCTGCGACCAAATTTTGTACGACATTTTCGTGCAGTTTCCGACCAATTGTCTTTGTTTTGGAAATAAATTTCCAATAAATCCCAACGTTGCTCAAGCGTAAATCGATTCATTTCGTTCAGTGGAGATAATATACTGAATTTTGTGACAGAATAGAATGACATAAGTATTGCCAGATTCGAAATAACCGGTGGTTCAAATTTAAACCGATAAATGGCCCACCCTTTATAAAATATACTCAAATTTTTCAAGGAACCCAAAAATCAGTAACAATCTACAAGATGTTTCGTTTCATTTAACTTCAGAAAATTCCGTGAAAATGGAACAACCTGCTAACTATATAAAATTAAAACTTGCAAACGTCTACTTTTATAACTAATATTATCTCTCTGCAGTTTTTGAGGAAAAATATTCGTCTAAAAATGAAACAATAACCGGTCGAGTGCAAGTTGAATTTGCACAATTAGTGTTCCGTACGTTGATTGCTTTTAAAATAAAAAAATTGTTACGGTGGTATAAAATGATCAGTGACTTCACAAAAACACACCCCAAATGAGTTTTCAACAAAGTTTGTATCCGATCTTTACTGAAAACTGATGACCTTGAAATTTTTGTTTTTTTTACATATACCAGATAAGTTATTAAAGGTAATGCACTCGTGATAATTTTCGTTCAATCTACATCCTGTGGAGAATATTCGAGAATTTTTTCAAAATTTTTTGATCAGTACTTTTCGAGATAAGGTTTGGTGGTAAGGTAAGGTGCAGCGATTTTTCGCGATTTTTTAAAAATAATACAAAGAAAAGTGTGCGCAAGTATTACATTATATATATATTTTTTACTCGTGTTTTCACAAGCTTTCATTTGACACCACACTCGATGACCTAGTAAAAAAATTTTTTTTTCACTTCCGATTTCACCCCCCAAAACTAACCCCTTAAGTCAAAATTTGACTTTCAAAACTACACGGCTCTGATGAGGCCATCAATTCCTATATTAGTCCAAATTTTAACTTTCTATGTCAAATTTGTGACCTAGTCGAATTTTAAACGTCTTCGTAGAGAGATCAAGATCGAGGTTCGGATTGCTTGTAGAAATTATGTTACTGAGGCGGAAATGGACTTCTCTATCAACCCAAATAAATTTTGGTCTTTTCTAAACGAGAAAAGGAGGACAACTAGTATTCCCATCAACATGTATTTTGAAAACGAATTGCTTACAGCTCCTCAGGAGATAGTGAATTTGTTTGCTAAGTTCTTCCAATAGGCATATGTTGATTCCTCTATGTTTCGGAACAACCCCCCTGATAACTGCTCACGTCCCTCTCTTTCATCTCTAATTGTTAACACCATAGAGGAAAGGGACGTGATCAGTACCTTAAAGAAACTTAAACCTAAATCGACCGCTGGAACCGATGGTCTACCAGCTTTTTTTTTTATTCGGGATTGCGCAGCTGTGTTGTCCAAGCCTCTCACGTTTCTTTTCAATCTGTGTTTAAACTCATCGTCCTTTCCCCAAATCTGGAAGAAGTCTAAAATATGTCCCGTATTCAAAAAGGGTGATAAGAGCCACATTGAAAATTACAGACCTGTGGTAATATTGAACAACTTTTCAAAGGTTTTCGAAATTGTGCTATATGACATTATATTTAATCATGCTAAACTTTTCATAACTGAAAGCCAACATGGATTCTTTCCAGGGCGTGCAACCATTACCAATTTAGTTACAATTACTCAATTTATTTCGGAAAGTATGGACAATGGAGGACAAGTCGACGTAGTTTATACAGACTTCTCAAAGGCTTTTGACCGGCTTGACCATGGTATTTTGCTTGAAAAAACTCTCAAACTGTGGAGTTAATGGCAATTTATTAAACCTGCTGAAATCTTATTTAATTGGTCGTCAACTAATAGTAAATTATCGTGGTTTTGAGTCGGTCATTATTAATGCTACCTTTGGTGTTCCCCAAGGGTCTGTCCTAGGACCGTTATTGTTTAACATATTTATAAACGACATCACCCGAGGCCTTACCTCGTCCTCTTTGCTTTATGCTGACGATCTGAAAATATACCGATGCATAGACTCTCTCCATGATTGTGTAACTCTTCAGGATGATCTAGATACTTTAAATCGTTGGTGTATTCGTAATAACTTATATTTGAACACAAAGAAATGTTTTTCTATGTCTTTCACTCGAAAGAAATTACCAGTAAATTTTTTATATAATTTAAACCATAATGATCTTGAAAAATGTTATCGTTTCAAAGATCTTGGTGTAATGTTTGATACTAAACTCAGTTTTGTGGATCATATAAATGAGATCATTGCTTCTTCTTATAGGTGTATGGGTTTCATTATGAGGAATTCTAGAGACCTTTCAAACATTGAAACCCTCAAGACTTTATTTAATGCTTTGGTTCGTTCTAAACTGGAATATGGTTCAGTTATCTGCTACCCAACATATGAGATCCACATTAATCATATTGAAAAAATCCAAAGACTATTTGTGAAGTTCCTCTGGTTTAAATTAGATGGTATTTATCCACCATGGGGTTTCCCTAATGATGTTCTATTAAGAAGATTCAATATTGTTAGCCTTTCCGGCGTAGAGAATATGCTACAATCTTGTTTTTATTAAAATCTTGAACAACAGAATTGAATGCCGTTTCACCCTCTCAAGTATTAGGTTCCGTGTGCCATCTCCACACGCTCGCCTAAACCATTCCTTTTTCTACATGCCTGTTCCAAGAACAAACTTGTTGATGTACTCGCCGATATACGTTATGTGCATGAATTATGAAAGGGTCAAACATATGGTTGATATTTTCTGTTGCAGTATGACATCTCTACGTAGGTCATGTTTAACTGTGGATTAGGTCTGTCTCTTTTTATTTTTGTTTTTCTTTAGCTTGTAGTGTAGTTATTAGAATTATTAAAATACTAATTTGATAAATACTTATCTATTTGTACTTGTTATATTTGAATGTTCCTATCCTATAATTGGATTGCTCTGTAGGATAGTTGTATTAAATAAATAAATAAATAGTTTCCGAAGTGATCTTATAAGTGTTCCGTACGGAACACTAAAAATCCTGTACATATTTTGTATCTAACTTTTTAACTATTAAATTTGGAACACAAAAAATATAAACATGCCAAAATTACTCCAGATCTCTTTCCAGTCGTTGTTCGATTCCGAACATCGTGACTCATTCATCACTATCACTATAAGCCCAGTTCTATCCAATGCTGGCTGTAGGCCTTCCCCCTGAATTTCCATCTCAATCTATTTTCAGCTGTTGTCATCCATCCAATGCTTGCCACACACCCGTCATCTTATTTTGTGACGTCCTATGCTCCTTTTCCGTTCTTGTGGGCTCCATTCTAATGTTCGCTTGGTCCATCGATCATCGGTCGTGCGTGCTACATGTCCAGCCCATTACCACTGCCTTTCTGCTACGAGCTCTATAATATCCTTTAATTTCGTTTATTCACGTATTCGCTTTCTTTTTCTATCTCTCCGTTTTATCCCGAGCATCTGTCTTTTGTATGCTCTCTGGATCTGAGCTGTTATTTGTGTATCGGCTTTATTGAGTGTCCAAAGTTTTAGCGCCCTATGTAATTACGAGTAAGATACACTGGTAGCCTTTAACTTATTTGGGATGGCTTTATTTTTAAATATGTAACTTAATTTCCAGAATGCCCACCATCTAAACCTGATTCTTCTTGAAATTTCATCCGGGACACTGTCTCTCGCCGTAGTAATTTTTTTTGCTCCAGATACACATAATTCTTAACAATCTCGAGAGCTATTCCTTCCAAATTTATAACTATATTGTTATTAGTGTTGGTTAATATCTTTGTCTTACTTTTATTCATCTTAAGTTGAATTGTCTTTGAATAGTTAACTCATTTCTTGTAACGCATGTGGATTACTACTTATGACTGCAATATTGTCTGCGAACCCTAAATGGCTCAGATACACACTATCTATCTTTAGGCCCTTCTTTGTTCAATCTAGTTGGCAAAATACGTCTTCTAGAGCGGTAATAAATAGCTTAAGAGAGATCGTACTTCCCTGTTTTACACCTCTTCCTATACGTATTTGTTCTGTACTAGGTTTTATCTACATCTTTGAATTTTCATATATATCTTATATATTATATTATATATATTAGGGGAGTGTATATAGAATCAATTCTACAGTTGTTCAAACCGTTGATGATTGCCCACATTTCGACAGAACCAAAGCCTTCTCATAATCTTTGAAGGCTATGTAGAGTTTGAAATTGTATTCTTTGTTCTTCTCTAGGATATTTCCCATCGTCTGTAAGTGGTCGCATGTGGTATAGCCGGATCTAAAACCAGCCTGTTCACATGGCTCGTAGGAATCTAACTTGTTTTTTAATCTCATTCATGGTAAAGAGTAACTTCGTCATGCCGCTCTATCCTCTACCGTTCTCATGACCGTTGCAACCGACATGTTTATGAGGTCCTTGATTTGGTCTATAAATCTTACAGGAGATCTACCTCTTGTTCTTTTACCGTCTACTTTTACTTGGATCATTATCTTCTTTATATATACACTGGCGTGCAAAAGTTTCCGGCCAGTAACATTTCGTACTCCAATTTATTAAAAAAAAGGCTAATGATTTTTAATCATTATGAGATGTGAGTATGAGATATAGGAAACAAAATAACATAGTAAAATAATATTATTTATGTTTGTGAATATATTTATTATTATTATTATTATGTGCAAAAGTTTCCGACCACATAATATACATTGACGCAGTAGGACGTTCAAAGACGTATTTACGAATAATAGCGCGTTGAATGTTCATAAAAGGTCGTGGGAGCATAAACATGGCTCGGCATATGCAAATCCAAATTCATGAGAGAGTAATAAAATTTTCAAAGAAGGAAAGTCTTCTCGTGAGTTTGCTTCATTATTATCGATAGGTAAATCAACCGTGAACGATATTATTGTAAAATATCGTTGTGGATATGGTTTAAAAGATCGTCCGCGTAGTGGAAGACCAAGAAAAACGTCTAAAAAAGTAGATCGTATCATTAAACGCAAATCAACTGCGGATGTCAAGAAAACTGCTGCCGAAATTGCACGCGAGCTAAAGGATGAAAACCTAGCTAATGTTAGTCGTAGTACTGTGAGACGAAGACTACATGATGTGGGACTTTTTGGCCGTATAGGTATTAAAAAACCATTAATCAGTAAAAAGAATAAGAAGGCCCGATTACAATTTGCCAAAGATCACCTAAATTGGACAATCAAAGATTGGAAAAAAGTAGCTTCCTCAGACGAATCTAAATTTAATTTTTTTGGAAGCGATGGTCGTATAACATGTACGACGTCCTATTGGTACGAGAAATGATGATCGGTACCAAATTCCTACTGTAAAATACGGTGGAGGAAGTGTGATGGTTTGGGGAATTTTCTTTGCACAAGGAGTCGGTCCATTGATCGAGATCAACGAAAATATGAACGCTGATATTTACAGGGACATTTTAGAAAACAATTTGTTTATCATATGCGCTGAAGAAACATTGCCGCAGAATTGGATATTTCAGCAGGATAATGACCCCAAACATACATCCAAGTTGTTAAAACAGTGGTTTTCTGCTTCAAATGTGAGAGTCTTAAGCTGGCCATCTCAATCACCGGGCTTGAACGCAATGGAACACTTATGGGAAACGCTAGATCGTCAAGTTCGAAAGCATACATATTCAAATAAAGCCGCATTATTCAAATCATTGAAGGACGAATGGGATAAAATTCCACCTGCTTGTATTAATCGATTAATTGAGTCAATGCCACATCGTTGTGCGGCTGTTATCGTTGCAAAGGGTATGACTACAAAATATTAACATAAAAATATAATTTAAGTCTATTATAGAGCATATGGACTAATAATTTTTCTCGTAGTACAAAGTGGCCGGAAACTTTTGCACATATAAATATAAGAATAATAATAATAAATATATTCACAAACATAAATAACACAGGGGAACAGCTGTTTTGGTGTCGAGGTTTTTTGAGCTGATTCTATATCAATTTGATGTCCTGAATTCAAATAACGTATTCATTTGTACCTAGGAGCTCAAATTTTTAAGATATACAATTTTAGAGAAATATAAGTTACATTATTGTAACTCAAATCCGTAAGTGTAGTAAACAAAAATAGATATGAAATTTTTATTTTAGTTATACAAAATACAATATTATGTCGTACTTACAAACAAAAAAAAACATTGAAGAAATGAAATAGTCACTCAACACTTGGAAAGCTTCTTTTCCGCGACATTCTTGAATGTTTTTTTAAACAGTCCCTTTTTAAACTCCAGCAGTAATCTGCCATCATGTGCATGTCCCATCTTCCTTGGTAGCGGTCCTCCATAACTTTAATATCTTGGTGAAATCTTTCACCTTGTTCCTCACTCATGTCTCCTAAATTTTCTGGAAAACGGTCTAAGTGGCTGTGTAAATAGTGTATTTTTAATACTCATATTGCACCCTAAGGATTTGAAACTATTAAGCATCTTGTTAACCATTTCAACATAGTTTTGAGCTTTATGTTTGCCTAGAAAATTTTCTACAACTGCAACAAATGATGTCCAAGCTTCTCGTTCAACTTGATTCATTGAATTTATGAAGGCAGGATCCTTAATTAATTGTCTTGTTTGTGGGCCGTCAAATATCCCTGCTTTGAGTTTTTCTGTGCTCAACTGATGCATTTTTACCCCTATATATGCAAAACAAGACCCATTCTTATCAAGAGCCTTTACAAATTGCTTCATTAAGCCCAACTTTATATGTAACGGAGGAAGTATGATTTTTTCTCTTTCAACCAAAGCGTCGTTAATGACATTCTTTTCCCCAACGTCCATGTTTTCTCTCTGAGGCCAATCTTTTCTAACCCAGTGGTGTGTTTTGTCCCTACTATCCCAGAGGCACAAGAAACACGGATATTTCGTGTAACCACTTTGCTGCCCAAGAAGAAAGTTTACCATTTTTAAGTCTACACAAATCATCCATTGATGTTCGTAATACTTTATCTTCTGCAAGACCAAAGCTATGGTATTATATTCTTCTTTCAGTTTCGTTGAGTGAGCTAGTGGTATTGAACCATATTTATTCCCATTATGTAGAAGGACACATTTTAAACTTCGCTTTGAACTGTCAATAAATAGGCGCCAATCATCTGGAATATATTCAGAAAGTCCCATTTCTTTCATGAGTCCCCTAATTTCGTGACAAAATACAAGATTGTCTTCTTGAGAAAAGAATGGTAGCAGATCTTTTTCTCTTGTACGGTAAAAGGTAATTTTGGTTCCTTGTTCCAGTAAATTTTTGTCGTTCAACCTAGAAGCCAGTACTTCAGAAGCTTTTTTCGATAAATTGAGATCCCTGGTGAGATCATTTAATTCATTTTGATTGAAGCGTTGAGGAACTGATGACGTCCCCTCATAGTCACTGTTAGTTTCATTAGCATCAGAACTTTTATTAGCATCAGAAGAGCGATCAGAGGAAAATATTCATCAGAGATATGTGGTAGCTGATGAAATGTTGGAATCGGTATTTCATCTGAGTGCGGGATAGGGCGTATTGCCGAGTCTAAATTGGGATAAGTCCACTTACTGCGGTTATTTCGATTGATTCCATTAGTATTTACTAAACAGAAATAACAATCATTGAAGTGGTTTTTTGGTTCTCTCCAAACCATTGGTACGCCGAATTTTAGACATTTTCTTTTCCCGGTAGTCCACTGCCGTAAATGCTCTGTACAAGTTTTACATACGAAATGCGGGGCCCACGTTTTGTCCTGATCACCAAGCTTAACTCCAAAGTATCCAAGATACGCTCGCTTTACAAAGTCAGTAATAGTTTGTCTGTTTTGTTGAAACATGTATTCTCCGCATATATAGCAAAACACAGCAGGTTGATTTACACAACTTCTTCTTGAACTGGAACCTGAACTCATTTTAATTCTGTTCAATAACACAAAAACACTCTTTTCTTAACATAAAATAACACGCCGAATTCTACTCTCATTAGTAAGAACGCACAAACTGACGAGACTTACCCGAGTTAGGTGATTAAAAGGGTCAGTTCAGGTACCTGATAGGCAATGGTTCCACTATTTATAGATTTACCTGGAATTTACTCAATTACAGACTGACAATAAAAACCATTGTACCTACATTAATGAATATATAATAATTTTAGAACTCTCATAAATGAATATACTGAATAAAAATCACATTGGTAGATAAGTTGATGTATCTAAAAAAGTAGAGCTGATAGAGAAAAACAGATTGCATGTATAGATTTAGCGTCCCAAATATAGTTAAAATCAGCTCTAAAATCCAGGCACCAAAACAAAAATATTTTTTTTGTTGCCCCTGTGTAATATTCTTTTACTATATTATTTTGTTTCCTATATCTCATACTCACATTTCATAATAATTAAAAATCATTAGTCTTTTTTTAATAAATTAGAGTACGAAATGTCACTGGCCGGAAACTTTTGCACGCTACTGTATATATTCAGATCTTTTGGTATATAGATATATTCATTCTGTGAGCCGTCCGAGCTCCAGATAAACAGAAAAGTCCAAATTTAAAGTAAGCCACACGAATAATTTTATGTTTGTGATTTACAATAAAGCAAAATAAATTTTATTTTATTTGTTTTTCAGAGACTGAGTAACGACCACATATGTTACTTCCTATATCAGATTCTTCGAGGATTAAAGTACATACACTCTGCCAACGTACTTCACAGAGACTTAAAACCCAGCAATCTACTTTTAAACACCACCTGTGACCTCAAAGTAAGTATGTACTCGAATACATCTTAATCTGTATTAATTCTTTGAATACATTTTTGCACTTTTAACTACAACTTGCTTAATTTCATTTTTTCGATTTATATATTATACATTCTGAAGTATTGATCTAGCAGTCAGTTTATTCATACACTTCTTAAATTATTTTAACTTGAGAATAATGATTTTTACATAGCTGATAGTATAGCTATAGTATATTTAAGTGTCATGCGATTTATGAAGTTAAAATTAAATAAATTAGTCATTTTTTTTATGTCTACCATATTTATTTATTTATTTATTTAGTTGAGAATATACGGGTGCACCCCTTTTTACAATGAATTTACATCTAATATAACTATGTCCAGTCACATTACGGGTTTCACCTCAGAATGAGAGATAATAAGCTGTAAACTAAGCTAAAATCTCGTGTCCGCGTCTTAAAAAATTCAAGATCAAAGGTCACAAAAATCGGTTTTTCGCAAATATCTCGCTTCCTATGGTTTCAATGAAATTTGAGTGTGCAAGTATTACATTATATATATATATATATATATATATATATATATATATATATATATTATATATATATATATATATATATTTTTTACTCGTGTTTTCACAAGCTTTCATTTGACACTACACTCGATGACCTACTAAAAATTTTTTTTTTTACTTTAGATTTCACCCCCCAAAACTAACCCCTTAAGTCAAAATTTCACTTTCAAAACTACACGGCTTTGATGAGGCTATCAATTCCTATATTATTACCAAATTTCAACTTTCTATAACAAATAGTTTCGGAGAAAATCAGCTATGACAGACAGATAGACACCGAAGTGATCTTATAAGTGTTCCGTACGGAACACTAAAAAGTAGAGATAACCAAGAATTAGCATATTTTTATATAGCAGAAATCGTTCCTAACAAATTGTCGTCTGTCTTGGCGAAAAATCGGTTAGTGTGGTTAACGATCTCTTGTATTTGGCATATCTTGCTTTGGTTATAGCAAGCGAGCATAAGACCGCAATAAAAGATCAACACTTTGATAATGCGGAGGACTTTCCAAATAATATGACTGCGGTTTTTAGACAGTTTATAAAAAGGGATTTCTTGAAGTCTTTCAGCTATTTTATGCATGAACAAAGAAATTTAGAGAAGTGGGGATAATTGATTTTATGTAGACCGGAAGCATACTGCGTAAACTATATTATTTCCATAATATCTAGTAATTGTGTATAAGAATATAGACAGGACAATAAAATCAAAAATCAGAGAAGCAAAACAGAAATGGTTGTCGGAACGATGTGAAGAAATTGAAGAACTGGACAAAAAATACGACTCGCTGAACGTACACAAGAAGATAAGGGAAATTACAGGGGTAAGAAGATCAAATCACTCTAGACAACTTAAAGACAAAAACGGTACTCTCATAACAGATATGAATAAAAAAGTACAAAGATGGAAAGAATATATTGAAGACCTTTTTAATGATGAACAGCGAAGTGCAACATCAGACGATCTTTTGGACGATACTGGCCTGGATATAATGAAGGAAGAATTAGGGTACGCCCTAAAACATGCAAAGAAGGGTAAAGCAGCCGGATCTGACGATATATCGGTTGAGCTAAAAACTGATGAATGACGATTCAATCTCAATTCTCCTAAAAATGTTCAACTTAATATATAAAACTGGTATAATACCCAAGGATTGGCTTCAGTCCACTTTTGTGGCAATCCCGAAAAAGCAAACGCTAAAGAATGAGTGATCATCGGACTATATCTCTTATGAGTCATACCTTAAAACTTTTTCTAAAGATAATACACAATCGGATCTACAAAAAGCTGAAAATGGATATTAGTGAGACCCAAATGGGATTCAGAAAAGGAATGGGCACACGCGAGGCCCTATTTGCGATAAACGTGTTGTCACAGAGATGCATGGACATGAATCAGAAGCGGTACGTTTGCTTTATAGACTTTTGAAAAGGCATTCGATAAAGTTCGACATGATCAATTAAAGAGAATCCTCAAAGACAAAAATATCGATAATCTAGATATCCGCATCATATGCAATCTATATTGGAACCAGACGGCGAGAGTAAAAGTGGAGAACATGATTACGGAAGAGTTAGAGATCCGCCGGGGAGTACGTCAGGGCTGCATACTGTCACCCCTATATCTATAGCGAGAGTGTATGTCAGGAAGCTTTGTATGACGCAGACGAAGGGATAACGGTAAACGGTGAAACCCTGAATAATGTAAGATACGCCGAATAGAGATATCAAGATCAAGCTTTAATAGAATGAGAAAACACTTTTGCAATCGAGATCTAAGCCTGGTACTGCGGTTACGAATGTTGCGTTGTTATGTCTTCTCAACGCTTCTTTATGGAGTGGAAGCATGGACTTTGAGGCGGAACAATACTAAAAGTATTGAAGCTTTTGAGGTGTGGTGTTATCGGCGCATTCTGAAAGTGTCATGGATTGATAGGGTAACCAATAACGAGATTCTCCAAAGACTAAACAAAGCCCCAGAACTAATGAACACTATTAAAAAAAGGAAGCTGGAATATTTGGGACATATGTTGAGGGGAGAAATGGTATTCACTGTTGCGGAATATTATGCAGGGCAAAATTAAAGGGAAGAGAGAAATGTTTGGATGTAGAAGAATATCGTGGTTGCGTAACTTGCGCGACTGGTTTTTCTGCAGCTCAATTGAACTATTTAGAAGAGCAGCAAATAAAATGAGGGTGGCTGTGATGATTTCTAATCTCTGATAGGAGTGGCACAAGAAGAAGAAGTAATTTCAAAGGTTTTTATGATTCTATACTGTTGCTTATTGTTTTTTTTTTTTTTATGGGTCTAGCACACGTGCTACAGGGAAGTCCCTAAAGCGTTACAGGAGCGACACGTGTGCGGAGAAAGCGATTCACGTTGTTCTTGAATCGCTGTAGATTGTACTCGGTGGGAAACACAGTCCTGGGCAAATTATTCCAAAGGGATGATGTTCTCCATATAAAAGACTGCTTGAAAAGCGTTGTACGAAGAGTAACAAGCTGAACCTCATACGGATGTGAAGAATTAGCGCGGCGTGTACTTCTAACATCCACCGCCCTGGGAGGAATTAAGCGGGCCACATCCTTTGAACACTTTCCATGAAAGTACTTGTAGAACAGGCTCAAGTCGCCAACCGTTCTTCGATGTTCCAGCGAATCAAGGCCGACGGTCAGTTCCGGGTCTCCAATCAGACGAACAGCTCTTCTTTGAATAGAATCCAACAAATGCAGTGTATGTTTGGGAGCGGAGCTCCAGACATGGGAGCAGTATTCCATAGTTGGTCGAATTTGAGCTTTGTAAAGAATTAACAGTTGTTGTGGAGTGTAAAGCTTTCTGGTTCGAAATAATATTCCCAACTTTTGAGAAGCTCTCTTTGCTATGCCTGCAACATGTTCATGCCAGGACATATTTGCTCCCAAATTAACGCCCAACAAATGGAGTGACGATGTTAGAGGAATGGAGTGCCCCGACATAACTATGTCGGGTTCAGCAACGTTAACTTTTTTAGAAAAAACTGCCGCCTGGGTTTTTGTAGCGTTAAATTCCACGTAGTTACTGTCACCCCAAGATAGAATTTCTTCCAGGTCTTTGTTAAGTTGAATGACTTCCTGCTGTCTGCGGATATTCGTCTGAGTAGCCGATGTCCGAGCGTTCAAAGTGAATGAAGAGATAAGTGTACTGTCATCTGCAAAGCTGTAAATTTGATTCTCGGTCTTTTTCAGCAGATCGTTAATGTAAATGAGAAAGAGAGTAGGAGACAGTATGGAGCCTTGGGGTACACCGGCGTTGATAGTGAAGGTGTTTAGAAAGAAATCCGTCGACTGCCACTCGTAAAGAACGCTCTCTGAGGAAACATGAGAGCCACAAACAGAACTTTTCCGACATACCATAAGAACGTAGCTTAGCCAACAGCCCATCGTGCCAAACACGGTCGAATGCCTTGGATATGTCCAGAGCAACCGCTCGAGATTCTCCAAAGTGTTCAGTTGCGTTGTTCCAAACATGTGTTACATAAGTCAGAAGATCTATTTTTACGAAAGCCATATTGGTGATCGCTAATAATGTTGAATCCTTCAAGATATTTTAGAAGATGCTGGGTTGATAGCCTTTTCCATGACTTTCGATATTATTGAAAGCAGTGCGATTTGTCGGTAGTTATTTGGCAAGGTCTTCTTGCTTTTTTTAGGTATCGGCTGAACTGTAGCACATTTCCAGCAGGAAAGAAATATTCCCTTTCTGTATGATAGGTTGAAAAGTCTACAGAAAACTGGTGTTAATTCCCTCGCACAGTTCCTAAGAACTATGGCAGGTATTCCGTCAGCGCCAGAAGCCTTTTTGGTGTCTAGCTTCATCAGAATACGCTTTATGATACGCTGTCTGAAGACAACATCGGGCATCCTTGACTGCACTATGAGAATAGTAGGTGGTGTTTTTCCTTGGAAATTGACAGTAGAATGTGAAGCAAAGAGTTCAGCCAACAAGTTCGCTCTCTCAACAGGTGTCGTTGCAATAGAATTATCTGGCCGTGTGAGTGGTGGTATGGTGGATTTGGTGAAATTCTGACTAACTGCCTTAGCGACCGACCAAAAGGACCTTGAATTGTCGGGACAAGCGAGAAGTTTGTTTCTAATCCGTTGGTTGTGTACCTCCTTCGTTTCGTCGATAATTTCTTTGCATCTGTTCCTGGCACGAACAAAGGTGTTACGGTTTATGGTGTTAGGATTTTCACGCCATTGTCGTTAGGCAAGATGTTTAGAAGCAACAGCTTCTTTGCATTTTCGGTCAAACCAAGGCTTGCCGTTGGAAGGGCATTTCTTCGAGAAAGGGATGTAAGCCTCCATGCCGGCCAAAATAACATCGGAAACCTCCCTGGCGCAGTCAGACGGATCGTCGGATCGGAAACAAACGTCTAACCAAGGGAAAGTTCGAAAATATTCCATGAGATCTTCCCATTTAGCAGACTTGTAGTGCCAAATATTGCGCGGTTTAGGCGCCTCTCTGTCATTGATTGGTAGAATACTCGATGTCGAAAGTAGTTTATGGTCGGAAGAACCTAACGGCGGATTTACGCTGACCGTATAAATCTCCGGATTGGTGGTTAAAAACAGATCAAGACTGGCGAACTCCCCGTCTCGATCAGGGATCCGTGTTGGTTCGTCAATAAGCTGAGTTAAGCCACAACTGATTGAAAATGATTCGGCTCCACGACCTTGTTCATCGGTAATATTTGAATATTTAAGCCAGTTGATGTTGTGGACATTAAAGTCGCCCAGGATGGCAATTTCGGCATTTGGATAGTTAATTTGTAAATGATCGATGGTGTCTGCAAGGGAAGCGAAAAGTGCTCTAAAGTTAGTATCGCTTGGTGGTCGATAGAGGATACAGATGAACCTTGTGGTTGGTTGAGTCGTTATTTTTAACCACATAACATCAAAGTTTGGGGGCTCCAGAGCCTCCTCTCGTTGGCAAGAGAGGTCGTTTCTGACATAAAGACAGATTCCAAAGTTACGCCTAAATCGGGAATACAAGTCGTACCCAGGATAAAGATAGTTTACTGTGCTGGTCGATGAACTGACCTTAGTTTCACAGAGAGCGAGTACATGAGGTTTATTTGATTGCAGGTGTTGGTGCACTGGATTTATGTTCGTGTTTAAACCTCGTATGTTGCAAAAATCCATTTTGAAATTCTGTTCTCTGCATGTTGACGCCCCTGAACCAGCCCCCACCCGGAGATCCGAACGGGGGGCTATTTTACCTCCGGAATTTTTTGTATCCAGGTGCCTCATCATGCTATTTGGTCCCACAGTCCGGGACATCGGCACAGCCACGAAACGTTAAGCAACTTCACGCAGCCTAAACCGATTGTAAGATTTTGTGGTTTATAGAATTGAGACTCAAAATGATCATTTAACCCCCATTCGAAAAACCCATAAAAATGTAAAAAGTTAGTATATTGGATGAGCAGTTTTGTGGAATATTTTTAATCTTTCAGTTTGCTTGCAAATTGCAAAATTAGAAATGACTTACAAAATAAATACATACAAAATAGCATAATATCCTATCTACATTTACTTGAGATAGATAAGGTTTAACGTAAGTTGAATCATACTTTCATGTTGACATTTAGATTGTATTGTAATCTTGAGACTTAAAAACCATTATTGTATACTAGGAAAGCGTATACGAGCTATTTAGGTTTTTTTTTTTAATACGCTTCTCAGTTTACATCTGAGGTAGTATTAGTTCACAGAAAATGGATTATCCTTGAAATTCAATTTGGGTATTACCTTTTGCGTCAATAAAGAAAATAAATAACTCACTCACCCACGTGATTTTTATTGCCGGTCAAAATATACAATTTTACAAAAAAATTACTAAATATAATAATAATAATATATCGGTTTAAAACGTCTTTCGTCGTTGTCCGATGCCTAACTTCCATTCTTTTCGATCCATCCATTGATCTTCTCTCAGGTCTCGAGCACTCATAGCTTTATTAATGCTCTCCTTCCATGTTTTTTTAGGTCGTCCTCGTTTTTTGTGATTCGGTGGTATCCATTGCATGGCAATTTTGGGTAATCTGGTTTCTTCCATCCGTTGTACATGCCCGTACCATATCAGCTGTTTCTGTTCGATGTCTGTTATAATGGATCCATCTATCCCCATTCGCTGTCTTACTTCGTCATTTCGAATTCTATCTCTTCGTGATATACCTAATGTTCTTCTAAATACGTCCATTTCAGTTGCTTCAAGTTTTCTGCGATTCTGGTCTGATATTCTCCACGTCTCTGAGCCGTAGGTTAGACTACTTTTAATGAGAGTTTCATATATGTTATATTTGCGTCTCTTTCCGATGTTATCGCTCCATAGTTTTAGGCATCCTATTGCTCTTCTAGCTTGTGTTATTCGTTTGTTAATCTCGCTATCATCTTTGCATGACGTGTCGAATTCTACACCCAGATAGGTGTATGAGAGGCACCTGGTTATTTCTTCTTGATTGTCTAGCTGGATATTCGTTGGTTCCGTTCCTATAGGGAGGTATTTAGTTTTCTGCGTGTTAAGCTCTAGTCCCCAGTTCTTATATTCAGTATGCAATTTTCGAGCCATATACTCTAAATCGTCCCTATCATTTGCTATGATGACTTGATCGTCAGCAAACTGAAGAGTGTATAGGCATGTTCTGCCAATGTCAATACCCATCCCATTAAATTTCCTCTTCCATTGGTATAAGGCCCTCGCTACATATATTTTAAATAATGTAGGTGATATACAGCATCCCTGACGCAAACCTTTATCCACTAGGAATTTCTTTGACACTGTTGCCAACCTTTATTTGTGATGAGGCTCCTGTATATAAATTCTTAAGAGCTCTTATAATTGTCTGGTTAACATTGGTTTCTTGTGAGACTTTCCACAATTTTTTCACCGGGACTGTATCGTAGGCTTTCTGAAGATCTATGAACATAAGGTGGGTTTCTTGGTTGGTAGCTGACCTTTTTTCTATTATTTGTTTTAGGGTGAAGACATTATCGGTACAGGTTCTTCCAGCTCGAAATCCAGATTGCTCTTCTTCTTCTTTAGCTCTATATTCCTCTTCAATGAGATCCTGAATAATTCTTCCATAAAGACGGCTCAAAGTACTGGTCACTGATATTCCTTTATAGTTAGAACAGTCAAGCTTGTTTCCCTTTTTATGAATGGATGATATGTAAGCCTCTTTCCATTCCTCAGGCACACTCGCGCCATTTATATACTGATTTATACACCAGGTAAGCTGATCAAACAGCCTTCCTGACCCACATTTAATCAGTTCAGCGGGAATTCCTCCTGGTCCTGCAGCTCGACCATTCTTCAATTTACTAACTGCTTTTTTAACTGTATCAACGTCAACCACGATTGTTTCTCCCTCTATGAGTATATCCGTTGGTGTATTCAACAGGTATTCGTCTCTGTTTTCTGATAATAGTATCTTGTAGTGGTCCATTCATTTCTTTATTGATATAGTTTGATTGTTTGCTTTATTTTTAGAGTTCGATGTTACGTTTTTTATGAACGTCCATGATTCTGAACACTTTTTTCCTCCTAAATATGTGTTGATTTCCATACACTTTTTGTCCCATATCTCCTTCTTTGCTACGTTTATTATTCTCCTTGTTGTCATTTTCAAGTCTAAATATTGCTCTTTGTCTTCTTGTTGTTGGGTGTTTAACCATTTAAGATATAGTTGTTTTTTCCGACTTATTAATTCTTCAATCTCGTTATTCCACCAGAGTTTGTAACTATGCTTTTTAGTTTTCAATCCAACTGCCTCTTCTGCAGCGGTTCTAATACTGTTTACTATATTTTCATATACAATTTCTAGTGGCTGTCGGTTTCTTGTTCCGAAGAGTTTTTCGTCCAGTCTACGTTGGTATAACTTTTGTGTACTTTCATTAATTAAGCTATCTATTTTATATTGTTTTGTTGATACTTCTTCCGTCTGGTCAGTTTCTTCTCTCTTATCTGCACGTTGTTTGGATCTTAATGGGACTATAAACTTTGCCTTGACCATGTAATGGTCTGATCCACATGTCACACCTCTATAGGATCTTACATCATTAATTTTTAAATTTGTCTTGTGTTTAACCATTACATAGTCAATTACAGATTTAAGGCTTCTCATGTGTTGAACCCAGGTGTATGTATGAATTTTTTTATGTTTGTAGAATCCATTGGTTATTTTTAGCTGATGTTGTTGGCACAATGCAATTAATCTCTGGCCGTTGTCGTTTGTAGTAATTTCTCCATGGGGCCCTACTACGTCGTCATCAGTTCTTTGACCAACTCTACTATTCAGATCTAACTAAATATACCTTACTTATTAAAATTTTTGGGTAGCGGGTAGAGACTACTCAACGATCCCGGTAGATACCAAGTCTGCTTCCTTACACTCTTGAGCTATTACCGCAGGAAATCATGTCCCTCCCCTAAACTCCTTTACAATGCAGCTCCATACATATCTTTTCCCTGGTGAAGGGCAGCAGCGATTACCTGTACGAAATTAAAGCGTAAAGGAAATGATCCTGGACCCGCTTGTAACTGAGTTATCACGAGCATGACTGCCGCAGTTTTAATGGTTGTGGCATTGCGATGCGAAAGGCCAAAGGCTGACCATCTCATTATTCTGTCCAAGAGAATTTGCTATCTATGCTTCAGATGTTAAGGTGGCATCTTGCGAACCGGTTGACAAACCGGCACCTCGTCGTGCCCGGGCGGAGAGGTGTGATATTGGCTTCCCTGGCGTACGGAAGTAGGCTACTAGACGACATGTGCGAAATGGAGGACTGAAATGAACTCTGGCGAACTTCAATTTGTGGAGAGAATGTATACTTCTCAGGAATAACAGATGAAAGTATAGACGGAGTTGCAGTGATCATTTCTCCCAAATTGTAGACTGCAGTCATTGGATATAAACCCATCAGCAGTAGACTTATCCCTGTTAAGTTATGCATGCAGCCCACTATAACTAATATTCTCCAGATGTATGCCCCAACTGCATGCGCAGATGAGGAGCGAAACGAGGAGTTTTACAAAGCACTGTCAGCAACGATTAGTAATATACCCAAGCGCGAAATACTTATTGTCCTTGGGAACTTTAATGCCAAAATTAGGAAAACTTTAGATCGAACACATAAAGTCAGCAATGGGTCTATATCGTTTAGGCGAAAGGAATGACAGGAATGATTGCTTGTAGGGATTCTACGTTCAATATTAGCTTTCTATAATGGATACTCACTATAAACAGCACCCTAGAACGCTATATGTGTGGAAATCCCCTAAAACCGCTACAGAAACCAAATAGATTTCATATTTATTAGCTGGGAATTGTCACTCATCAATGCGAACACGTTACCGGGTGCCGACGGCGGCGGCGGGAGCGATCATGAATTGGTATGCAAAGTTTGAACTTTGTGCATAACGATTCATGATCGCACCGCCGCCGCCGTCGACACCTGGTAACGATCATGAATTGGTATGGACAAAGTTCAAACTTCGCTTTAAAGCCATCCGTAAATCTGAACCTCCCCTCAGAAACCCGAAGAGCTTATATTAAGTGATTTCTCTGATAAGTTTGACAGTATATTTCCTGGAAGAGACCCGAATCTAAACGCAGCTGCCAAAACGTCATGGCTAGAGCTAAAATATTGAGGAAGGAATCTCGCAGTGTTCTAAATCATTTCGCAAAAAGTCGTAAACCCTGGATAACGGATAGCACTTGGCAGCTAATTGAAGAAAGGAAAACTTGAAAACCATCAGATAAGAGTTCACCTAAATATTCGCAATTGTCCAAAGATTTTTTAAAGATCATGCCGAAGGGATAAAAATTAATACATAAACAGTATTTGTGAGGAAATCGAAGGACATGGTCAACGAATCAAGTGGTCTATTCCAAAAGGTAAAATTACTGACACGTGAATTTTAGCTCAAAAGCTGGTATATAGCGCGCGGAGAAGGTAGAATATTGCACGACTTGGACCAAATACTATGTCGAAGGAAATTCTATTGTGAGATTATAATGATGATCAAGTAACTCTTGAAGGGCTGAACTGGGACAACGTTACTCTAAAGCCTAACATACTTAAATCGGAAGTTGACAAGGCACTTAGGTCACTTAAACATGAAAAATCACCTGAATGTGATAATATTGTGGCAGAATATCTAAATCATCCAAGAGGGAAGGGAGTCCAGTGGTTTCATGATGTTTGCGACAAGATTTGAAAAAACGGGAAAGTGGCCTGCAAAATCTCGGTCGTCATACCATTACATAAGAACTAGAACTAACGTACTATTACTCTTTTGTCACATGCTAGCATATTATAAAACAACTAACCGTGCCCGCGGCTCCGCTCGCGTGGACTTGATTCACTACTATCGTCACTGCTTATTCCTTATGTTACCTAACGTAAAAAATTATCTGCCATTATTTCCCCTTATGTCCCATTATTTCTCCTTATCTCGCATTATCTCTACATAATTTCCATTATCTAAGCTTATCTCTGCTCATCTCCCATTATTTCTCCTTATCTCCCATTATTTCTCCCTATCTTCCATTATCTCACCATAACTCCCATTATCTAGACTTATCTCTGCTTATCTCCCATTATTTCTCCTTGTCTCCCATTATTTATATTTATCTCCCATTATCTCACCTTATTTCCCATTATCTAGGCTTATCTCGACTTATCTCGCAATATTTTTCTTTATCTCCCATTATTTCTTCTTATCTCCCATTATGTCACCTTATCTCCCTTTATCTAGGCTTATCTCGACTTATCTCGCAATATTTCTCCTTATCTCCCATTATTTCTCCTTATCTCCCATTATCTCACCATAACTTCCATTACCTAGACTTATCTCTGCTTATCTCCCATTATTTATACTTATCTCCCATTATCTCACCTTGTCTCCCATTATCTAGGCTTATCTCGACTTATCTCGTAATATTTTTCCTTATCTCCCATTATTTCTCCCTATCTCCCATTATCTCACCATAACTCCCATTACTTAGACTTATTTCTGCTTATCTTCCATTATTTCTCCTTATCTCCCATTATTTATACCTATCTCCCATTATCTCACCTTATCTCCCATTATCTAGGCTTATATCGAATTATATAGAACATATCATATGTATAAATTTATAAAAATACGTAAATTGGATAAGCGGTTCTCAAGTGATAAGCGCACTAACCGACCGACAGACAGACAGACAGAGAGACGTTGCATTTTATATATATTATATCCTTTGCAATATGATATTGTTCCATATTTAATGGTTTAGGCACTATATTGCCAGAGAACGCGCTAACGGTAGCCTTTTTTCCGACTTGATTCACTATTATCGTCACTGCTTATTCTTTATGTTACCTAACACAATAAAATATATCCTATAACCTGGCCAGAGAACACATGTATGTTTTAAAAAAAAAGTACGTAACGCACTAACGGACCGACAGACAGACAGAGAGACGTTGCATTTTTATATATATTATAGATAGATAACCTGGCCAGGGAACATATGTATGTTTTAGAAAAAAGCACGTAAATCGGATAAGTGGTTCTCCAGTGATAAGCGCACTAACGGACAGACAGACAGAGAGACGCTGCATTTTATATATATTATAGATATAGATTATTATTATTATATAACCTGGCCAATGAATTTAAAAAAAGACACGTAAATTGGATAAGTGGTTCTCGCGTGATAAACGCACTAATGGACAGACAGACAGACAGAGAGACATTGCATTTTATGTATATTATAGATTATAGATATTCTTTGCTACATAATATTTTTCCATATTTAATGGTTTAGGCTGTGTATAGCAAGGGAACGCGCTACCGGCAAACTTTTTTCCGACTTCATTTCCTATTATCGTCACTGCTCATTCCTTATGCGACCTATCGTAATAAAATATAGCCTATAACCTGGCCAGAGAACATATCTAGGTTTTAAAATAAAAAGTACGTAAATCGGATAAGTGGTTCTCCAGTGATAAGCGCACTAACGGACAGACAGACAGACAGAGAGACGTTGCATTTTATATATATTATAGACGACTGCAGTCATATGTAACTACTTAAATCCCTGAAGAACAAGCTGGATTCCAAAAAGGAAAAGGTACGCCCGAACACATTTTGAACATGCTACAATTAATAGAAAAGTACGTCCTTTATACTTTGTTTCCTGGGTGATAAAAAGACATTTGACTGTATCAAATGGAGCAAAATGTGGAAAGTACTAGTTGAGATGGGAGTACCACATTTAATACTACTCATAAGAAACCCTATGAATCTCATTTGGCTGCGTTAAGAATTGGGAACAGGCTTCCCCATACAAAATGCATAACGGAGTCCGACAGGGATGGAAACTTTCCTCAAACCTCTTTAATCTATAAGTCATAAGAACCGTTCTTGATGACTGCCAGGGTGGAGTGAACGTAGCGGGTGTGAAGATCTCAACTCTGCGCTTGAAGTGACAAGTCTTGCCTTTAGACTTTAAATAAATAGAACAAAAACGAAAATTATGATAGTAGCCGCAGCAACACTTTACAAATCTCCGGTAGGCTCGACGATTTCGAAATAGTGGATGAATTCCTATACCTTGGGTCATTAATATCTAACAAACATAATTGTTTCGAGGAAATTCATTAAAGAATCGACTTGGCAAAGTCAGCTATGACAAGACTGACCAAGATATGAAATGATTGCTCTGTCTGTGCTGTGATCGCTGCTCTTTCGTTCTTTGGTGTTTGCCATATTCCTCTACGGTGCGGAAACATGAACCATAAGGCAAGCATACTGAAAGAAAATAGATTCCTTCGAGCAATGGTGTTGCAGATGAATGTTGCATATCCCTTGGTCAGCCCATAGAACCAACGCATCTGTTCTTGCGGAGGTTAACCCCTTACCGCATACTGTCCCAAATTTGTCACACATCAAATATATTTTTTTTCTAAGTCCCTGAGTAGCTTAAGGATCTTATTTCAAATTGTTCCATATCCGGCACGTTCGCTGCTCTGACGTAAAACGCGCAGACTCCACCGCAGTCAAATCTCGACGCCAGAAAAAGCCATTAGTCCAGTGGCGGCTTGTGACACGCTATATCCTGTTTTGTGGTTTTTAGATCAACAGTTTTCATACTCTCTTGTGAATAATTTGTTGTGACAAAAAAAATTCTTATAAAGGTAGGTGTCTAATTTTGCTACTAAGGTAATATCATAATTACAATTTGACGTATTGAAGACAAAATATGAGTTTGTTTACCTGTGTCCTATTTGGAACAGTTTTATATAAAGACATGATAATTTATAATAATTACATCTCTTTCTTAGATGGACCCCAGTAAGTTTTATGGCACCAGAAATTTCCGAATTCCAAATGGTGACGTTAGTGACAATGAAAATTTATCCTCGGACGATGAACATCAAAGAAATGACTTGTTGGGTCCTAGAAAGTCCGTTCTCCTATATGAGTCAGACAGTGAAAACGAAAGAATCGTTTCGACAAACGAAGATGTTATTATTGACGAAACCGATATAGAAGATGATGATGATGACATGCCATTGTCCGCATTAGGGCAAACTTTTATAGATCATCAGAATGTGTTACCATCGACATCGACTAATAAACCGACCAAAGAGAAGCCGAAAAAAAAGCAGAAGCAAACCATTGATTGGGAGAATAAATTTCTAGCTGTCTCTGAGGAATTTGTAAAATTTCAAGGTTGTACAATTCTTCCTGATTTCATAAAAGAATTAGAAGATCCTATCCATTTCTTCAATTTCATTTTTACTGAAGAACTTTTCGTTTACATAACTGAACAGTCAAATTTGTACGGGGTTCAAAGTAGACCTGAAAGGCCACCCAATATATCCAAGGAAGAAATTCGTGTTTTTTGTGGCATTTGTATATATATGTCGATTATTCAGTTACCATCGACCAGGTCTTATTGGAATAATTCGTTGGAAATTCCCAATATCTCCAGTGCTATGACATGCAACATATTTGAAGAAATCAAACGATTTCTGCATTTCAACGACAACACACTGCAGGTTCCTCAGGGTCAACCTGACTATGATAAACTTTTTAAAATACGTCCCTTTCTGAACAAGGTTCGTGACAGATTTCTACTTGTTCCTAAAGAAGAACATATGGCCGTCGATGAACAAATCATCCCAACGAAAGCACGCTCAACTCTAAAACAATATAATCCCAAAAAGCCCCATAAATGGGGATATAAAGTTTTCGTTCTAAGCGGCGTGTCTGGTTTTTCTTACGACTTTGATTTTTACTGTGGAACTACGGTGCTTGAGAATAATCAGCCTGATCTAGGAGCCAGTAGCAACGTTGTAGTAAAACTTTCAGAATCTATTCCGAAAAATCTAAACTACAAACTCTTTTTTGATAACTGGTTTACAAGCATTCCCCTGCTAACATATCTCACCAAAAATGGCATTTTACCATTGGGTACAGTAAGAGCTAATCGTGTACCATGCTTGCAGTTTCCTAAGGAATCGGAAATGAAAAAAAAAAAGGTAGAGGTACATTTCTGGAAAAAGTGGCAACTGTCGATGGTGTGCAAATATCTGCAGTGTCCTGGTATGATAATAAAGTTGTGAATACCGTATCAACCTATGTTGGCAGTCAGCCTACATCAGAAGCAACGAGGTTCTGCAAAAAATCAAATACCCATATAAAAATCCCCCGTCCCCAAAGCGTTGCTGTATATAATGCTTATATGGGAGGAGTAGATCTCCTAGATAGCATGCTAGGATACTATAGAATCCAAATTAGATCAAAAAAGTGGTATATGAGGATATTTTTCCATTTTATTGATATGACTTGCGCTAACAGTTGGATACTGTGGAGACGAAGTTTGCAAAATGATAACTTATATTTGTCGCTCTCAGAATTCAAGCTTGCTCTTGCAGAAGTATTAACGAAATCTGGCGTGAGTCAGAAAAAAAGGGGAAGGCCAAGCACCTGCCTACAGCCTCAGCTAGATTTGAAACAAAGAAAGTATCCCTTTTCACAAATACCAGCCCACGAAGTTAGAACTGATAACTTGAGTCACTGGCCAGAAGTAAATGAAGATCGCCAAAGATGTAAATATCCTGAGTGCAAGGGAAAATCTCATGTGTCTTGTAACAAGTGTGTGGTATTTTTATGCCTAAATAAAGACCGAAACTGTTTTTATAAATTCCATACTGAATAAACTTTGTATGACACGTTTAAACATTTTTACCGAAATTTATTCTCTAGTTTAATTTTTTTTTTTTTTCCGTTTTCCCAATTTGTGCCAAATTTGGCACATGTCAAAAGGTGATTCATATCTTGATAAAAAAGTAACTATTTTTTTTTTAACATTTATTTCGTGTATTTAAAAATATTATCTAACATATATATTTTTTTGCAAAAATAAAAAAAGTCATGCAGTAAGGGGTTAAAGTAAATCTTCGATTGTCATCAATCTGTCTCCAATGCTACTTCAATTCTTTGGCCATATTGCAACGAAAGGGACCGATAGTTTGGAGAGGTTGGTCATGGCTGAGGATGTGCCAGGCAAAAGAATGAGAGGTAGGCCCCCTACAAGATGGGCAAATCAAGTCCAAAAATCAACAAACTCGACACTCTACCGTGCGTTTAAGGCAGCTGAGGGCAGATGCCGATGGAGGGACATGGTTCAAGATAAGTAAATCATGATCGTCAGCATTGAAGTAACGACAAGAGAGAGATTAAAATTTAAAAACGTTTTATGAAAAGTTATTCCCCTATCACCTTTTTGGATGTATGTAACATTTTAGCATTCAGATAAATGTTTTAATTTTTATCACTATTTTAATATTTGCGAGATTTCGAAAAGACAGAAAATCTTCTAATGTTAAAAATATTACTTTTTATCCTGAACCATATTGTTTTTAAACCAAAATGGTTTTTGGTACAATGACAACAAGAATAGATAGCACTTTAAAATTTGATGCCAAGTTGACGGAATGTCAACGATTTGTAATAGAAGTTAAGTCAATTTTACTTTTTTAATAAGTTGATGTTAAAATGAGACTAAATAAAACATCATCACTCTGATTAACGCATCTAATTAAAATTAAGACGTGAATAAACTTAAAGTTTCAATTTTATTCTTTTTAAAACAAACTTAATGTAACAGTACCTATTTATTACCATAGACGTGTATATGTGTTACAAATTTTACGACTTATTTTGTGAGTTAAAGTAAATATTTATTCTATATAATGTTTTTAATAAAAAAAAGTGTTAACATTGATTTTTAGTAAATTTAATCTTTGTTAATCTGCTTCCATCGCCATGCAATCACTCCACATTTAAGCAAACATGATCATTTTTAAAAAACTAACAGAATTTATATTAGTTTTAAAATTTGTTATTTCTACTGTATTCCCAGAAAGTGTATTTGAGATGGTAAATATTACGGAAAAACGCCGCACAATGGGGCGAATGCGTTATTTTTCGATCATTTGCTTATAACTTCCACATTTGTTATTGGAATGACTTCAAACTTAATACACATAATGTACGATTAATATATGTTCAGTATATGAAATAAAAATCGTACTATATACTGTTATCGCGTGCCCGATAAAGCGTAAAAATGATTATTTCAAAATACTAGACAACAAATTGAAAAATTTTTCGATTACATGAGTGCGAATAGTCATTTTCAATGTATTTTTGCCTGCTGAACACGAATCCGTTGTCCAAATTGGGCTACCGCATCGTAATTTTGAGAAAAATGACGGAAATTTGCAAAAAAACGACGGTTTCAAGGATTTTCATGACATAACACAGGCACAAATATTTTTCTCATAAATTTCGTTAATTCTACGCGTAAGTATCAAAATTTAGCTTTAAAATACCTTTTGTTTCGTTTTGATACATTTTTTATTTTCGAGGTATAGCTAAAATTAGAAACACTGGCTGCGCTTACGCAGCATTAATATCATTGTCCCGTGTTATGATTGTCCTACGCATGCGACATGTAACGGAACATTAACCCAGCAAAATACACTCATGAAGCGAATAATATTTCGAATATCAATTATCTGCTCTTAGCGTTACCCAGGATCAACGACGTGGACGTGACAGATATTTAATCCCTCTCACATTTGTACTTCTTGTTTAAATCATCGTAATCTGTATCATCATCACTGAAATGTAATAGATGTTTTACATCTTCGGACAATTCTTTCTTCTTACGTTCCATCAATTTTCGTGAATTAGATATTATCGGATCTGAAGCAATCATCAAATTATTAAAAATATCTTCATTATTATATATTCGAGACATTCTTCGCTAATGGTTTTCTCTATATTTTCTGAAATATTTGTGATTTGCTTCCTGAGCATCTTCAGATAATTGCCCTATTGGCACGCTAGCATTTGTTATAATATCGCTGCCATGAATCAATAACTTGTGAATTGACACTGGCATGTAGTACCATGGGTATAGTGATACAAATATTTCGGCAGTTCTAAAAGCGTAAGATTCGAACTCAATCACGTTAATTTTTTTTACCACTAGCGATTGCTCGCAATAGAACTCCAAATCTGGTTATCGAATTTTCGTCTATATCTGTAATGGCAGCTGATAACTGTGGATTGGCAAAAAATTTCCTGGCAGTGTTGCCATCATTGGATGTACCCTTCCCTTGTTTTACAAAGTCTACCAAAAGACCTGTTCTCATTCTGAAAGCAGTCTGTATCTCGCGTTTTTTTTGCTCCACTTCTCGTTTATGATTTTCATTCCTTACTGCCCAACATTTGAAAGAGGAATGAGGAGTAAATCGTCATTTTTTCATTTCATTGGAATATTGCCCGAGAGAATGGCTGAGTGGAGAACGTTAGATCAAGTCGGGGGAACTTTAATGTCATTTTTTTACCAAAGGGAGACGAAGGGGATAAAAATCGGATATCTCCGGAAACTTTGCCCTATCAGATGGTGGAAGCGCCATCTTATTCCACCTCATTCCAAAAACTTTATACATCTTTGAATATTGAAGTAAGAATAATTTTTTGTGTTGAATATGTCAAATGTTTATTAATATATTGTAGCACTCTAATGATGTTACACTAAGATTAATTTGTTGCTTGAAACCTAATAAACAAGTTCTAGTAAGTGTTTAACTTATATTCGTAGTTATGTTGTCCACAGAGAATTTAGAATGTAATTTCTCGAATTACAGAAATTCCAACATTGACGAAAATGTCACACTTCAATGGATAATTTTAAGGAAGGCAGAAGGAATAAATTAGTTATAAACATATTTATGTATGGTTTATTATATATATTAAAGGAAAAAATCGTTAATATTCGAAAAATACATCTTTAAATTTTTTCATCCAATATCCGATTTTTTACGCCGTCGCCCCAATGTACGTCGTTTAAAAATATTTGCTGATTTTACGGTGTAGGCCAATATTTTTAGTGTTCCATACGGAACACTTATGGAATCACTCTCTGTCTGTCACACATAGAAAGTTGAAATTTGGCATAAATGTAGTAATTGATGGCCCAGTCAAAGCGGTGTACTTTTGAAAGTTAAATTTTGCCTTAAGGGGTTGTTTTTGAGGGGTGAAACCAGAAGTGAAAAAAAAAATTTGCGAGGTTATCAACTGGAGTGTCAAATCAAAGCTTATAAAAACAGTAGTTCAAAAATATGTATGATGTAATACTGGCGCAAACTTTTTTTTATATTATTTTTAAAATATGGTCAAAAATCGCTGTCTCCCCACCCTATTTCTAAAAGTGCCGGAATATTCTCCATAATGTGTAGATTGAGCGAAAATTATCACGAGTGCATTACGTTTGATAATTTACCTGATATAAAATAACCGGTAAAGTGCAAGTTGAACTTGCACAATTAGTGTTCCGTACGTTGATTGCTTTTAAAATAAAAATAAATTGTTACAGTGGTATAAAATGATCAGTGACTTCATAGAACACACCCCAAAGGAGTTTTCAACAAAGTTTGTTTCCAATCTTTACTGAAAATTGATGACCTTGAAATTTTTGTTTTTTTTTATATACCAAATAAATTATTAAAGGTAACGCACTTCGTTCAATCTACAACTCGTGGAGAGCAATCCAGAATTTTTTCAAAATTTGTTGATCAGTACTTTTCGAGATAAGGTGGGGGGACAGCGATTTTTCGCGACTTTTTATAAATAATACAAAGAAAAGTGAGTTCAAGTACTACATTATATATATATTTTTTACTCGTGTTTTCACAAGCTTTCATTTGACACCACACTCGATCACCTAGTAAAAAAATTTTTTTTCACTTCCGATTTTTCACCCCCCCAAAACTAACCCCTTAAGTCAAAATTTAACTTTCAAAACTACATGACTCTGATTAGGCTATCAATTCCTATATTACTACCAAATCTCAACTTTCTATGATAAATAGTTTCGGAGAAAATCGGGTGTGACAGACAGACGGACAGACACCGAAGTCATCTTATAAGTGTTCCGTACGGAACACTAAAAACATTTGATTTGACAATATAGTGGAGATTTTTTTCGTGGAAAGTTGTGAATTTAACCGGGACTAAGAGGTACGAAATATCAATACGTATTACATGCAATCAGTAATATACTTATATACTTTTCAGTACATTACTGCTTTAAGCATTTGGCCAGTGAAAGATAAAATAAATTTCCAGGACCAACGGATAAGTACCGAGACAAAATAATTTTATCTATCTATAATATATATAAAATGCAACGTCTGTCTTCTGTCCGTCCGTTAGTGTGCTTATCACTCGAGAACCACTTATCGGATTTACGTGTTTTTTTTTTTAAACATACATATGTTCTCGGGCCAGGTTATAGGATATATTTTATTACGTTAAGGTAACATAAGAAATAAGCAGTGACGATAATAGTGAATCAAGTCGGAAAAAAGTTTCCCGCTAGCACGTTCTCTCGCAATACACTACCTAAACCATTAAATATGGAACAATATCATGTAGCAAGGAAAGTTATATATATATATATATATATATATATATATATATATATATATATATATATATATATATATATATAAAATGCAACGTTTCTCTGTCTGTCTGCCCGTCCGTTAGTGCGCTTATGACTTGAGAACCACTTATACGAATTACATATATTTTTTTTAATTTAAACATTTGTTCTCTGGCCAGATTATCTATAATCTGACCTTTATGACACCTTTCCTTCGTAATTGGTAAACATTCACTGCTAGGATAAAAAAACGACCTTCTGTCTGATTTTGCTTTCAGCAGTGGGATGCGGAAAAAATATGTATGAAATTATTTTTTTAGCGTCGATTTTTTCCTTTATTATTGATATCTGCTATTTAAGGGCAATTTTCTACAATCGGTCTTGCTACAAGAATCCACCAATATATGCAGTGATATGTACAGCCTTGGCCAAAAGTATTAGGCGCCCCTAATAAACACGTGAAACTCATAAAATATTAAAAGACTAATTGTTTTAACAGTACTATAGGCGGCGCTGTCAAAAGCTAACTTAAACAATAGACAGTCTCTTTTACGGGTCCATAAAACACCTGGCCCACAAAACTGCGATAATGAGGCGTTTTGAAAAATATTTTTAATGTTTTATCAGTCTCTTTTTACTACTTGTAGTGTCAAGAAGCTTCCGTGCGTGTTTTATTTGTGAACTGGACATTCTTATATTTGAGAAATGCCTAAGATAAGTGGGCTTGGTATCGAAATCGAATTAAAATTCAAACCCTACATGAACAAGGCAAGTCCCAAGTAGAAATAGCCAAGTTAGTGAAATGTTCTCGGTACGCAGTGCAATGTGCTATTAAAAGGTTTGTGGAGAAGGTTTGTGGAGACTGGCTCCCATGCCAACAAAATGAGAACGGACAGAAAACGTAAGACTAATGAGCGACAGGACAGAAAACTCATCCGCGAGTCTATTAAAAATCGAAAAAAAAAGCTCGCTGCAACTCTGTTGGAAGAGATTGGGATGCCGATTAGTTCTCAAACGGCAAGGAGAAGACTGACAGAAGCTGGATTAAGAGGGTGTAAAGCTAGAAAGAAACCTTGGCTTTCAGAGACCAATAGGAAGAAACGCTTAGAATGGGCTCTGAAGCACCAACATTTTAGCGAAGAGGATTGGTCTAATGTTGTATGGTCCAACGAATCCAACTTTGAGATAAGTTTTTATATGATTTATTTTAACAAATAACTACATACAATTACTCTTGATTTAATCCGTTTTACTCAAAATAATAACTAATTTTTTAATTGAGTATTTTTTCTATTCTTACAGTTATTCGGAAGGTCAGTTGTGACAGTCGTGAGGCGGCGTGTCGGCGAGGAATACCATCCAGATTCCGTGGTATCTACTGTAAAACACGGAGGAGGCAGCATTATGATCTGGGGCTACGTGGCTGCTAAAGGTGTCGGCGAAATGTTCGTTTGTGAAGGCCTCATGAACAGCCAAAAGTACATAAATGTACTAGAAACTGTACTGATGCCTTCGCTAACGCGCATTTTTGGCGACACTAATTTAGACGGCATCAAATTCGAGCAAGATAATGCACCTTGTCATAAATCAGCGGCTACGATGCGCTGGTTTAGAGACAATAACATACTCTTGTTGGATTGGCCGGCGCAGTCTCCAGATCTAAACCCTATCGAGCATCTTTGGGGTATTCTGAAGCGCAAGATACGGGAGTATAGCATAAGTGCCATAAGTACAACTGAATGTACTAGGCTTGTACGCAGCATGCCCCAAATAATCGCTGTTGTAATTAAAGCTAAGGGCGGACACACCAAATATTAATTTATTTTATAATTTTAGCTCAATATACGATTTTACAAAACATACGAATTTAATTTTTTACCCTGAAACACAAGAAATGAAGTAAATTGTAGGGTGCCTAATACTTTTGGCCAAAGCTGTATATATGTATTTAAAAATATTTTTTGCATTCTTTTTAGATTTGCGACTTCGGTTTGGCAAGGGTAGCGGATCCAGACCACGACCACACAGGGTTCCTTACAGAATATGTAGCGACTAGATGGTACCGAGCGCCGGAAATTATGCTCAATTCCAAGGTATCTGTTTAAAATTAATTTGAATTTTTATTTCCATTAAATGTATTAACATCATTTTAGCCGTTTGAAGATCATACGGGAACGATCAAACCACATGGCATAGAAACATATATTTTAAACATATTTTTCATCGAATTTAAAGTTAAATTCTTTTTTCAGTATTGACAGGAAATATTTGTAACTACTTCTACGTTAGAAATTACTGTTAGTTAAACAAACAGTTAAACATTGTAAAATACTATTTTATTGTAATGTCAGCTTGTAATTTTTCATATATATTCAATATTACTAATCAATTAGTGAAGAACCTGGCGAGATGATGTACATACATACCAGGTGTACAAGTATGAAATGCGAATTTCAGACAACAGATGGTGCACCATTGCAGTTTGTGCTATAAAGATTTGACACAGCGCCATTTTGTTGTGTCATCAACAAGTGTCAGACGCGCACGAGTGATAAATTGGGAAAGTGTGTGCATAGTGTTGTGTTCAATATGTCGAAATTTATACCGAACAAAGAGCATTCGCGGAATGCATTAATTTTTTGTTTTCATTTGGAGAAAACTGCTGTTGAATCATACCGATTACTTCGAGAAGCTTATGGTGAACATGCTCCATCGCAAGATACGTGTGAACGATGGTTTTGGCGTTAGAAAAGTGGTGGCTTCAATGTTGCAGACAAGGAACGTGAAAAACCGCCAAAAAAATACGAAGATGGAGTTGCAAGCATTGTTGGACGAAGATGATTCGCAAACATAAAAACAACTCGCCGAGCAATTGGGCGTTAGTCACAACAAGCTGTTTCCAATCGGCTACGAGAGATGGGAAAGATTCAGAAGCCCGGTAGCCATATCGACCGCAAGACCGAATCGCTTTGGCAGAAAGATGATGCCCTGTGTTTGGTGGGACCGGAGGGGCGTGGTCTATTATGAGCTGTTAAAACCTGGGGGAACGGTTAATACTAAACGTTACCAACAACAATTGACCGATTTGAGCCGTTCGCTGCTTGAAAAAAGGCCAGAATACCGAAAGAGGCAACACAAAGTCATTTTTCTTCATGACAATGCTCTATCACATACGGCAAAACCAGTTCGCGACACGTTGGAAGCACTCAGCTGGGAAGTTTCTACCCCATGCGGCTTACTCACCAGACTTGGCTTCTTCCGATTATCACTTGTTTGCATGGATGGGAAGATGGGAAAAATGTATAACAAGTGATGGAGCATACTTTGAATAAAGCACTTTTTATCATTCTTCCGAATTTAACATGTTTTTTTTAGAAAAGAAAAACCGCATTTCATACTTGTACACCTGGTATACCCTTACACACAGACGTCCTAATAATAAAGGGTTTTCCTAGTAGTCGTTTTATGATTAATCAGATACATATATACTTATATTACTAACATAGTTATTTTTGTTATGAATACTTTTTAATTTTAGTTAAATTTAATACGTTGTGATCGCACTAATTGTTGGAAAAATTTAATGGGGACAATTTAATGACTTGTCATTAAATACTGATTATTGGTTACTAGCAACAACATTAATAAAAATCATTCACGTTCTCTTAAGACACCAGAGAAATTATCGAAATTCTTCCCTGGTTAAATTACTTACGGGGATAATTTTGTGGATAAAAGTACAAAAAACATAATAAAAAGGTTAAACATGGTAGAGATGCCTTGGCGTTTTTGATCTTGATCAGATAACAAGCGCTAATCTTTTACGTTATATTCTTTGTTCTGACTTTTCTGCTCCTCAACAATTGCTTATTCTCGTTTGTAATTAAGGCAGACACCATTCTAGGGCACTGTAAATAAAAGATTATAGTAATCAGAATTTGGCGGGGTAAATTTTCTATATTGTTAAACCCCTCCAATATCTGGTTGCTATAAACTTCTTGTGTGCGCGCTTTTGTCATCAGTGTTGGAAAATGGCGGTTTCCTTAATTGCAACTTATTATTATTCTTATTTTAGGAAAGACGTGAATCTTTTCAATTTTTTTGTTTTCGCAATTATTGCAAAATCTTTTAGCTATAAAAGAAATGGTTTAAAGTGGGACTCAAGTTACAATAAACTTTTCCAATTTTTGTGCAAGTTAACGTATACAGTCAGTCTAAAATGTCTCCGTACACCAGCTGCTTTCTATACTATTTTATTTATTTATTTATTTATTTACGGGACAGGCCCATTAACTCATAAAGACCAAATACAAAAGTTTACATATATAAATGACACTTAAAAACTAAAGGCTAAAACTAAGAAATTCAGAAAAGAACCCCGATCAGCCTCTTAAAAAGATACAAGGAGCTGAAGAACAAGTCCAGTGATGGGCAGTTATTTACAATGCTCATAGGTCTTGTCATGAAGGTATTAGCTCCGTAGGTTGTCTTATGATAAGGTTTAAAGAAGGACAACATAGATCTAGTATGTCAGGTGCATACAAATTAATCTGAGATTAAAGTTCTGGACAATTTACATTGGAATTTAAAATTTTAAAGAACATTACAAGATCGCGCTGAACTCTCCGGTTAGACAGGGTATTCAAATTTAATATAGATATCAGTTTTGAATAACTAATAGAATCATTGTTAAAGAATTTAAAATTAATTTGACGTAGAAATTTACTCTGAACAAGCTCCAAGCTCCTAGCATGACAAGCAAAAGGTGGGTTCCACACATATGAGCAATATTCCACACATATGAGCAATATTCCAAGAGAGGCCTAACCAACAAGCAGTACAGCATTTTTATAGAGGTAATGGATGAAAATTCTGATGCAACGCCTAATGAACCCAAGCATCCTCAGAGACCTAGACGTTACCTCGGTTATATGAGGAATAAAACTCAGTGCCGAATCAAACTTAACCCCCAGATCCCTAACATTAACCACGGACACGAGGGAAGTCCCATTTATGCTGTAATCAAAAAACAATGGATTGCGCGATCTCGAGAAAGACATAGAGAAGCATTTAGAAGTATTTAAAAACTGACACCAGACACTAAGTCTATCCAAATCACCCTGCAATCCCACACAATCCTCAATCGATCCAACCGCCGTATACAACTTCAAATCATCAGCAAAAAGCAAGAATCTGGAAGACCGAAAGCAGTCGGCCACATCATTCAAGAACAGGTTAAACAACAGAGGCCCCATATGGGAGCCTTGAGGCACCCCCGAGGGCACAGTAATGTTGACAGACTTAAAATTATTAGCTTGAACCACCTGAACTCTGCCACACAAATAACTCCTAATCCAGCCTAACAATGGACCCGATATGCCACGGTTATTGAGCTTCTTAAGAAGAACACCATGGTTGACCTTATCAAAGGCCTTAGAGAAATCGGTATAGATGGAATGTACCTGAGATCCACTCTCCAAGGTCCTCGACAGGTAGTACGTATAGGAAATCAAGTTCAATTCAGCAGACTTGCCTCTCTGAAAACCAAACTGTTCATCTATTATAGATGGTCCCAAGTTAGATGCCAATACTTTAGTTACTAGGTTTTCAAATAATTTAGGAACAGTACTCAAAATACTTATTGGCCTACAGTTTGCGATATATGCCCTGTCCCCTGACTTGAATACCGGGGTGACAAAACTGGTCCGTTTTGTCACCCGGTTCTGTTATGTTTAACTAATTAATTGGAACTATCAGAAAACATGTTTAAATTAATATTTGAAACTTAACCAATGAAGATTAGTATTAAAAACAACTAAGGAACATTTTACTTAGAAGTTACATCATTGTTATAAAAATGTAAACAAAATTAATGTCAAAAAGTCTCCATACACTCAAGAACTGCTTTGATAAAAACACGTTATAATCAGCCGCATTTTATCAAGCTATCTATTGCTCGCTAAACTGAAAACAAATGAATAATTTTCATCTATACTTTATAATCTGTCACTTGTTTCTAGTAATTTTGCACTGGCTTTTCAAAATAGTGTTAAAAATGAGCGAGAGAAATTGTGAAATTCCATTTCAAGTTCGAAAGACTGATTTGTGGAAAGATGGAAAATCGTACAGAAATAAATAAATAAATAAATGGCCTGAAAACATCCCTCTTGGGGTAGGGCCACCCTTTGGGTTCTCTAGATCTAGTTTATGGGTTGATCAGACCCGTTTTCCTTGTTATATTTCTCTGCTTAGTTGTTTCCAAAGTTTTCTGTTAGACGTCTTCTCCTTCCAGTTCGTAATCCCTGCTGCCTCCGTGTCTTCCTTGACTTGCTGCAACCATCCTATTCTCGGTCTTTCTCTCCTTCTACGTCCTGGTTCCCATTGAAGTATTTCATATATTGGTGCTCCTGGACCTGCTTTCCATGTGTGCCCTAGCCAATTAAATCTCTTCTGTTTTATTTTTTTGACTATGTCCTCCTCCACTTCTTCCAAAATTTCTTGATTAGTCCTCCTTCTGTAGACTCCTTCACATATTCTTATTGGCCCTAGGATCGCTCTTAATATCCTTCGTTCAATTCTTCTCATGTCTTCCTCTTGTTTCTTTGTCATGCTTATAACTTCGGCAGCATACATTAGTTTGGGAGTATTATTGTCTTGTATATCCTCATCTTACTGTGTCTTCCTATTATCTTACTACTTAACAATTTCTTATTGCTATGGAACAATTTGTTTGCTATTATTAATCTTTCCTTTACTTCCATTTCCTTGTTCCCATCCCAATACAGCGTCACTCCCAAATATTTATTCTTCTCTACTCTTTCGAAGGTATATTCGTTTGTTCTAATCCTTTCCATTTCCTGAACATTTTGTTTTCCATTTTTCATTATTTTGGTTTTCACTTCATTTATCTTCAACCCCATTTTCGCTCTCTCTCGCCATTTTCTTCATTATTTTATGGTTCTTTGCAATAATTACTACATCGTCCGCATATGCCACTATCTGGCTGCCTCTTGTTCGTATTGAACCCTGATTTATATTCCTTAGTACATATTGTAGTGTTAGATTGAATAACGTTGCCGATAATGCATCTCCCTGTCTAACTCCTTTCTTAATTTCGAAATCTCGTGTTCTTCCTTTCTGTGTTTTGACATTGGCGAATGTCTCTTTCAGTGTCATCATACATAGTCGTCTTATCTTGCTCGGTACTCCTAGTTCTTTTAGCACTGTATTTAATCCAGTTCTCTTAACCGAGTCAAATCCTTGCTTAATGTCAACGAACAACAATTCCAAGTTTAGCGCATGTTGTTGTGCTCTTTCCAATGCTTGTTTGACCACATGTATTGCATCTACCGTAGATTTTCCTTGTGTAAATCCACATTACTATTGTCCTATTGCATTTTTTTTTTTTTTTATTATTTTTATAGGAAAAATTGATAAAAAGTCGCATGCTACTGTTCACTACATTGTAAACCAGTATAAATCTATGGGTTCCTATAAAATTCGACCATGCTCCGGTCGTCCCACAGTGTCTCGACTAGTACAAGCTAGCGGGACAATATTATTTCTTCACTTATTTCAATTGTTTATGTATATTCCAGGTATCTTAAGCTATTTTAAGAAAAAAAAAGTTGAAAAATGTGTACTGTATGTGTATTAATCGAAATATGTAGCTGCAAGACGGAAGTGGTTTACTAATGTGTCTCATTTGTTCACTATTGTCGCTAATTGTTCTTTAATTAGCTACATACGTCTACCTACTCATTATGTGTGAAAAGCACAATCATGTTTGTTTACAAAGAAATTTCTAGGAAAAAAAATGAAAATCATAATGATAGTACCCACATTTATTAATTTACAAACTATTATTTCTTTTAAAATAAATTAGTACAATAACAGTATCTATATATCAATTATTTACAATAACAAGGTGTATAAGTAAAAGAAATATAATATTAAATAACTTATATACTAAGGCATGAATTATAAGCAACTACAACACACAATAAAATAAGAATAATAATTACAATAAAAAAATACTTAAACCTACTAATCACCATCAGATGAGTCGTCATCACCGCTCTCCCATTCAGTAGAATATTCAGAGAGTAAATAATTCTCCTCATTTAATTCGTGATGATGACTTACTGATGGTGTTTCGGATGGCAATGAAGGTGGGATAATCAACTGCAGAACCTCCGATGGCAAAGAAGTAAATTTTCTTCGCGGTAATTCTCTATACGAGTTGATAACAGGATCAGACGTAATTAAAAGCATTCTCAAAAGATCTGTATTTGTGGCAATACGTGACCGCTTCCTGGTGTGCCGTTCACGGAATCTACGACAGTCTTTATTTCTTGCCTCCTGGGCTTCTTCGGAGAGTTGTCCAATGGGAAGAAGAAAAGACTTTATAACTTCCGCGCTGTGTACAAGAATTTTATGCACAGTAACGGGCATGGAATACCACGAATACAGATCAAGGTATAATTTTCTAGTATCAACACAAAACCTTTCGAATTCTATATAATTTATGTCATATCTCGATGACAAAGTTCTTAAAATTACATGAAATCTACGAATAAGGTTTACGTCTAATCCTGTAATTTCGCTGCTCAATTCAGCTTTGGAAAAAAATCTACGTGCTGTGTTTCCATCGTTTGTGTTAACATACCCAGGTTTTGGTTTATCTACAATGAGACCCATACGATCTTTAAACACTTTTTGTATCTCTTGTGAGCGTTGCTTCACAATAGCTTTGTCGTTATCTCCCCTGACTTGCCACTTTTTTACTTCTAAACGATAGCTGATGTGAAGCAAACATTCAAACGTGCGGATGCATGCATGTAAAGTAGATAAACCAAATGCAAGGCGTTCTTCGTTGCTGGGATATTTCTTTGGCTCCTCGTTCATAGTAGACGGGGTGGCACCGCAAATATAACACTTTTGTGTTGAACTTGTGTCTGTTAAGGCATTGCACACTTTGCCATCAGTCATTGTCAACAACAAATCGTGTTTAACAGAGATTTGAGATCCAGCAACGTTACATAATGTTGGAAGAAGCTAACTTACTTCATCTAAAATTTTAGAAGTTTCTTCTTTCGTAAACTCTTTTGTCTCCTTGGCAAAAATAAACTTAATAGGACGGCAATATAAAGAAGAGGAAGGTCTTGGATTTTGCCAGATCACAGTTTCGCCATCAAGCAGTCTCAAAGGGACAAATGAGTATACGAACAAAAATTCGTCTGTAGCGTTAGTGTTCTCAAATTTCTGCTTATACGTGCTTTGCCCCGAACTCCCATCACAGCCCCATTTGCTTACCAACGTATAATATGAACGAGGTAACACACTTCTAATGACTTCCGTCTGAGCTTTAACTAATCGTTCAGCCGTTTTATCCAAAATCACGTGAAGTTTAATTTCAGCTCGAGATTCAGTCACAGAAATATATTCGTCAGAAGGACAACAAGGAGCTTTGGACTTACCTAAACTATAAAACGATGGATACACTTGATGTCCCGCTTTCATTGACCATTTTCTTGTTTGTTTATATGAGTGAGAAGTCGATTTCGAGTCCACATAATAAGCTAAAGCTTCGTCTGGTGTTAACTGCCGACTTTGTTCAGAACACTTATTCTTTTCTCTAGTTTCACTGACCGCGACGTTATGGATCTGTTTAGCAACACTTCGATGCCCTTCTTTTCGAGTAGCTAACTCAGCTGCTGTAATAAGTTCACTTGCACTTCGCGATTCCAAAAGATCTTCCACTCTCCGTCTCTTCGTTTTCGTTGATGAGTCTTCAAATGATTTTCTGAGTCGCCCTACGGAAAGAGCCGCTGATGATGTTGAAGTGCACGGCTGGTTAACACACATCTTTATTTCGATTCCGGATCCCTCTAACCAATCTTTATGTTTGATTAGAAACATTTCTTTGTTACACTTTAAAGAAGTCCACTTTTGATTGAATTTTGCTGAAAGGCTTGATATTTTTATTTTGAGTCGTTAGAAACATCAGACATATTGAATTTTTCACTTATATAATAAAAAATGCCACTGTTTCGTTCAGTTTTGTCATGTTTTAGCCATTCTTCAAAAAAC
Source organism: Pachyrhynchus sulphureomaculatus (assembly GCA_019049505.1). NCBI lineage: Eukaryota > Metazoa > Arthropoda > Insecta > Coleoptera > Curculionidae > Pachyrhynchus > Pachyrhynchus sulphureomaculatus. The sequence continues at coordinate 196,352,175 of CM032456.1, forward strand.
TCCATTTTCGTCATAGCCACGACTCGTTCTGAAAAAAATAAAATAATTTTACTTTCGGGCCTTTTCGGGGTCTATAATATATATGAATCTGTGCCTGAATGTTGTAGGTATTACATATAGAAAAATCTAGGTGGATATATGTGGATAAAAAAAGTTTGCTACTTTTAAAGTTTACAATTAATGTAAAATTTGCTGGATTTATCTATACATTTACAAATTGATATTACACCAAAAATATACATATTTTTTATAAAAAATATAAGTCATAATAGAGTACATACCTTCAACAGAATATTTCATCACAAAAAAACTCGTTTCACTTTGCTACCAATTTTAAAATATGTTATCACAAGTGTGCATAAAATTCAACTGATTTGCAAATGAAAATGACCTCTCTTATAATGGTTACTTTGACCCCCTGATAAGATACCTTTATGAGGTGATAAACAAATTAATTCTTGGAATTCGTTAAATGGGCGGGGGGGTTGTTTACAAGTCGTTATCAGTGGTTCCTGGATATTATGTCATGAATATTGTCCCGCTAGCATGTTCTTGCCGAATCACTGTGCGTCCCAAGAAACTGACTCCACGTGAATAGGCCAGTATTGTTAGACAAATAATTATAGTGCACCAAAATTAAAAGAAGAAGAATGGGAACTATTTTCGAAAAATGTTTATTCACTAACAGTAAGAAATTGTTTACACAGGGCAGGCTATAAGGGGTGTGCAGCCAGGAAGAAGCCGTTAATTTCGGAAGCTAATCGCAAAAAGCGGTTAGCTTTTTACGATTTTACTAAACCACCAGAATTTTGGGAATCCGTAATCTTTAGTGATGAAACTAAAGTTAATCTTTTTGGGTCTGATGGCAGAACTAAAGTTTGAAGAAAGGAGAATACCGCATTCGATATTAAAAACATTTGTTCCACGGTGAGACAAGGGGGTGGCAGTGTTCTGCTTTGAGGATGCACGTCCGCTGGAGGGGTTGAAAATTTACATTTTATTAATGGTACCATGGACCAGCATGTTTATCTGAAGATTTGGAGAAACATTGTAAGAGAAAGTGTCCAAAAATTATCACTTGAAAAAAGATACATTTTCCAACAGGACAATCATTCGAAACGTAATGTTTCAAATAGAGAAGAATTAAAAAACAGAATATTGAACGAATGAGAGAACATGCCAGCAGAAGTTACTAGAAAGCTGGTTGCAAGCATGACAAAAAGGTTATAGGAGATTATCAAGGCCAATGGCGGTCCCACTAAATATTAGTTATGTTGTTATTTTCCGTTAAACTCTGACAAACTATTATTGGTAATTGTTAAGTGTATGGAGACTTTTTTGACATTAATTTTGTTTACATTTTTATAACAATGTAACTTCTAAATAAAATGTTCCGTAGTTGTTTTTAATACTAACCCTCCTTGGTTAAGTTTCAGATATTAATTTGAACATGTTTTTCTCATAGTTCCAATTCATTCATTAATTAAATATAACAGAAAAATAGTAAAGAAAGCAGATGGTGTATGGAGACTTTCTGGACTGACTGAATATCACTTTAAACAACACACTATAAAATACAATCCAATTTAATTTATTATTTCAGGGCTATACTAAATCTATTGATATATGGTCAGTAGGATGTATACTGGCGGAAATGTTAGCCAATAGGCCAATTTTTCCGGGGAAGCACTACTTAGATCAGCTGAACCATATCTTAGGAGTACTTGGTTCGCCGTCACAAGATGATTTAAATTGTATTATAAATGAAAAGGTACAAGATTTTTTTAATTCTGTGTCAACATTTTTAGAGTCGGTAAAACGACATTTACATTATATTTTCCATTTATGGTGTATTGAAATTTAAAGGTAATTAAAAAATCGTGTCGGGAAAAGAAAAACAGGAATAAAAATAGATAAAAATCAGTAACTATAGCCCCAGGCAGGCGTCAGTAATACTATATTTTACTTGTATACTCATTCTGAAACATATTTCTTATGAACTTAAGTTTCTTACTTAAAAAAATGTTCAGTTTGCATTCACTGATTAAATTTTGGTTCTGAATGGCTTCTTGCTTCATCAAATACTATTTATATCACGGTTTCGAATTTATTTTTGCAATATGTTTATATATATATATATATATATATATATATATATATATATATATATATATATATATATATATACACACATATATATATATATATATATATATATATATATATATATATATATATATATATATATATATATATATATATATATATATATACAGTCGACACTGTTTATAGTGAAACTCTATATAGTGAAAGACTCTTTATAGTGCAATTTTTTCAAGACCTAGAATATTTTAATGAAATTTCATGTAAAAAGCCCTGCATATACTGAATCTGTAAAATAGTAACACTCTATATAATAAAATTTTTACCGGAATTTTATGTATAAATTTTTATGCATTTATTGAGATCTTGGCCATTTTGGGTTCCCCATTTTTATCTAACATTAGCACGAATTCCATTTTTATGACGCATTCTTTTGAAAAGGTTCTTAACGCGTTTATAACGCCTAACGGTTGGCAATAAATCAGGTAGATTTCTGTGAGAAACCCGGGGAATAACCCATTTTATAGAAACCCGGGGAAAAACCCATTTTATAGTCGAGGCCTAGTAATTCGCAAATTCAGGTTCAGTTTCTTTTTGTTTAAGAATCAAGTAAGATGTCCAAGCGAGTGTGTTTAAGTTTAGCTGAGAAAATTAAAGTTTTGAAGGAAGTTGATAAAGGCTGCAAAAAAATTGATGTTGCTACAAAATTTGATGTTTCTCCAAGTTGCGTCTCTCTGATAATAAGAAGTCGCGACAGTATCATCAAGAAACCTAGTGTTCCAAGCAGTCGAAAACGAGTACGGGTGAGTACTTACGAGGATGTAAATGAAGCAGTTTTACGATGGTTTCAAGTGGCCCGTACGCATCAAAACGTACCAATATCGGGAAATTTAATAAAGCAAAAGGCTCTACAATTTGCTAAAGAATTTAACTCCTTAATTTTCAAGCTAGTGAAGGTTGGTTGAGTGCCAGGAAGACTCGCAATTCAATTGTTTTCAAGACGGTGTCTGGCGAGAGTGCAAGCGTTAGTTAGGAGGACTGTGACATTTGGACTGAAACTGTTTTTAAAAAAGTGCATTGAAAAAGTACGAGCCAAAAAACGTTTTCAATTATGATGAAACCGGTTTGTTTTTTAAATGTGCCAATATGCCAAATAAAAGCTGCTTTTAAAAGTGATAAATGTTTTGGTGTTAAAACAAATAAAGAAAGGGTGACACTTATGGTTGGAGCAAACATGGATGGCTCAGAAAAACTGAAATTACTGCTCATAGGTAAAAGCAAAAATCCCCGTTGTTTAAAAGGAGTTAAATCTCTGGAGTTTGATTACGCCAATAATAAAAAGGCATGGATGACTTCTGAGATTTTCGAAAGATGGATCAAAGAAGTGGACACGAAAATGAAAAGCCAAAAGCGAAAGATTGTGATGTTTATAGACAATTGTCCTGCACATCCAGTTACTGTAAGTAAAAAATTAAGGAGTATTGAATTGATCTTTTTTCCACCAAACATGACCTCCAAATTGCAACCTATGGACCAGGGTATTATAGAAAACATAAAACATCATTACCGAAACCGAAAATTGTTCACAAAATTGTTAATGCGATTGATAACAACCTTCCAGTCCAAAAATTGATTACCCTTAAAGAGTGTATAACCGAAGTCGCTAAAGTATGGAGTGAAAATGTTTCTCAGAAAACTATCAAAAACTGCTTTTCTAAAGCAGGTTTTACTGAAAAAATTGACGAATGGGAAGAAAAAGACGAAATGGATCTCGCTACCTTAAAAAGGCAATGGGCTATTCTACAAAAAACTGCTACCGTCGACGCAGATTTTTTTACTCGAAGATTTCTTAGAAATCGACAATGATGTTGGCACGACAGATCTCCCAACTGACCAAGACATAATTGACGATATAAAAAGTATAGAAGATCATGAAGAAGAAACTGAAACCGGGGAATGTCCTGCTAAATTTAGTGAAAATGAAATAAGAAATGCATTTGACATTGTGCGAACTACTCTCAGGGGCCAGGAAAGTGTACCTGATCAAATCTTTATGCATTTGAATAAATGCGAGAATTTTGTTGAGCAACAATTATTTTTCAAAAGTAATGTTCAAAAGAAAATAACTGATTATTTTTCCTAGTACGTATGTCCGTAGTATGTACATATGTATTAACAGATTTTGTATTATTCTTTTTATTTCGTATGTAGTACATACATACATAAAGTCCGTACGTTATATCTTTACACGTGCGTCATAGTTTTCAGGCAATATCCCAGACGACTATTATATTTTTTGTCTCTTTTTACCAATACCTACGATTTATTGGTGAAAAGAGACAAATAATATAATAGTCGTCTGTTATATGGCCTGAACACTATGACGCACGGGTAAAGATATAACGTACGGACTTTATGTATGTATTTAGCCCTGTACATGCTATGTACTATTTAAACTTTCAAATTTTTAATAAAATCTTTTCTAATAATTCATTTTTGAAATTTTTTTTATTGCTTGTACCTTATAAAATACAAGTAAATGATTACCAATATAAAATACATACACGGCAATATATACGGATTTTTTCTTTATATAGTGAAAAACTTTCTATAGTGAAACATTTTGGTCTTTCACTATATAAAGTGTCGACTGTGTGTGTGTATGTATATATATATATATATATATATATATATATATATATATATATATATATATATATATATATATATGGTATATTATTGTTGTATGCATCTATTGGTATTTTCCATATGTTGACTGAAACCGTTTACAAATCTTACCAGTTATGTCTTTTGTAATATTTTAGGCAAGAAGTTACTTACAATCATTACCTTTTAAACCCAAAGTGCCGTGGGCCAAACTTTACGCCCACGCAGATCCCAGGGCCTTGGATTTGCTTGATAAAATGCTAACATTTAATCCACACAAGAGGATAGGCGTAGAAGAAGCATTGGCTCATCCTTATTTAGAACAGTATTACGAACCTTCGGACGAGGTTAGTTTTTTGGCAGAGAAATTTTACCATCAGTTAAACACTGAAAACTGTATTAAAAATGTACATTGATCCATGAAAGGCATTAGTTATGTAAATAGAGGATATCCCAAATTCTATCAGATATAGAACAAAACTGATATAAAATAATTTAAACATGTTTTTGTGTATACAAGGTGAAAAACTAAACATACATAGTACACTCCATACATTATATCATTTTTAAAAACTCAAAGCTCAAAATTGAGCTGAAACCGGCAGCGTTTAAATTTAATAATAGGTGTTTCGTTTAATAATAATGTTTTCGCAACATTTAAGCGTTTACTCAGTATATATCACCACTACACCAAACACTTTATTTGTGCCCTCGACGCGCGTTTCGCTAACTATGTTAGCTTCATCAGGAGCGGTGATTGCCTAAACTACAAATCTACCCTATTTATACTTAGCCTAACCTTTGAATTACTCATACGGAACTAATGACATAGGCGAGGCGATCAGTTCCGGTCAAGTAACCAGTAGAGGGGACTATAAGGAATAGGCCCTCTCTCTTCGACAATCTCCTATCAGATACATTTTTAATTAATCTTAGATTATCTAATGTTACAATATGATCAGCTTCAAGTGCATGTTCGGCAATGCTAGACTTTTCTGTTTTACTGTGTTTTAAGCGTGCTAAATGTTCTTTAAATCGTGTTTTGATTGACCTTTTAGTTTGCTCAACATACTACAATATAATAAAATTTTAAAATAGAGAACTGAAATATAATACTTTTAAAAACAGGAAAATATTTCGCGAAGAGGGTATAAAGTATGAATAGGAGATGTAAATTGCATAATCCAATTTTAATATGATTTATCAAATCAAGCTAATAGATAGATAGATAAGTCTATATTTGTCCTGCAAAATTTACAATGGATGTTGCCCAAGGGGCTTGGAACGTGTCAATAAGTAATATTTAAATTATTAATTGAATAAAGACACTAATCGCTAGAAGTAAATTCTTCACTCTCGCTTTCATCATTCTTAACACGAATAATGATTTCTTGGATCTCTTCGATTATTACCTCACGATCATACCACTGTTGAATCAGGTTTTCTGTATGTTGTACGCTGGCATGCCATACCTCTGGTGTACACTTTTCTAAGGCTCTATTCCACAGCTGAAGTACTTGTTTATCTCCATATCCCTCTTCACCAATGTGCTTGTTATAAAATGTTTTTGCATTTGCCCAAATCAGTTCGATTGCATTAAATTGACAGTAATCTCAACACTTCATGCCCATGCTTTTGAAAAATTTTATGAATTTGATGTTCCTTTGATTTTTTATGAGCTGTTGCAATATCTAACAATTCTGTCTTAAACATCTGTTTGTTATGAGGTAAACTATTCTTCTGTAACCACTGAGAATTTCTTCTTTTTTTTTTCCATGCTGAAGATGGCTATTTTTTCTACTTCAACTGAATGGTATGAAGCATTATCCATTGCAATTAAAGATGGTTCTTCTAAATTAGGAATCAACTGGTTTCTGACCCGTTTCGTAAACATTTCACTATCATTTCTCCATGATCATCAAGTGACTTTAACTTGCTAGCAAATAGTAAATTTGCATTTTTCACAAAACCCCAGTGTCCAGCATGTAAAACAATAAACCTTTTACCATCAAATCCCCCAGGCTTATGAACACTTTTAATGTTGTCATCCTGCCATGATTTCCTTTGACTGCCTTTTGAAAAAATCCATGTTTTGTCTATGAAAACAAGCTGACGGGCAATGTGTACATTTTTGTTTTCCATATATTTTCTAAGAAAAGCTGCCCTCATTGAGCAAATTCTTGGTGTCTCCATCAATGCTCATCTGTTGCCATCTTTCTTAAATTTGAAACCCAAATCCAGAAGTAATGTTCGAAAAGTTTCATAACTGACATTAACTGCCTTTTTTTGTCGCAGTTCTTTACGTAGGTTGTTAATAGTAACATGTTTTTCTAAAAGTACAACACGATTTACTTTTGATTTCACTTAAACCGATAGATATTAATAGCTACTTACTTTGTGCATACATATCATATAATGTATTACGAACGTCCATTTTAGAGCTTTCACTCCGATCATGGGTCTTAGCTTGTTTCCTTGGTCGTGATTTTCCAGGTGTTGAAAGCAATTCATTTTTTTCACTACGAATTTTGATGCTCGCTACAGTTCTTGTTCTAATCTGTAAAGCAGCAGCAACTCTCTGGAACCAGAACATTGTAAACACATTAAAAAGATATACCTATGTAATTTTTTTTTACCTCTGGTACAGCATTAAGAGATCTAAGAGGACCGTTGTTATCCCTTTCCGATGTAAAATACATTATTAATTTCGCCACAAAATCTCTTGCTTGACTATTCAAACGTTTCTCCAGGAATTTTGGTGGCTTCATATGAAGAGTATTTGGTCAATATTCCACAAATATTAGAGCTTTGAACAGAACTATTAGTTGGCAAGTATATTCCAAAATTCAATAATGGGATAGAAACGATAGTGACCGTTTGCCGCAAAAATTAAGGAAGTGCCTACTGCATGGTTCAATATAAGCTAAATAAAAATTGCTGCACTGTTCACGTTTTTTGTGGGAAATTCTGGTTATGTTTGATTTTATGGTAAAACTTCCGTAACGCGGATTTATTTATTTAAAAAAAGTTGTTACAAACACCCTCTCTGGATACCACAAATTTCCACACAAAACGTGGATGGTGCAGCAATTTTTATTATGTCGACGTCCAATGAACCGTGCATTAGACACTTCCAAAAATTAAACATAAAGATGACGTAACCTCAATCCGTCAAAGAGTTATTGATTATTTTTATTGCCTATGAACTCTGCGGTACTGGCACAGTAAACATACTACAGTAGCGAAACTGAGCTCCCATTTGGGGACGAGATTTTGACGGCGCGTGCGTCGACGGGTCCTTTTTCAAAATGACCGCTCAGTGTTTACATCCAATCTCGAAATGTGTCTTTGGAAATGTATTGTCCATCGTTTCTTGATGTGACTGCAGTTTATATGAATATAAAGACAGAAGGAAGAGAGAGTTTGTAGAAAGAGAGAATTACAAACGTTCGTAAGTGAAGAGAATTGAAACGGTTGAGAAACAATTTATATAATCATGGGGAAAGGAGGTTATTGTTGTGCCGTTGAGAATTGCAAAAATAATTCAAACTGTACGCGGGGCGTTAGTTTCTTCTTCTTCCCCAAAGATGTTGTGTTGGTTTTTAGAAAGATTTATTTTTGTGTAAACTAGTATTCAGTTATTTAAAACTATTTATATTTGTGTAAATTATAAATAAAACATTTTTTTCTAAAAAGTGTATTCTCAAGAGGCTTCTAGTTTTCAATAACTTAATCTGTATTAATTGTTTGACACACCTTTTCTAATAATAAACCTGATAAATTTAACACTGTTTAATTGCAAGTACAATTAATACTCTTGAAAGTGACTTTTTTTTCTATTTTTCGCTATAAATTATATTGCTCTTTTTCATCCCAATCTTTCAAAAGTTTCTGTGAATATATTGTAAGGAATACAGAACCTATAACAACATATTTATTATTTTCAAATTTTAGACAGTATATTTTATTTTCTTATAAGCTGGGTTTGAAAGTTTAAATATTAATTGTCGTGTTGAGATCACAAAACCACTGGGGAATGGGATTATTGAAATAACTGAAATAAATAGATTATTAAATCAAATATGCTATTAAAATAAGAAAAATTTTAATGTGATTGCAAAGAAATTTTTTATAATATGATTTTGTCAGACGATGTGTGCCAGAGGGTAAAATATTCTCAAAATAAGTTCGTTAAAGGACAGTACACTTAATCGAAGTCCATTTTGATGGTAATTATGGTTACTAGTAAAATTTTGAAGATTTAGTTACCTGTTATTAATATTCCTCCTATAAAGAACTTATTTCTATTGTTGTATACCTATACTATAAATTAAATATAGTTATTTTCCTTTTAAAAACTGTAATTGACAATACTCAGTATATATGAGTCAATCATTTCTCCTAATGAAGCTAATATGGTTAGCGAAACGCACGTTGAGTGCAAAAATAAAGTGTTTGGTGTAGTGGTGATATATACTGAGTAGTGTCATTGTGCCAAAGATTCCACATTCCCAACATAGTTGTAACTGACAAGTCAGCTTGGTCATAACTAAGTATTGTATATAAATATAATTAGGAAATTACTGTATTGACTCTTTGATCTAAATATTAATTCATTCTAAATAAAAGCAAGCGTTAATTACGTTATCAAAAAGCAATACGGATAACAGAACACAAAAAGGTATAGAACCTCTAAGTATCATTCACATAGAAAATAGAGGTCTATACATATACGTTCATAATTCATTAATAATATTATATTAACCTTTCTCGAAGTTACACAATATAGTTTTGTAGTTTAAGAAAAAATAAGTATCAAAAAAGTAGATACAGTGTTTTTTAATTAACAAGAGATCTATCACACTAAACAACACAATACTGCTTAGAAAAAAATGCTCTTATTTTAGAAGATGTTGACATATTAGTAATGACAATATGTCTTTATTTCACGGTACAAGAAAAATAGCATTAGGTATTACCTATGTTAAAATTAAATTAATTTAGTCCTTAAAAAACATCTTTAATCACAAATTTACGTGAAAAATGATGTAAATAAAACTTTAACCTCGAACAGTGACGTTTAACTTTGATAGACTTTTGAATTTTTGGATAAGGTTATTAAAAACTGAAGTTGAATATGAAGAATTCCATCAAATACCTTCCTATCAAGTTTTTCACCTGTATTTCTTTTCTAACAAAGTGCTCCATTCTTTTTGTTTTATATTACTCATACTGCATTAACTTTTATATTACTCATGCTGTATTAAATAACAAATCAAAAATTTTCAAACATTTCTATATCTATGATTTTGAATGATAAAACTTTGCACAACTTTATTCGTATTTCAAATCTCGCGCTGGTCCACTTTTAACATGGCGGATTGCCACGTGACCTTCTGAAAACGAACTTGATTTTCCTATGCGGTTATCCTTGAGTTTCGCTACTGTATAGTGTGTGTACTGGCTTCTAAAACATGAAGCTATACCCAAATTCCAGGTTGTTCGCTGTCTTTCTTGCATATGTACAAACAATCGAGACAGATAATAGAGCGAATATCGTAAATAACTTCAGATGACAGAAGACCTACGTTTTTAAGTTTTTAAATATACTTAACATGTTGACAAGAAGAATAATATAGACGAATGTTTACACTATATTCAGACATTTATGACGTGCATGCAAAGAATCATTGATCGTACTTTAGCTAAATTGTTTGAAATCCGCCAAACGTGGCATACATGGTAACCGTTTTTAGAGGGTTTTTGCTGCATAAATTTTTTTGAAAACAAATTAGAAAAAAACAGTTTAAGGAAAAGATATTGAAAAAAATTAGGGCTTTCCAATGCCGTTTTACAAAAGGTATGTCGATGGAAAAAAAAGCTGTTTGGCGTCGCGGCGCCCAGCGTCGTTTTCACTGCCAAATGTCAAATACTCCTTGTACCATTTTACGTTTAAAAAAAAAAAAGTATTCAACAGTTTTCCATAAATCGGGGCCGGGTGTCTAAAACTGTACCCCTGTATCTATGTTGGGAATTTGGAATTTTTGGCACAACGACACTACTCATTATATATCCCCCCACCATACCAAACACTTTATTTTTGCATGAGAGGAGGCAATCATCGCTCCTAATAAAGCTAACGTGGCTAGCGAAATGCGCGTCGAGGGCAAAAATGAAGTGTTTGGTATAGTGGTGATGTACGAGGCTAGTTTGAAAAGTCCGTGCAGAGTCCGAGAGATGGCACCACCGGCGCGTATCGAGGTCATGTTTAGTTAGTAGCATCTCTTGAATGAGCACACACCAAGTTTCAGCCATATTGGTCTATTTCTTTGTGTTTGGCATTCGTGTGAATCAAGGAAGTCGAGTAATTTTCAAGAAATGGACGAAAAAGAATTTCGTGTGGTGATTAAACATTACTTTTTGAAAGGCAAAACGCCTCAGGAGACTAAAGAGAAGCTTGATAAACATTATGGTGACTCTGCACCTTTGATTAGAACAGTTTATAAGTGGTTTCAAAATTTTCGGACTGGCCATATGGACACAAGTGACACTGAACGTTCTGGACGGCCTGTGGAGGTTACGACTCCAGAAATCATTGATCAAATCCATGATATGGTGATGGATGACAGAAGAGTTAAGGTGCGTGAGATTGCTAGTGCTGTGGGCATCTCGACTGAACGGGTACATAATATTTTGCATAAACATTTGGACATGAGAAAGCTATCCGCAAGATGGGTGCCGCGATTGCTCACGCTTGACCAAAAACGGAATCGTGTGAAGTGTTGCAAGGATGGTTTGCAGCTGTTCCAGAAGAATCCGGAGGACTTTAAGCGTCGTTTCGTCACTGTGGATGAAACATGGATACATTACTATACTCCTGAGACCAAACAAACAATGGGTTACCAAGGGGGAATCTGCACCAAAAAAGACGAAGACCGTTCCTTCGGCCGGAAAGGTTATGGCGACTGTCTTTTGGGATTCGCAAGGGATAATCCTCATCGACTATCTGGAAAAGGGTAAAACTATTACAGGTGAATATTATTCATCGTTATTGGACCGTTTGAAAACCGAGCTGCAAGAAAAACGCCCGCGATTGGCCCACAAGAAAGTCCTTTTCCATTACGACAACGCACCAGCACATACCTCAGCAGTTGTGGTCGCAAAATTAATGGAAATAGGATTCCAACTCGTTTCACATCCCCCCTATTCTCCAGACTTGGCTCCCTCGGACTACTATTTGTTCCCCAATTTGAAGAAATGGCTGGTGGGACAAAGATTTTATTCAAACGAGGAGGTGATTGCAGACACTAATGGATATTTTGCAGACTTGGACAAATCCTATTATTCGGAAGAGATCAACAAACTAGAACATCGTTGGACGAAGTGTATAAGCCTAAAAGGAGACTATGTCGAAAAATAAAAAAGGTTTACCGCAAACACATAAGTAGTTTTTATTTTTGCACGGACTTTTCAAACCAGCCTCGTATACTGAGTAATGCTGTACCTTAGCTACAATAAAATACGAATTATGAATTTAAAGAAAAATATTAGTACATAATTACTTCTTTCTCAAATTATGTGAATGTGTGTTTTTGTTTCTAAATTAAAAGTTATTCCATTTTAAAGATATAAATTCAATTCTTATTTTTTCTTATGAATGCCGGAACATAATTACTGACTAAACACAAATAATTTTCAAATGAGGTTGTCGCGTAGAGTGTGATCAAAACGTAAGTTTATTTTGTCCATACCTAACTACTTCATTTCAACCTTTCGCCATTACTTTATACATATATATTTTTTAGCCGGTTGCCGAGCAGCCGTTCAGATTCGATACGGAGTTGGATGATCTACCGAAAGATCACTTGAAAAAACTGATCTTTGAAGAAACTCTTCTATTCAAACAAAAACAGATACTCGAAGAACAACAGCGGGCACAGGATCAACAAGCAATGAATACTTCATAGTTATTTGAGATAAATGTGTAAGTTGAAAGTTAAAAGGTGTCAAAAAGATCTAAAATATTGTGAAAATTCTCTACTTTATTTAAAAATAGTGTTAAATTTATTTGCTGTTTATTATTATATAATCGCTACTCAAATAAAATTTCTAATTAAATATGGGTAGGTTAATTTGAAGAAAAATTTGGTGTTGTTAATATGCTATCAATTCGTCACTTGTTAATATTTACTGTGTTTTAATAAAGCATTTCACACAAACATTTATATTAATAAACAGTAAAGAAATAATATGAAGAATGCTTCTGTGAAATTAATACCTCCTGGTTACTTCGAAATTAAAATATATCAACGGTATTTAGATAAAAGATGTCTTCTCGTAAAGGGTCTTCTATAAATATGACTTAAAAGTGTTATTATTATATTACGAAAGATTTTCGAACAATAAAGCAACTCGCAATGCGATAAGTTGCTGCCACTGGTTTCACGAAATTAATTCCATATTATTTTTCTTCTTTTAGTTTTTGGTTGTACATGGAACTTTTGATATTTTTTTAATTGAAAATGCTGACTTTTTTTCTTCAAAATATAACAACAAATGCTCTCAGTGGTACTCGCGCGCATAGTTTGTATAAATTATCTTTTATACATTACAAGGAAAAAAGGCTGTCCGAAAAGTAGCAACAATTAGTCGCTGAAACGGATCGCATCGAATTGCGTCGGTCTCAAGACCTTTTATGAAGTAGATTACAATATTTTAGCCTTTTTGACCATATTCAATATAATTTATTTATTGTTACGTTGTATTTAAAAATTAAAGTTCAAAACATTGTTTCGGTGAGGGCGACGATAGTTTTTTGTGTGGTCAATTTGTATTTAGTGTTAATGTTTATAAAACTTTTTTACATTGTTTTTAAAACTAAGTTATGTTAATTGGTACAAAAACGATGCGAATAATTTAAATTAAAGGAGATATTCGTCAATGAGATCGTTAATCTGCACACAGAATAGTGTATTCTAAAGTCATTCAATCGTGGAACCCCGACAGTTTAACGTGGGTTTCAAATTAGACCCTAATGGGTCGGTTTTGGTTCAAATAATTTATTTTTAGTAGTATTTTTAAAATATTTGTTAAACGTACGACGCACAAATCTAGTACATAAACTGTTTTATTGATTTTCATGTATTTGTAGATCTTCAGATAGTATTTGTTTACCATGTATAAATTATATTATCAGTATTGATATGAAAAACACATAAAATAAGGTTTTTTTTTTCTGTGACTGACTGGTCAGTGGATGTCCTATAATATATCTTAATTTTCTACTGGAGGTACTTTTGACAGACTTAATTTTAAAAAAATAACCGGTCAAGTGCAAGTTGAACTTGCGCAATTAGTGTTCCGTACGTTGATTGCTTTTAAAATAAAAAATTTTGTTACAGAGGTATAAAATGATTAGTGACTTCACAAAACATACCCCAAATGAGTTTTTCAACAAAGTTTGTTTCCAATCTTTACTAAAATCTGATGACCTTGAATTTTTTTTTTTTTTTTATACCAGATAAATCATTAAACGTAATGCACTCGTTTTCGTTCAATCTACACCCCGTGGAGAATATTCCAGAATTTTTTCAAAATTTTTTGTTAAGTATTTTTCGAGATAAGGCGGGGGACAGCGATTTTTCGTGATTTTTTAAAAATAATACAAAGAAAAGTGCCCGCAAGTATTACATTATATATATATTTTTTTACTCGTGTTTTCACAAGCTTTCATTTGACACCACACTCGATGACCTAGTAAAAAAATTTTTTTTTTACTTCCGATTTCACCCCCCAAAACTAAAGTCAAAATTTAACTCTCAAAACTACATGGCTCTGATGAGGCCATCAATTCCTATATGATTACCAAATTTCAACTTTCTATGTCAAATAGTTTCGGAGAAAATCGGTGTGTGACAGACACCGAAGTGATCTTATAAGTGTTCCGTACGGAACACTAAAAAGAAAAGAGTAATACTTCGTGACAACGGTTGATTAGATGTATTAGTTTAAACGTTATGATCATGTTATTAAAACAATGGAAGTTCTTTTGTTTTTCAAGATATTCATACTGTTTTTATATATTATAGAGGCTAACATATGAAAACATCCGCTCATGCTGATATTCAATTGAATTACTACCCTTTTAAAAAAACATTCAAGTACAAGTCGGACTTGCGCAATTAGTGTTCCGTACCGTGACTGCTTTTAAAGTAAAACTTTTTGTTACAGAGGTATAAAATGATAAGCGACTTCACAAAACACACGCCAAACGAGTTTTCAAAAACGAATATCTAGGATTCGGACACAAACTTGTTTGTGATGGCTAAAAAAACTTTCTACAACTTGAACTTCTATATCATTAAGAAAATTGCAAAACACATTATCTATCAAGGTTTTGTCTATAGTAAAACTAGTATCTTTTATCATTTGTATAAGCCCAATTAATAGAAGGTGAAAGAATAGAAAAGGTACAAACATTCATATATTTAGGACAAAAAATCGAAATATCAAAAGATAATTTAAGGGCTGACTTAGATAGAAGTGCTTGGTCTGCATTTGGAAGGTTGCAATCTACATTTAAATTGGACATCCCAAATACAATAAAAGCCAGAGTATTCGAACAATACGTACTGCCGGTATTAACATATGGCACTGAAACGTGGGCTTTAAATAAGAGTATAATAAATAAACTCCAGGTAACCCAAAGAGCAATTACAATATTTATTTATTAATCGTATACATGCTAACAAACATTTTGAGGACTAAAACAGTTATTGTTTATTAGAAATGTGCTTAGTTTTTAACGTAATTAAATTATGCACAAACAAAAGTATGGACACATTTTTGTTATAAAATAAAAATTCCACTAAGAGGACTAAGATGTCGAAAATATTTATTATTTAGTGGGATATCCTTTTGCGTTAATCACTGCTTGATATCTTCTGCCCATAGAGTCAATAAGCCTAGCACAAAAATCGGGTGGTATTTTTTCCCATTCTTGTTTTAATGAGATCCAAAGTTCGTCTGGGTTTTTTATATTCCTTTTCCTAATTTGTTTATCCAGATAGTGCCAAAGATTCTCTATCGGGTTCAAATCAAGTGATTGTGAAGGCAAGCGCATCACCCGAATCCTTTGTTCAGAAAACCAATTCTTGGCCAAGCGAGATGTGTGTTTTGGGTCATTCTCTTGCCAAGAAAACTGCTGTTAATAAAGAACTAAGGCAGGAATAGCAGGGTGTATTGGTGTCAGACATAACTATTAGGCGTCGTCTGTTGAAAAATCCATGACAGTGGCAAATCTTCTTCATAAGGAATCAAATTATTTTCCAATATCTCAAGATACATTTGAGCATCCATTCTGCCATTTATCTTTACCAATGGCCCCGTACCAGACCGTCGAAAACAACCCCATACCATGATATTTCCACTGCCATGTTTGACTGTAGGTACAAGGTACTTTGGGTCATATCTTAGACCAACTGGTCTTCTTACATAACCAGCAGAATTACTTCCAAAGAGATTGAACCTACTTTCGTCACTAAAGATTACTAGAGACCACGGATTTTGAGTCCAGTCTTTCCTTAGCAAATTTCAATCTCTCTTTTCTGTGACACTTTGTAAGGAGTGACCATGAAGATTTTCAGATAACAGACGACGCCTAATAGTCATGTTTGACACCAATACACCATGATATTCCCGCCTTAGTTCTTTATTAATATCAACAGCAGTTTTCTCGGGATCATTTTCCCCTTTTCGAATTATAATTTCGTCTATTCTCTTACTTGTTTTTCGAGGTCTACCACTTTTAAATGCCCCTCTGCATGTTTAAAGATTTTGCTATTTCAATTTGCTTCTTTCCACTTTGATACAGAGAAATAATTTTATGTTTCAGATCTAAACTGTAATATTTGCACATTGGCATTTTGGCAAAAACCGCACTCTTAAACAAAGCTACTAAATTACTTCATATCAACAATAACATACTCTTAAAGCAGAATGATAAAATTATTTTAATGCTTTCGATAAGGACAAAACGCGTTTTTTAAAAACCTTATCTACCAGAAAAGGTAAACAAAGTTTTTATAGTCAATAATAAAATTCTATAAAGAAATTGTCAACAAAACAAAACTAGTTTTTTTATTCCTAAAGGATAGTATTTTATATTTTTGGTTAAGAAAATGTTTCCATACTTTTGTTCGCCACTGTATATATGTATGTATGTATATATATATATATATATATATATATATATATATATATATATATATATATATATATATACACATACATACCAGGTGTACAAGTAGGAAATACGGATTTTTTTTTCTAAAAAAAACATGTTAAATTCGGAAGAATGATAAAAAGTGCTTTATTCAAAGTATGCTCCATCGCTTGTTATACATTTTTCCCATCTTTCGGGCAATTTGTGAATAAAACGTCAGTAAAAATGTTCCCCTTTTGCTGCAAACTATTCATCGAGCCATTTTTTTCACATTTTCGTATAAACCAAAGCGCTACTCAGCAAGTGCGTGACCCATCGACGCAAATAAGTGGTAATCGGAAGGAGTCAAGTCTAGTGAGTAAGCCGCATGGGGTAGAACTTCCCAGCTGAGTGCTTCCAACGTGTCGCGAACTGGTTTTGCCGTATGTGATGGATGTCATGAAGAAAAATGACTTTGTGTTGCCTCTTTTGTATTCTGGCCTTTTTTCAAGCAGCGAACGGTTCAAATCGGTCAATTGTTGTTGATAACGTTTAGTATTAACCGTTTCCCCAGGTTTTAAACAGCTCCCACCAAACACAGAGCATCGTCTTTCTGTCAAAGCGATTCGTCTTGCAGTCGATGTGGATGGTGCGCCTGGGTCTACCCATGATTTTTTGCACTTGGGATTCTCAAAATAAATCCACTTTTCATCCCCTGTAACTATAAGATGCAAAAACGACTTCTTTTTGTACCGAGCGAGCAAAATGTCACAGTGTTTTTGCGCTTTTCTATTTGCCTGTCGTTCAACTCATGTGGTACCCATCTAACGGTCTTCTGAATCTTTCCCATCTCTCGTAGCCGATTGGAAACAGCTTGTTGACTAACGCCCAATTGTTCGGCTAGTTAGTTTTGTGTTTGCGAATCATCTTCGTCCAACAATGCTTGCAATTCCACATCTTCGTATTATTTTGGCGGTTTTCCACGATCCTTGTCTGCAACAGACGAAGTCACCACTTTTGAAACGCCGAAACCATCGTTCACACGTATCTTGCGATGGAGCATGTTCACCATAAGCTTCTCGAAGTAATCGTATGATTCAACAGCAGTTTTCTTCAAATAAAAACAAAAAATTAATGCTGTCCGCGAATGCTCTTTGTTCGGTATAAATTTCGACACATTGAACACAACGCTATGCACACACTTTTCCAATTTATCACTCGTGCGCGTCTGACGCTTGATGACACAACAAAATGGCGCAGTGTCAGATCTTTATAGCACAAACTGCATTGGTGCACCATCTGTTGTCTGAAATCCGCATTTCATACTTGTACACCTGGTATATATGTGTATATATAATTTTTAATTTAAAATTTGGGACGTCGCAACACCTAGCCGCTATCGCCGGATTCGTACCAGCCACCATGAGGTCACTTGCTAAGCTCTATTCCCACTGTGCTACCGAGGCCGGCCTACCGAACTTAAGTATGTTGTTTAAATGCAAGTAAAAATAATCATCGGTGAATTATAATAAATAATAACTAAAAATTTTAATTTTATTAATTTCTTCAAATTTTAAATTATTCGATCAATTATGTACCTTTTTTAAAAAAATTGTATAATTAAGATATTGAATAATTATGTTATTTTAAATTTATTGTATATTTTGTATGTATATTAGTTATTTTATTACTTTTTTTTATGTTAAATGTACAAATTTTTTTACAATTAGTTTTGTGTACATTTAGTCTATTAAGAGCAATGAAAAAACAATCTATTTTTGAAATATAGGTTTTGTAAATCATAAACTGTGGTTGTGTCAAATACGCACAGGAATGCTGTGTTTAAAATAGCAGTAGTGTTCTTGCTTAATATTGCAGTCGTCTGTTTCAGATGCAGGTAAAACTAAAAGGGAACAGTGTATACAGAGTATCTGGCAAAACTTAACAAATACTATAGAAATTTGATATTAAATTTCTTAAACTTTTTTACAGAACCCTTCAAAATCCTTCAGTAATAGGAAAACAAATTTTTATTACTGAAACTGACTACCTGACATTGTGGGTAACAACAGTTCTTCATGCCACAAAAACAATAAAATAGTACTATTTGTAGATTTTTGTCAAATACTCGACCTAACATATACTGTTACCATAAAAAACTATAATTTTGTTCAAGCAAATTTAAAGATGCGTTCAACAATGCGATGGTTTTCATCGCTCAAATTTAAAAGATTATGTTACCTAAATGTAAGCTATATTGTTATTCCAAAAAAAGTAAGCGTTGATTATATTTTATTTATTTAAAATAATGTCAGTAACTGTTAAGAATAATTACAAAAATTAAAATTTAACTCTAAAAAGAAAAAATAAAATATAATTATAAATTATCTCAATTAAATTGTTTTAATTTTCAGTCGTTTTAGAAGTTCGTTTAGTCCGCTAAATTTTATTTTCCGTACCATTTTGTTGTACTTGGCAATCCTTGCACCTAATATGTAATAATTGATTTGATAACACAGGATGATAAGGTTACCGATTTTCGTTGATGAAATTAATGGACATTAATTGTGCTTTTTATATGAAAAAAAAAAACTAGCATGGTAGATTACATACAAGTATTTATCAGTTTTTTAGTTTAAAAAAATCATACCAAATTAGTAGCTTCTTCAGCTGGCTTTGCAGAGAAAAGTTTTCAAAAGATGGTAAACTGGAGATTGACACTCTGAATAGTCGATTTGTATTTAATTGAGGCCTATATTGTGTCTTCAAAAGGAGCCACTGTATAGTTTCGCAAACGGCTCTTTCTTTTAATGCAGAAAAATTATCATTGAATCAAGGTTAAAAGTCAAACAGTGATTTATTTTTTTAATGGAGAAACATCCCAAAACTGCTGTGATTGGTAAACATTTTTTTGCTGGAGAACTTACTAAATGAGATTTAAGAGAGAGGAATCAACCATTCTATCCGGCATTTGAAAGTAATCGGATATTTTTTATATTTTCTTCCTAGCTCTGGAGGAAAACTCGCAGAATTTATTTTTTTTTAAATAACTACCATTTAGGCTAATACACTTAGTCCATCGTTTCCCGACTTTTTTATTTCATCTAAAAAAAAACATTTATTTGCGCTTCAGGAAAAGGATTCTATAGCGACTTTACATCATCTGAAGAAAATTTTCAACTTCTAAGGTTTTTTTTCAGAAATTTGATCAAAAATAAGTCACAGGGTGCTCTTCACCGGTATAGGTCATGACGTTCATTCACATCGTTAAACATTTGTATTTTTTTTTTGCTTTAAGTTGTGTTTCATAATTCATGCCCAAGGTATGTACACTCCTGGACAAAATTAACGCAACAATATATTAAATCATACAAATCTCTATAATGAATTAATTTTAATAATTTTTTATGAACATTGGTTACACTAAAAGTTAGAAAAAACTTATTCGGATACTTTAAAAGTGAATTAGCTACCAAATTTCTCTATAAGATTCGAATTAAAATTATTCTTAAGACCTAATAACAAAATCGTTGAAATTATGTATTAATGAAAAAAATAAACTGGGACACTAGTAGCAAAATTAATGGTGTAACTGGGACACTAGTAGCGTGTATTGCCTCCTCTACTTCGGATGACAGCGTTTATGCGCCTAGGCATGCTTCTAATTAAATTTTGGATAAAATCTTGAGGAATTTGCTCCATTCTGTAATAACTGCATTTTCAAGTTCCCTCAGGTTTCTAGGTGCAGGTATATGACGTTTCACATTTTTCTTAAGGTGATCCCATACATGTTCTATCGGATTCAGATACGGACTTTTTGGTGGCCCTTGCATAATCGGTATATCAACTTAATTAAGATAATCGAGTACCTCCCTAGCCACGTAAGGTCGAGCGTTGTCTTGCATAAACAGGAAATTGTGCCCCATAAAATGACCGAAAGGCATCACATGTTCTATTACAATATTCTCAAGATAGTAGTCAGCATTCATGGATCTCGTAGGGACAGAAACTAACTCTGTGCGAGCATCAAAGCAGATGCCACCTCAGAACATAACAGAGCCACCGTCGAATGGAATCCTTGCAAAGATATTGCAACGAGCAAACCTCTCTCCTGGTCTTCGCCATACTCGCTCACGACCATCTGGATGTTTTAGACTAACCCTAGTTTCATCTGTGAAGAAAACTTGTTTCCGATCATCCACAGACCAGTTTTCGTGATTTCGAGCAAAACGTAACCTGGCAACTCTGTTCTCTCTAGTAAGCAAGGGCGCAGTGGCTGGTCTCCTACTGTTTAATCCAACTTCATTTAACCATCTTCTAACTGTTTTAGAAGAAATTCTGACAGTGCGAACAGCTTCGAGTTCGTTTCTTATTATAGAACTAGTGACAGTCCTGTTTCTTAAAGCATATGTCGTTCATCTAGGTCGCTAGTGCATCATTTTCGTGCCCTAGCCTTCTAGAATGAGTTCCTACTTCATTCAAGCGTCTTACCATACGACTTATTGTGGAACGTTGTTTGCCTAACAAATTGGCAACATAACTCTGACAATATCTCTCGTCCAATAAAACTGAGGCTCGCACTACCTCGTGTTCAGTTAAATTCCTTGTTCGATTCATTTTTCTAATTCTTCGGGCGCAAAAATAAAACAGTCTACCACAAAAACGTATTACTTTGAAAAAGGCAACAATTTATAAGCTTACTTTTAAAGAAAATCTATCGCGTTATTACAGAAAATTGTTTATCTTCTAAAAAATTCTTTGAAACTGTAAATCTAAACGAATTGTTTTGATTTTCTGTCATGAACAACGAAACAAAATATGCATAGCCTACTATTCAAATACTCGATAAACTTTAAAACTAACATAAGAAAAAGATAAATTAATTATCAGATTGTTGCGTTAATTTTGTCCAGGAGTTTATATTATAAATTTCTAAATGTTTATTTATCTGCTACTGCAGTTTCGTAGGTTTTCTACATTATCAAGCGTAATACTAAAAACTAAGGTGGTTGGTTTATTTATGATTTATAACAAATTTCTAGGTACAATTTGGAATTACCCATCATTAAATTACAATGAACTAAAAATGATTTTATTACAGAGGTTAAAATGCTCCAAATTTGAAGCAATACTTTTCAATATTTTCTTTTTACAAAAATTGCTTCTTCAAAGATAAATCTAAAAAATTTTCCTAAAATACGCCAAACAGGGTTGAATTCTGAACATCTGTTTTATTTAATAGGATTATATAGCTTTATTTTTATTGTGCTTGTAGATATCTATAGCTTCTAAAATATTTAATTTTCTTCCTTTTTGTGTTTTATGTAATATTTGTAGATTATTTATGTCTGGAAAAATATGATTTTGTTTGATGGAAGTGGTTGGCAAAGTTGGATTTTTCTTTGTTTAATCTAAAAGATGTTTGATTTTTTTTATGTCAGATTTTGAAAACAATTTTCTAGAGTCAGAGCTGGCAAGGGATATAGTTTTATTATGGTGTAGACGACATATTGGTCTGTTTTAAAGCAGACGACGAATCCCTCCAATCCACCCTAAATTCTTTGAATAGAATACATCCGAGTATAAAAATTCACATTAGAAACAGAAATGAATTCGATATTTTTAGAAAGCCCACTTTTACAGATACCACTATACCCGATAATTCATGCCACCCCAACTCACATAAACTCGCATTCTATAGATCTATGATTCACAGAGCATTCTCCATCCCTTAAATAAACAAAATTTAGAGAAAGAATTAGATACAATCAAAAATATTGCCCACAATAACGGATTTCAGAAAAAAACCATAGATAACCTAATTAAAAATAAACAAAAACAACTAAATTTAAGACATATTTATCCACACGTTAAAAACTATGAAAGACGAACGTTTTCCTCATTGACCTATTTCGGACCAATTTCTAATAAAATTGCATATATACTCGCAAAAGACACACACCCCAAAAACTTTCCTTCTTCTTTTTCAATGTAAAAGATAAAACTCATGAATACAAAGATTCTGGAGTTTATAAAATGTCATGTAATGAATGCAAAAGCTGTTATCATATATAGGCCAAACGGAGAAATTCCGATACTAGATTTAAAGAACTTCAAACATCTTTTTAGATTAAATAAAGAAAACTCCAACTTTGCCAACCACTTCCTTCAAACAAATCATATTTTTCCAGACATAAATAATATACAAATATTACATAAAGCACAAAAAGGAAGAAAATTAAATATTTTAGAGGCTGTAGAGATCTACAAGCACAATAAAAATAAAGATATAATCCTATTAAATAATCAAACAGACGTTTCAGAATTCAACCCTGTTTCGACGTATTTTAGAAAAAATTTTTTAGATTTATCTTTGAACAAGGAATTTTTGTAAAAAGTTTTAAGAAAATATTGAAAAGTATTTCTTCAAATTTTAAACAATAATATCATTTAACCGTCTGTAATAAAATAATCTAAGTTCATTGTAATTTAATGATGGGTAATTCCAAATTGTACCTGTAAATTTGTTATAAATCATAAATAAACCACCTTAGTTTGTAGTATTACGCTTGATAATGTAGAAAACCTACGATATTGCAGTAGCAGATAAATAAAAAAATAAGTGACAAATAACAACGTTTCATTTCATTTAGAAATTTATAATGTATTGTCATAAAGTAACGGACACCTCAGTTATCCAATATTACTTGTTGAAAATTTACTTTTGTGTCAACTAAGAGCTTAATTTCAACTTGAATATATGATTCTAAAGGCCTACTGGCTTTTTTTTTTCCAAGAAGATTTCGTCTCTTAATATGTAAACGAGTTTTAGAAATTTGCCACATTTTTCAATAAAAAAATTGAGGTGAATGTTCAGCACCATCGCTTAGCAAAGTGCAGAAAAAAATGTTGATTTTAAGAGTATCATTTTTACATAGGTGACCATAATTACGACTGTTAAGATTCAAGAATTATTTCTATGGCAGCAAGGGCATGTAAGCATGCAATTTGTTCTGATGCACTATGAACATTTTTGTCGTACAAACGTTTGTAAACTTTGATATCTTCTGGATCTTGTGTAACAGCTGTGCACATTCCAACACAGTTTTCCGACTGGCATCGTAAGGTCATTTTTAAATCGTATAATATATTGAATTCTGTTTATTATTGATTTACAAAACAATAGCTCCTCACCTCGTCACATTTCAACGCAAAACCGAACAAAACTCATTGAGTGTCCTTGTTAATATATGTTTGTTCATCAAGATGAATTGAAAAGGTATTATTTGTTAGAGGGGTGAACTGTTGTTATTTGGCACAACAATCTTATTATCTTTGAAGGTTTATGAACGTGCTCGCTGTCAACTGTTTCCAAAGGTTGTTTAAGCTGGTTGGCATTTATGTTGTCGTTCTTCAAAATTTTTGAGCTACGAACTCACCGGAGCCTGTCGTTTACTTCAATTCTCGTGAACCCACAATTTAAATAGTTTTTAAAATATTTTCTTGATTTTACTTTTGGAATGACGCTTGATGATGTTTAACAATTGTCCGAGGCCTAGCTAAAAAAAATATAATTTGTTCTTCCACGTGTGTTTCAGTTGCTACGCTATGGAGTCAAAGCGTAAGACGTCAAACTGAAAATACGGTGAAACGCAGCTTACATTTACTCTTGTAGTAAATATGAGAGAGATCAGATCTTTTCGGGAAAGCTTGCGAAATATGGTGAGAGCTGTTATATGTGGCATAATTTCACTATTCGGAGGAAAATTTTAGGCTTGCAACAATGTTAGCAGCGTAGAAAAATATATTTGAATATATTTTCTCAGGGCATCGGTGGAAGAAAACTGCGATTAAAAGGAATATAGAAAGTAGAGTCGTAAATACTAAAATGCTGAGTTAAAATAGTGAAATAAAATACTTATCTGAAAGCATGTTTCAGTAAGAACGTAGAAGTCACCTTTGAACCAGTTATCATCCTGGGTTTTCTAAGTATTATGTTTACAAATATTTTTTTATATCATTGGGTTATTGATTATAAATTTATCACTTTTCAATCCGATAGATTATTGTTATACTAGTTAAAGCATTTTTTCTTGCTGGTGTATCTGCAAATTTTTAACCGGTTAGCACAACGTAAGCAATTTAGATTGTTAAAATTTCATAATAAATATAATATTTTTCGACAATTTATGACAATATTATAGTTTTCAACATAGCTTGATTTCTCAACTGCTTCAAAATTGTACCTTTTTAATATGACGCCATCTATTATGGAAAATATGAACAGGTTTAGAGCTCTAATTTATAATTTTCTTTATAAACAATAAATAAAAATATTTGGTAGTTAGTTTAGACCCCTAGGGTTATTCTGATTGAAAAATGACTTAAAATTTAGCTTCATAAGTAGAATCTCATAGATTTATCAACTTTTGGTTAGTTTGTATGATTTTTTTATGCGTGAAGAGTGCTTAAACAGACATCGCCCCTCTTAAGACTAACTTAAATTAGGCACTTTGATTGATTAGGAACGTGACGCCATCTGTTGTCGACAACCACCAGTTAAATTAGCACAATGAGGCTGAAAGAACAGGTGGGTCATAGAAAATGTTCTATAAAAAAGGCTAATGAAATACGCAGTTGGATTTTACCATAAATTTGGAAAATAACGTATCTCGAATTTTTTTAAGAGTAATGGTACGTCTTTCTAAAGGGCTTGGAAGGCGTACATTGTACAACCGAACTGCCTAATCGTATGTGCCTTTTAGGAAGAAATAAATGTGAATAGTTTTTAAATGTCCTGTATATTTAATTTTATTATTCTGTTTTTATTTAGCACATTTTATGATTGAGGTGGAAAATTAGTAACCAACAAATAAAATTAGTCTCTAAAACTTTGCATGAAATGTATAAAGTTGGTAATGTATTTCTGATTTTTTGTTATAAATACTGAAAATAAAGTGGTATATTTATAATCATTAACTACAGATTCTCTGAAAGGGTCTAAAAATTAATTAGTATTTAGAAAAGTTATATCTAAGTCTTAGTGAGGCAATTTGGTATTCAATTGTTTCAAGATTTTATTAGTTTATTCTCGCATTGAGCAGTTCCAATGTGTAACTTCAACTCGTTGTAGTAAACTGATCCTAAGCTAGATTTTATTTTAATATAAATCCGTAGCTAGGCCTTTTTTGTTATAATGTTTCTTTCCATAATGTCGTTAGCAAAGTAAACAACGGTCAGTTTGAATGTTTAAAAAAAACCTAACAAGTCAATATTTAAAGTGGAAAAACTATTAAAAATATTACTAAAATAGACATGTATTCACAAACAGGGAAATGAATGCACAATATTATTTTTTTGACATATTTTAAGGTAATTTCAAACCACAATAACTTATATTACTGAAACCATTAAAATATACATAATTATTTATGTAATAATAATTTCCTGCCGTTCGCCTATTGTCTTTTATTATTTTTTAACAGATATTTGTTGCTGATGCGTTTGTAGATTATTTGAAAAATCAGGTCTAGGTTTTCTAATATAAAAGCTGATATATATATATATATATATATATATATATATATATATATATATATTATATATATATATATATATATACGTGTATATATATATATATATATATATATATATATATATATATATATAATATATATATATATATATATATATATATATATATATACGTGTATATATATATATATATATATATATATATATATATATATATATATATATATAGGGTGTTATATATATTGGAACTGGCACCTCCTTCTAGCAAGATCGATTGCAGAAAATTCATCTTCACCTTAAATATCGGATCCCAATAATAAAGTAAAAAATAGGCCATGAAGAAATGATGAAATGAAGATGTTGATTTCACTCCGCCACTGGTAAACAACTAAACAATATGGCTGGTCGTTAACAGGAACGTAACATTTACAGAATTGATGAAATTTAATTTAGCGTAGGCGAACAGCAACAACGCGTGAGGTAGCTCATACAGTGGCGGCCTTTCAGAGGCAGGTTGGTTTGGCGTAAAATCCAGTTTTGTCTTTTTTTTAATCTTTCAAAAATTTTCGAATTTGAAAAAAAAAGGATTGAATGTGCTTCTACGTACGCTCACGTACCCCGTTTCAATATAAGCCCTGATTTTCATAACACCATATATATATAATTAAACATTTTTTTGAAACATAATTTTTATTGCAAAAAATGGAGAAGTTAATAATTATTTTTTTTGTTTGTTAGGTCATAAAGAACACATTTACTCAATATTATTATCAATATTACTTCTGCTTAAATAATCGCCTCCATTCTCGGGCTGAAGCGGTTGCAGACCCGTTTTAATGAGTCACGGTCCATATCGACGAATGCCTCTTCAATAGCGGCTCTCAATGATGCGGCGTTTGGATGTCTGAACTTGTTAGTGACCCTTTCATCCACGCTCCATACATAGAAGTCCAAAGGATTTAAATCTGGGCTGTTGGGAGGCCAAAATCCTTTGGACCAAAACATATCGACGTTGTCCGACAACCAATTTTTTCCTTGCCGGTCTTGCAAAACCTTTGTTGGACTTCTCGGACTCGTTATACTTCGCGACAACATCATACACAGTCGATCTTCAGTACCCGAAGAATCGAATGATTTGTGTCGCTGAGCGCCCAGCGCGAATACTTTCGATAATCGCGGCACTTCGATAATACTCCTCACTTGGTTTCAACATTGCGGCTGTTTCGAGGATATGAATGTTTAGTACATGCATCAAGCTATTTGGACGCCAATCGCGACCTCTCTAAGTGGTATAGAACGGCGGGAAATTCAAATTGAATTTTTTCCGGATTTTGGCGCCGCACCCTATATATATATATATATATATATATATATATATATATATATATATATATATATATATATATATATATATATATATACATATATATATATACATATATATATATATATATATATATATATATATATATATATATATATATATATATATATATATATATATATATATATATATATATATATAATATATATATATATATATATATATAATATATATATATATATATATATATATATATATATATATATATATATATATATATATATAATATATATATATATATATATATATATATATATATGACAAAATAGGTGCTTATACTGCACTCTGTGGATGACTTATTTAAAGTCTTTCCGAACAAAGCGGCCAGACCACAGCTGACACTTAATTGCAGAAGCGCACCTTCTCAAGCTTCCCGCATAGATTGGTGAAGCAACCAAGGTGAATCGAAAAATCCGCACTTTGGTAGTTCCCAAAGGTGTTCTCTGAATTTGCTAGACCATCCCAAGATGCGTTTTGCCGTATCACGGCTCATCATCTGGGCTAGGTTCAGCAAACACGGAAAACCATAACAAAATAGGTGCTTATACTGCACTTTGTCGGTGACTTACTTAAAGTATTTCCGAACTTTGGTGTTCGTTGTGTTTGCTCAACCTAGCCTAGCTGATGAGCCATGATACGGCGGCATGCGTCTTGGGATGGTCTAGCAAATACAGAGAACGCTTGAGAACTACCAAAGTGCGGATTTTTCAATTCGCCTTGGTTGTTTTACTATTGCGCTATATATATATATATATATATATATATATATATATATATATATATATATATATATATATATATATATATATATATATATATATATTTATATATTTATATATTTATTTATTTATTTATCGTATTATGTTTTTTTTTTGGAGTTATAGTTTTTTTTTCTACATTTTAGAATTTATATTGAACTTTAATAATTATAAGGATTTTAGTGAATTTTTGTTATGCAGGTAAGAATGTTACCGATGACGCTGTTTAAAAAGGTAACATTATAGCAATAAATTACTAGGCTTTTAAGGATTTATATATAAAAAAATCCTGCTAAATTCTTCACTACCTTTTTGAAATATTTCATCTAAAAAAAGATTAAATAAAAATACCTGGAAAGGTAAATGTTAAAACATTCATTGCATGTGTGTACATAAATATTTTTCATAAATATTAAAATATAATATTACTCGGAATATATTCATAAAATATTTTATCTGTGATTATTCATTGATGTCTTTTCTCATCTAGTATAGAGTATAGTGTTTATACCCGAAAGTAGAAAACTACATAGGTACATTTTAAAATTTAAGATTTTATTTTAAGAATCATACCCTTCAAAACAATAAATACTACTAGGGTGGATATATCATTAAGTTGGTAATAAATTATTCGCATAAATTATCAGAAAAACTGACTATAGACTAGGAAAAATCGGAATTTCCGTTGTAGTACTTTCAAAAATAGTCATTTTTTTCAGGAATTTCTGGCGAGGAAACTTGAAAATTGAATATTAAATTTCGCATCCATATACAGGGTGGTCTAAATTGAACACTTAAAGGTAAACCCCTTTATCTAAAGGAGATAGACGAAAACTGATGTCGGTGTCTGAGGCTCAATTTTTATGATAAACTCAACGGTGAAAACCGCATATCGATATCTAGTACCGTTTCAGATATACAGGGTGTTTTTGAAAAATTGCATTTTGGAAAAATGTTTGTAGTTCTTTTCCTATTGAAAATTTTCGATTTCTGTAACAACATTTTCAAAGCACTTTTTCACGTGGATTTCAACAGTGTAAGTTACATTTTTTTATAACTAATATTTTAATGGTTATTAACGCAAAAATATATTTTTTTAAATGGGATACCCTGTATATCCGAACAGAGCTTTAAGTTATCGTTCTAAAAATATAGCACACTTTATATTTTGCTTAAATCTACTTCAAAATATAAAGGTTTTCAGTTTTTACGCGAGTTTTAAATGCACATTTTGTAAAGTAGGCTTTGGACGGAGCGGCAATATCAATTGTTTACCGGTAGTAGTCAAATCGTAAAAAAAAAATTTCCAGAAGTAACTCTAAAAGTCATAGCTACAATGAAATTTACTAAATGCTATAGTACTTTAAACTATGTAGAAAATAAAACAAAACAACAATAAAACAATTTATTCCGAGTAGAGCAAACTAAAACAAAACAATTTTCTATAAGAGATGTTCGAAATGTCGACCAGTTTCATTTACACATAGACGGTACCTTTTCTGGACACTTTTTACCGAGTTGATTAGTTCAAGAGGAGTAAGAGCTGCAAAACTTTGCATCACAGCGAATTTTAACTCTTGCGTGGTGTCTATCGGCAATTTAAAAATTAGATCTGTCAATCTTCCCCAGAGATAGAAGTCCATGGGTGTTCAATCCGGTGGCCTTGCCGCTCAACGGTTCGGACCTTGGTTGGCTATCCAGTTATTGTCGAAATTGGCCGATAAAAAATTACTGATTACTGCAGCGTTATGAGAGGGGTGCCCTGTCGTGTTGAAAAAATATATTTCTAAGGTCCATTAACGGCCGTTCATCGACAAGAGGTTCTATTTGCTGCCTTAAAATGTCTAAATATCTCTGAGAGGTGAGTGTTCATTCGTAAATAAATGGACCTATAACTCTGCCTCTAAAAATTCCTGCTCACATATTAAATCCAAATCTGCCTTGATTTCTTTGTTCCACGACTAAATGAGGATTTTCTTGTGCCCACGTAGAAGAAATGTAACGGTTAAAATACGTGCATTGCCTATATAAGCTTCGTCTGTCCAAATGCAATTTAATGAAAAATTCAGAACATGGGTACAATTCTCCAGAAACCATTGGCAAAAATCCATACGCCGTTGAAAATATCCGTGTCTAAGGTGATGAACTTTTTTCTTTTCCTATATGGCCTGACTTGACCTTCTTCAAAGTACAACTTACGTTAATTCTTGGTAGTCCAGTGGATTATTTTAACTGTCGGGTTGAAGTGTTGGAATTATTTCCGATAGTTCCTAAAACTACTATTTCTTCTAACTCCTTATCCCTGTTTGATGCATAATTTTTGGGTCGTTTCTCTTCAAACTGGCCACTATTAACTAGGTTATGTCGCAATCGGGCGAATATATCCTTGAAGGGTTGACGCCTCTCTGGATACCGTTCGTGGACAAATTACTTGCCGCTTCCGAATTTTCTCCGGTTTGTATGAAACACACTATCATATCCCATTTTTCGTAACTTCATTGCGATTTATTTGACAATTCAATAACTGATCCTGAAGTAAAATTTGACAACTACGAGTAAACAATTGAATTAAACCATATGGCCACTCCGTCCAAAGCCTACTTCACAAAATGTGCATTTAAAACTCGCGGAAAAACTGAAAACCTTTATATTTTGAAGTAGATTTAAGCAAAATATAAAGTGTGCTATATTTTTAGAATGGTAATTTAAAGCTCTATTCGGATAAGAAAAAATATACAGGGTATCCCATTTAAAAAATATATTTTTTCATTAATAACTATTAAAATATTAGTTGTTAAAAAATGTAACTTACACTGTTGAAATTCACGTGAACAAGTGCTTTGAGAATGTTTTTACAGAAATCAAAAAATTTCAATTGGAGAAGAGTTACAAACATTTTTCCAAAATGCAGATTTTTGAATAACCCTCTGTAAATCTGAACCGGTACTAGATATCGATATGTGGTTTCCACCCTTGAGATTATCATAAAAATTGAGCCCCATACACCGACATCAGTTTTCGTCTATCTCCTTTAAATAAAGGGGTTTACCTTTAAAAGTGTTCAATTTGGACCACCCTGTACATGCTTCTTTTTGATTATCTTATATTTTACTTATATTTGTTCAGAATATTCGAAAATTTTCAGTTAAAAAATGAAAAACAATGTGAAATTTGATACATACATCAGTTCAGTCCAAATTCCATATTTAAATGTTGCTAAAATATCCGATAAATTCTTTCCAGTATTTTCAGGAAGTCAAATAAAGACTTGCTTGATTTGTTATATCATATTCAAGATATTTTTATATCACTTTAACTTAGAGGATAAATAATAATTGTCTAGTTTTCAAAATTTGAATTGAAACCTTGGATGTGGCATAAATTTAAGAGTAAATAAACAGTTTTTCGGTTTATTGGGAGATTAACAGCAAGGAAGAGTATTACAAAATTACCTTAGAAGTCTAAGAAATGACTAACTAACGAGTTTAGATCTTGACAGACTAGGCGAAAAGGGAGTATAGTTCACAATTTCTATACGAGTGCTTTAATAATGAATTTACGATCTTGTATCATAGAGTTTATTTCATACTGTGTGTTTTTCATATATCACAAGTGCTTTTTTTTCAAAATAAAATTTCCGTCCTATCTTATCAGATTAACATGAAATTTTAAAATCACCTTTTCTTTGTATAGCAATTGGTTTTTAATGGAATTTGAACAGTCTGGGAAATGTTAGTGGGCTCTCGGCCTTGTACCGTAAGATATCCTTTCCCAGACTCAAATTAAGGACGTATAGTAGGATATAGTAGACAGTATGAAATAAATAACAACTATTCCCTAACTTTATTAAATAAATATTGCTCTAGATGCATTTATAAAACTGGTGTTTTTGGTTAGCGTCTCTAAAGTTACACAAATCATTGTATTATTTCTTTTTTACTGTTAACCCATTTAAAAAATAGCATCGATATTTCTTCCCTAAGAAAGCTTAGCTATAAGGTTACGTTAAAAATTTGACTTTATTTTTTTTTTAGTAATAAATTTAGGCTAATTTCTGCTCTCAATAAATTTGTAAATTTTTACTTCTAAATGTATCTTAACTTTTAAAATATACATAATCTTTCACGTCTACTTTTAAATTTTCAAAATATGGCAATATGTTGCCATAACTTGATTGGTATATGAATGTGTCATTTTGCGATACAAATCTAGGTAAGCAACATGAAGAGTGATTGTAATTACATCTTAATATTTTACTGCCTTCTGTTTTTGTTTTTTTACGTTTTTTTTTATTTATGTTATGAAATAAGTACAGGGTGAGTCAACAATAGAGTAAAGTTCATTATCTCATTTGTTTCGGGAATGACGAAAAGATGTTAAATACAATAGTTTTAAGGAATGTTAAGATGCACAGTTTAAAATTATTTTTGAATATATAGGGTACTTCAAAAAAGTGTGGCCGATATAACATGTTTTTTTTTTTAAATGGAACATCCTATTTTCTAATTTATTTTTATATTCTTAAAATTTTATAACTTTTTATTAATAATGTTATATACCTAAACCTAGTAGTTTTGCTAAAATTTCAATTTTTTTAAAATAATACTAGTGTTCAGTTTTGTAAAAAATTACCTGTAGCGCCATTGTTTCTGAAGGTGGAATACTCATAATTAGTACGAGACGTATAGAGATCAAAAAAAAATATATGTAAATAAATTTGAGTTACATGCTACAGGGTGTTCAAAATAAATTTATAAATTTCGACTATTTTAAATTGCAAAATCTCAAATTTTTTTAATCGGCACATCCGATATAGTAATATTTTTTCTGATAGGTTTTACAAAACCCTTCAACTTTTATTAAGTATGTCATATACCTATTTCTAATAGTTTTCGATTTATTTTGAATTTTTCAATTTTTACCCTTGTTTTTAATACACTTACGCTATTATGAAAACATAAACAAATAATTAATAATAATTGTAATAACTTATCTGATGATTAATTATTATGACGTAATAAATGTTCAAAAATATGCCCGTCTTGAATACACATGTTTAGTCGTTTAACTATATTTTCCTTCACTTTCCTTAGTATAAAGGGCGTTATTGTCCTGCACGCATCCCGTATCCTATTTTCCATATCTACTGGTGTTGTAGAGGGATTCACATAATCACGATCTTTAATGTATCCCCACAAAAAGAAGTCTAAAGCTGTTTAGTCACATGATTGAGGGGGCCACTGAATGAATCCATCCCTACCGATCCATTTTTGTGGGTAATGGTCGTTTAAAAATTCCCGAACTTCCCAGTGGTAATGATATTAGGGTACTTCGCTCCGTAAATTTAAAAATAAATTAGAAAATAGGAGGTTCCATTGAAAAAAAACAGTTAATCTGCCACACTTTTTTGAAGTACCCTGTATACTCAAAAATAATTTTAAACTGTACACCTTAACATTTCCTAAAACTATTGTATTTACCATTTGTTCGTCATTACCGAAACAAATGAGATAATGAACTTTACTTTATCGTTGACTCACCCTGTACAACAGAATTTACTTTTTTAAATATAAATCACTAGTAAATTCCTGTTGATACAACTTCACCCAGAATTTGTACCATACAACTATTAGTATCTCATCTAAGCTAAGGACAATAAATAAATTAATAACCTTTAACTCAAAAAATTTACTGTGCTTATTAAATTATCGAGAAATCAAAGAATTCTGTTCATATTTCATCATGTAGCAATTCGCATTCAAAAGCATGAAAAATTGTGAAACTGTGTTACCGGTACTGCACCTGATCCTAAGAAAATTACTAAGGTAAATTAAAAAATTATATTATTTAATCCTACAAAATTTCACTTCTGACCAGGAAATCGGCGACAAATTGAAGACAGTGGTTAAGGGATTACATACACCTGGGCGCTGCAAAAAGTTTTTATATTAAAAAAAAATATTTTAAAGGTTATTAAGTGAATAATACAAAAGAATGGCGATTATTAGAGACCTGATTATATGCAACATAAAAATCTTGAAATATGCATGAAAAATGCTTAAAATATGCATGAAAAGGGTCAAAATATGCAATATTAAATAATAATAAAAGTAGTAATTTTTAGTTTTTTATTTCAAAATCGGCACAAAATTAACAAGTTATCGACGATGTTTAAATTTAATTAACAATTATTTAACATTTTTTAAAATTATTTAACATTTGTATTCTTGTACACGTAAACAATAAGGTATTGTTGGGTAGTAAGATCGTGTCTTCGATCACTATAAGTGGAAAAAGACCGTTCCACATTCACTGAGGTAACTGGGCAGTATTTGAATTTGGGTGCTATGTTAGCACTGGCAAAAGTTCACCTGTCCAATTAATAAAACTATCAATTTGACACAAAGGTTCAAAGTCTGGGTTATTGCACAAAATGTTTTCAAACTTTTCTTTAACTCTACGCGGGAATAGATCTGGCAATGTGGAGTTTATTTGACGGATTTTATTCATTAACCGAATTGATTCGGTCAACGCCAAACCTCGAGTTTCAAGCTTTTTAATACCCGCAGGTATGTGGGAAAAGTGAGTGCTAATCAAAGCTATGTTTTTTTTAATATCAGAATCGTTAAATGCTTCCTTGGATTGACGAACTGCCATAGCCTCTGCACTATCGAAGTGATTTACTACACCTTTGATGGCCTCTTAATGTTCATTGTAAAATAGTACAGCTTCAATCCATGTTCCCCATCGAGTTATCACTGGTTCGGGAGGTAAAGGCACATTTGGCAGTTTTTCTTTATAGGCGTTATTGCCAGAAGGTGCCTTAAGAAACACTTTCTTTGCTGATGAAATCAGTTTATTTACATTTCCAAACGTGGATCGTACTTCTTCAGCGAGTCGATGGACTCCGTGAGCAAAGCACATCACATGAATTAAATTTGGATAAAATACTTGGAAGACTTTGGCTGCCTTGATCATATAGGGAGCAGCATCTGAAAGAAATATAAACACTCTTTCATCTGCAGAAGATTCAGGAAATATTTTTCTAATACCCTCATTCACAAATCTGGCGATCGTAGAATGATTTGTCTTGTCAAGTTCTTTGCAGGCTACCAAATAAAAGAAGAAGGCTCTAATCTTAATGCACCCACAATTAAATTCGCAATATAGCGACCACAACTGTCGGTAGTTTCATCAGCTGAAATCCAAATGTCATCCTTAAGTTCATTACGTATTTCTTCCAGAACGTGTTGGTAAATTATTAGTATGTAATTTTTACGCAGTGTTGATTCGTCTAGTATTTTTTGATTCAAGCAATATTTTCGCAGAAAATCTTTGAATGTAGGATTTGTAAGTTTGTGGAGAGGAATATTACTTGCAACTAATGCTTCACATAAATCCATGCTAAAGTGTTTTTTTTTGTTTGCCTATAGAAGTGGAATCACTGCTACTTGCTGTTGTTATAAGTTGTTGTGGGCCTTTTTTTGCAATCCTGCGATATGAAGACTTGTCTTGATATGCTGGTCAATTTGAAACTTTTTTTGTGCACGAAACATTCTTCTCGCAAACCCGACAATATAAAACATTTCCGTCGTATGTAAATGTTCCAGGATAATCAGCTATCCACGAAGAGACACTTTTTTTTGCGGATGGCATGGTACACGTTAAACTTTAACACAACACGTGAAAAATTGCAAAAAGACTACACTGATGCAAGCGCGTCAACAATAATGTTAAAATTGATATCTTGTTTTAAAATAAAAATTTGTCTTCGAGAAAATTGTTTATTTGATCCACGCTCAAACAAATATTCTTAGAAACTAACTACTTATCCCTTAATATCCCGACCAAGAAACAAAGAATAAAATACTGTCGTAATTTTGGGTATTCCCTTTCACTATAACCTAATCGATGTTTAGACTATCGCAGGTAATGTCCCGGCGATAAGATCGGTTCCAGACGGCGACATTAACAATACCCTGAACAATTCAATTGCCTAGTAATATCGAGAAATATTGTAAATATAGGGAAAATATGCATCATTACTCGATTTTGGGTAAAATATGCAATAATCGGTGAGAATGGTCTAAATATGCAAATGCATATGAAAATATGCAAATGCATACAATCCGGTCTCTAGTTATATATTTTTATTGTAGTTTAAATTATAAGAAAATCTTATGGGAATATGTCTTTCTGTGGATTTGGTTAATTGTTGGATATGTTGTAGTCCTCGTCGTTCTGAGCAAATGTCTCCATGGACATAACATGATTCTATGAATGGATTTCGCGCTACGGGCCTTCCAGTCACAGAATCAGCATATGTATTGAATACTAATAATATTTTTCCGTATTTATGAGTGATTGAATGGCCTGCGTGCGTGAATTTGTATCCGCAGGACCGAGGGTATTCTTCTCAGTATTTGAAAAAATGATTAATTATGCCTGTCCCCTGCAGGTCAAAAAAGACGAGGGAGATAGAATATTTGTTTCAACACATATGCTGATTCTGTGATTGGAAGGCTCGTAGCGCGAAATCAATTCATAGAATCATGCCTACGGAGACATTTGTGCAGAACAACAACAACATATCCAAAAATTAGCCAAATCCACTGAAAGACATATTCCCATAAGATTGGTGCGGGGTTCGTTGTCAGTTTCTAAATTATTTTTAGCCAGAGGATTCGAAAATAATAAATACCGATATGACTAAAATGTTTGAAAAAAGACAGTTATTAGATTATTGAAATAAGTATTACTAAATAATATGGCGCAAACTTAATGTAAATTTTGTTTTCGGTTGAACTTAAGAATGATTTAGTTACTACACATTACACAAGTCTGCAAAAAAAAAAAAATCGAGAGCTGTTTTTGCGTAATTCTTATGTTTTTGGGTGTACTGAATCCGAAAATGACTTTCATTTTGTCATAGAACGTCATGTTTTCTGACAATGTAGGCATCTATGTTAACCAAGTTATCATCTTAAAATAAAAGATAAAAGACTAAAAAAATTTTTTAAATTTATAATTGCATAACAAAACTTATTTTTTTAACTAAAATACATTCATTAGTAAGCACTAAACACATTTCTTTTTCCCAGTGAGACTCCTTTTGGTACATTTTCGCTTGTAGGAAGCATCTGGAAGGTCTCTCTGAAGCGTCCAACAGTAGTCTGCCATCATTGAGACGCTCCATCTTCCCTGGTATCTTTTTTCCATCTCCTTAATATCTTGGTGAAATCGTCCACCTTGCTCTTCACTCAGATCTCCTAAATTTTCTGGAAAGTAGTCGAGGTGGGAATGAAGAAAATGTACTTTTAAACTCATTAGGCAACCTAAAGCTTGAAATGCTTTTAACATTCTTTTGACGATTTGTTTGTAGTTAGGGTCTTTGTTATTGCCTAAAAATTTCTCTATGACCTCTTTAAAGACAATCCACCCTTCTCTTTGAGGATCCGTCATGGTTGTGATGAATTGTGGATCAGCCATAAGCCGTCTAATATCTGGTCCAACGAAAACACCTTCCTTCAACTTTGCCTCCGAGAGGCCTGGAAACTTTGATATTAAGTATTTGAAGCAATTTCCATCTCTTGGAAGTGACTTTACAAATTGCTTCATCAATCCCAGCTTTATGTGAAGCGGTGGTAGAAGAACTTTATGAGGAGGCACCAAAGTTTCATGCAGGACGTTCTTTTCGTCAACTTTAAGCTCCCTCGGAGATTTGCAAAGAACCAATTCCAAGTTTTTGTAGGTTTCCTTGAGGTGTACGGAATGACCGACAGGAATGGAAGCATAGAAACCGCCATTGTGAAGCAGAACTGCTTTAAGGCTTCTTTTTGAAGAATCTATGAAAATACGCCACTGTGCTGGGTCGTATGAGATCTTAAATGTATCCATCAAACCTTCAATATTGGTAAAATAAACCAACTCGTCCTCTTGGGCAAAGTAGGAAGTGAACTGCTTCTCACGATATCTAAACCAGGAGGAAGACACTCCCGGCAAAAGTAAGTTCCTGCTTTTGAGCCTTGATCCAAGCAACTCAGCAGCGTTTTTGGAAAGATTCAAGTCTCTTACCAAATCATTTAGCTCGCCCTGGGAAAACAATTTCGGACTGCTGTCATCTTCAAATTGAAAACTTGACTTGTCATCGGGTTCAGGTACAGCACCATCTTCGTCAGAACTTGGAATCTCTTCCAAGGTAGCAGGGGCCTTGGGCACTGGTATTTCGGTCCCATGAGGGATGGGACGAATAGCTGATTGCAGATTGGGGTATGAAATGGACTGCTTCCATTTTGAATTATACCCTTTCACATTACACGAACAAAAGTAACAATCATCACTATGGTTCTTTTGCTCGCGCCATACCATGGAAATCGCATATCGGAAAGTTTTTTTCTTGCCCTTAAACTAATTTCGAAGGTCTTCAACACATCGTTTGCAGACTTTATGAGGTGCCCAAACTTTATCCTGATCTCCAAGTTTTAAACCAAAATACGTGAAGTATACTTTTTTTACAAAGTCCGTAATATTAAGTTGTTGCTTTAATACCTTATATTCGCCACAAATATAACAGAAACTGTCAGACGAATTCACACACTTCCGCACAGACGACATTGCACTATATTGAACCAAGATCTATAAAACAATGACGAGTTAACACGTAATTGTACCGCGCCACTTTCTACACTATCGGAGCGCGCACGTTCTGATTACAACGTTTATGTTTGTTAATTTAGGTCACACAAGGCGTTCTTTATTTAGAAAGTAATGATAGTTATGGCCTGTATACATTTAAAAACAGTAATCAAAATAAAATTGTACCTATTTATTTATGACTTCAAGTTAGCCCAAAAAAACCCTTTTTTATAATAAAATTTTGCGTTTTGCAAAATAACCTGACGTTCTGGAATGTTTTGAGTATTTTTTTAGTTTTCAGAACACCTAAATACATAGAAATCAGTTGAAAACATCCAGACAGCATTTTTGTTGCAGACCTGTGTTATTTATCCAATTCATCCAATACCTATCTTGAGGATTGTGAGGCCCCTATTAGACAGGGAATTCAGGATGATTGTGTCATTCGGTGATTCTCCGGCTTACGGTTGGTTCTTCTACGGTATTATTATTTTTACTTGTTTTTATTTTTTCTACAATTTATTGTATCGATTTTTCTCAAAATTTACTAGTTATTATATTACTAATTATTGACACTGTCAAAATTCTGGGTTCTACAAAATGACAACTGACTTTGCGAACCTAGATGTTTAAACAAAAAAAAACAATAATTACTACTTAGTGATTTATATTTAAAAAATCCATACATTCATAAAGAGTAACCGCAGAAAAGTACGAATTTTAGCCCGTTTTTGCAATCTTCATAACTTTGAGACCTTAAATTAAAGGTAGTTAAAAATCTAAAAGGACATATTTTTCAATTTTTTTTATTTAGGGGCAACTAATCCCTATTTTGGAGGTTAAAGGTGTGAAAATAAATAAGTTTTTAACAGAAAATAAATAAAAAAATTATGATGTGTAATTCATGAAAATAGGTCAATATGAATTCCAACCCCATTTTAGGGAGTGGTTATCGCTTAGCGATAAGGTTGAGAGACGTATAAGTCCAGCGCTCTATTCATAGTATTTTGATTATTTCTTTGTATTTTTTCCTAGTCTTGGAAGTCATGTTTGTGAGTATGGCAGGATCCCTATTAATTGCGACCCCCTTTTAGAGGGTGGTTTTCGATTGACTATACGGTATTGGGTAGAGAATATGTAAATAATTAAAGTGATCTATTTTCATGAATTACACATCATATATATTTTTTTATTTTCTGTTAAAAACTTAATTTATTTTCACCCTTCTAACGCTTAAAATAGGGGGTAGTTCCCTCAAATAAAAAAATGGAAAAATATGTACTTCTAGATTTTTAATTAGCTTTAATTTAAGACCTTTTACGTCAAGTGTGCTTTTTTTGTCTCAAAGTAATAAAGGTTGCAAAAGCGGGCTAATTTTGCGGTCTCTCTTTGGTCACAAACATTCATGTGTAACATCTCTACTTGTACTAGTTCTTTGTTCGTTACACCAGAATCAAATTCTTGCACAATGCTGACAGTTGATGCACCTGTTTTTACTACCCTTGCTGAGGGAAGTAAAGTAAGTGAAAAAAATCTCGAACTTTTTCCATTTTATAACTTTAACTAAAAATATAGTTTCTCATTTCCGTCGGCCTGTCTGCCTTTGCAGGTTTGTCGGTCTGTTGGCTCGGTAACTCCCCTCTTAGTGCACATATAATACTTGAAATAGTAAAGGAACCTATAGTTTTTGAGCGATATCTCTTCAGGGGAAGAGGATGAAAAGGTTGAAGATGTCTAAATCTTGAATAGTTTCTTTACCTTTATAAGAAATTTTGCGGGTTTTTGGTTGTCACAATGGACAAATTTTAAGTATAATTATTTTTAATAACACATACAAGGGGTTAAAGGGGTGGTGGAGGTGGTTAAAAAAGTGACTTCGAATATAACTATTATATATCTTTTTCAGGGTTATTTAAGTCGAGGTGTCTGACAGTTCTGTTGTTTTTTCATTATTTCCAATTTTAACAAAAGATTAAATTTATCTTTAGTGCAAAAAAAGTTAAACTCGTTAAGTACTTTAACACGCATTTTTTGCGAGAAAAGTGCTGGGTAAGTTACTTTACCAATTTTTAAGAAAAAGTATCTGAAAAGAAGGGTAATTGCTATCTAAAAGAAGGTATTTCCTAAACTTAAAAAAAAACAGTACTTATTTATCCATAAATTTCCTTGTGAACTCTATATTCTGAGATTAATCGATACTGCAAATTTTCATCATAGCACATTAACCTTATTGATTTTATCTTTGATTGGAACTAATGAAAAACTGGCATGACTTTCGAATCATCAACTTTAATAAGTTTGAAAATGACAAGTGTCTACTGTCCTAAGAGCGGAACGGGTCAAAATTATTCATTTTCCACATATAAAAGTTGGTAGTTTTTATTAGTTAATATTTTACTACCAGTTTTGAAATATTTCTTATTTTGTAATTAGTACATTACAAATCAAGTGTATATATTTTTTACCAGCGATTATATAATTAAAGTTATTTTATTCGTTTTCACGTGCAGTGCGGGAAGAAGGACGATAATGTTAGCTAACGTAATGAAAGATAATTTGTTAAAAATTTCTACTTTTTATTACAAAATGACGCGTTTCGTTACATGGTAACTTCTTGCGATGCTTTTTGCAACTAAAACAACAAATATAAATCTTCCTTCAAAAGCCAATTTAGTATCATTTGATGTACAAAATTTATTCGCCAGGATACCTCCAAACGAAACAATTGTTATGATAGAACATCTATTAAATAAAACGTCAATATTATTATAAAACAAGATGTTCTCAACCTACTAAAAACATGTCGGAAACAAAATTATTTTATATGTAATAATTCAATCTACAATAGCCCAGAAGGACTTATAATGGGAAGTTCCTTAAGCTCGCTTTTAGCAGAATTTTTTAAAAATAACATCGAAAATATAATTCAAAAACATGATACGTACACATCTTTACTATACTGGTACCGTTATGTAGACGACATTTTAGTTTGTTTCAATTGCACGGATAGACAGTTGAATACATTTTTTAATCACATCAATACCATCCTCAAAAATATAACATTTAGGGTGATGGCACCAATAATCGCCACTTTAAGGAAGTTTGCGACTTTATAGTTAAAAAAAACATATGGTTTTAAACTTAGAACAATGGTTAAAATTGACAATAGTAGCCGACATTCTCAAGAATAGTTGCTAAGGTTTAAAATCTAGTGTTGATTTGTAAATTACTAAATAAACGAAAAAAAGTAAATTTCATAAAAATCTCCAGTAATGAACACGCAAAATCTAGTATTGAACAATCAGTAATCGACATTCACCACTAATCAACACCTAGTAATCGACACTGATCGACCCTCAATCCAAATGACTTGAATACGCTTTCAAGTGGATTTTGACACAGGAACAGGGAGAGGGAATGGAGGTTCTGGAGTGTTAATGAAGAAAAATGCAAAAATAGGCATTATAATGTTATTTAATCAAAACCAATCATATTTAAAAGGAATTTGTGTGATAAATCGTGTCTACAAAATACTCAACATCAATATCAAATTATATAGTCAAATATCTTGCTATTTCTTAAATTCGACAAGTATTTTCCGACGTTTTTTGCCCAAATTATGTAGAGAGCCGTGTCCTCATTAGGCAAGGAGTCTTCCATCGATGATCTATTCTCATAATACAATTTATTAAATAAATTCAATTTTTGCATTGAAAAATATTTTACTATTTCTGATTCTAAATTTTTTAGAAAATCTTTTTGTATCAGATCAGATTTATTGAATGTAGTCTGTGCACGGTGTTTGATTTTAGATAAATCAATGTAATCGGGTCCGAATGGATACAGGCCTCCTGCTCTAAAGCCATTTTTAATGCAATTTTGCGAAATTTGTGCAACAGCTTTTTGCAAAAGTGGAGAAAAATTTTCTATTCT
This sequence comes from Pachyrhynchus sulphureomaculatus, assembly GCA_019049505.1. Classification (NCBI taxonomy): domain Eukaryota; kingdom Metazoa; phylum Arthropoda; class Insecta; order Coleoptera; family Curculionidae; genus Pachyrhynchus; species Pachyrhynchus sulphureomaculatus. The sequence continues at coordinate 196,395,391 of CM032456.1, forward strand.
TAGTGATTTGCCAAGATTGTCCATTTTCCATTCGTTAATGGCTTTTTTCCATGCCACTTTAAGTGGCCTAAATACCGATAAATCCATGGGATGGAGGATATGTGTTGAATTGGGATATAATGCAATAACTTCAATTCCATTCTCTGAGCAATAGTTTGACAAATGTAGAGTAAGATGAGATCGACGGCCATCCAAAAAGAATAGCACTGGCTTTTCAATATCCATTTTTTCCAGCCAGGGATAATAATATTAGTTATATACTCATAAAATGTACTACCACACATCCAACCACTGTCTGATTTTTCAATACCCCAGCCATCAGGCACACTGGATACTATATTGGACGGAATCCTTTCATAATTGAAGACTATCATTGGAGGAGCAAATTCTCCGGCCGCATTTCCGGTGAATAAAACAGTTAAATTATCTTTTTCGTCACCACAAGCGCTGTACAAATGTGTTTCTCCTTTTTTTGCAAGCACACGGCCTTGCTTTGGCGATAAAAAAAAAGGCACTTTCATCAGTATTATAGATTCTTCTTGGATCTTTGACAATATGTTGTAAACCCCTTTCAATTAAATAGTTTTCTACTTCCAGAAACCAATTCCTTATGTCCTGTTCTGTTACATCATCTTGAGCTTTGGTTAGGTTTTCAGATACTTTTTGCACTAATTCCGGATGTCGTTTCATGAAAGATTGAAACTATTTCTTTCCCGGTCTATTATTTGTGAAGGGGTTCTGTCTTTTCTGATCAGTAATAATTTTTTGCACACTATCTAGTAGGCTATATCTTGGAATTGGAAGTGTTTCTCACACAATGCTAGAAGCCATCGTACTAAAATATCCTCTTTCGTTTTTGTCAATATCGTGCTGGGTCCCATGGCACAGCCGATTGGAGTCTTACCTGTGATTTTGTTAAGGAGTGTGATTCAAGGTACTCCAAATTGTCTGGCTGCGACTGTAACTTTTTCTCCACTCCTCACAGAAGCAATAGCCTTTTCCATCTGTTCGGGGACATAATTTTTTTTTCGGCGCCATCTAAAAAACCCAGTCATCGACATTTAAAATAGCCAATCATGGACAAATTGTTCTTTACTAGTACGGTAACACGTATAGATTTATTTTAAATACCCATATTTAAACAAAATGGCCGATTCTAGTGACGTCTGTCAAATCGATGGTAGGAAGTATAATGTTTATGATTGCGGTGTCGCCAATTCAGGAAAAATAATTGAACTCTTAGTTTTTAAGTTTCTTTTTAAAATTGTCGATTATTGGTGCTTGTCTATTATTGGTGCCATCACCCTACAATGATCTGACTATGTCGAGGGATAACAACAAACACAAATTTTCAATATTTCACAAACCATCACACACAGACACAACAATACACCACACTTCAAACCACCTAAAACCACACGAATTTGCAGCATATACAGTATGTTACATAGGTTAGTGAGGGTTCCTTTATCTGAAATTGATTTCAATAACGAATTAAATTTAATAAAACAAATTGCCGTAAATAATGGTTACCCCCCAAATATGGGCAGTTCAATACTCAATAAAAAAAACTTAGAAACAAAGCTATTTCTAAAGTCTACCCTAAAACTAAAGACAATATCAATTATAAATCATTAACCTATTTTGGTACACCTTCAGGAAAAAAATTAAACACTACTTAAACCAAAATCATAAAAATATAGCTTTAAAAACTAATAACTCACTAGGAAAACTCATAAAAAATGCGAAAGTTAAAAAAAACAAAGGTGGAAAATCAGGGGTTTATAAATTGAATTGCGGTTCGTGTACTAAGGCGTACATAGGGCAGATATGGTGCTCATTTGAAACTAGAATTTCATAACACAAATGAAGTTTTCTTAACAACAAAACAAATTCTTCATACAGCAATCATTTAATAAAACAGAATCGTCAATTTAATGGCCAGTTTGAAATATTACATGTAGAAACAAAAGTTAAACCTTTTGGAATGCCTAGAGATAAACCGTTTGAAAAACACAGGTTCTATTCTAAATGAACAAACAGAAATAATGACCGATGGTAAATCTCCATTATTAAACTTATATACCTTATAAAGTTCAGTATGATTTCCAAGAATACCCTAATTAACTATTTTCAGACTAATTGTAAAAGTAGATAATAGGGTGGAATAAAACCTAAAGTTTGTTAGTTGCAAAAAGCATCAGAAGTTACCATGTAACAAAACATGACATGCAATTTTGTACTAAAAAGTGGAAATTTTTGACAAATTGTCTTTCATTACGTTGGTTATGGATTTCCATCAAGTAAAAGCTAAAACAATTTAAAGATAATGTTAGCCTAAAATTCGTGGACTAAGTTTTTTTTTTGTGAACGCTATCGTAAAAGTTACTCCTAGTTGGAGTATGAAGGCTTTAATCTTCTTAATTTCTATTGGTTTCTTAACACCTTTCACTTTCCAAACCTATATATATATATATATATATATATATATATATATATATATATATATATATATATATATATATATATATATTTAATTTCTTCGTATTAAGCTGGATCAATCTTTAGAAAGAGGTACAACATTGTGATTAAATTACGCATAAACAAATATTTTTGTAAGCAAAAATATCAATGCAATACAAAGATTAAGGTTGATAAGAAATCATCACAGGAACATAAAACATATATTACTTCAGTTGATAGATCAAAATATGTATATTTTGTTAAAGGGTATTAAATACCGTAAACATTACGGTGTTATTACGTCAATTGCATAAGATGTAATAGGTAAAAAAGTCATTCCTTTGGTATTTACATTGAACTATGAATTGAGGTATATAAAAATAGTTGTTAATTAAATGGCCTAAACTTTTTGTCTATAAATGTTGTTACATATACTGTTACAATGTGTTACATATGGTAGTTCACAGATCATTGTAATTCTTATTATGTGTAACTATATTAATATTAAATTTATCTATCAGATATTGAAATTATCTTTTATTTTTTACCATTATATGCGAGTCTGAAACGAGTTTGCTCATTTTCGTCTCATTTTCTCAATTGGCAAAAGTGGGTATATTCTAAAATAATCACTAAATCCAGGATATTAGAATTGTAAAAAAAAAACACCATTTAAAAACTGTATAGGGTGTCTAGACTAAAAGAACACTCATTATATATTTCCTTAAGGAATAAGGCCACTTCAGGCCTGGAAAAAAGGCTAATTTCGGGATTTTTTTTTAGAAGTATAATAAAACTGTCGAAACTCCATTAAATAAATATTTAAGTGTATAAAAATATTTTTTTGCCTTTTTAATTCAAAATGGACACTTCGGAATCCAAGACGAAAGGCACCTTTTTCAAATTGGGCGAAATGACAACTGCTACAAATCTTTATTGATTCGCTTGAAATTTTGAGAGTAACATTTCAGATATATTACACAGGTGTACAAAGAAAATTCTCTCTCGTTTTAAGTGACGACACGTGTTTTCTTAAGTATTTTTTTATGTTGAATCCAAAAAATCATAAAAAAAGACATTCACCGTAAGGTTTTTTTTCAGAAAACAAACTTAAAGTTGCCAGAAAACTATTGAAAAAAAAAAATTAATAAAGAATGTAAACTTCATCAGGAGCGATGATTGACTAAAGCTAAACTACAAATCTACCGTATTTATACTTAGCCTAACCGTTGAATTACTCAAGCGGAACTAATGACATAGGCAAGGCCATCAATTCCGGTCAAGTAACCAGTAGAGGGGACTATAAGGAATAGGCCCTCTGTCTTTATTTAAACTACTTTTACATTTTATGATTTCCATACTTTCGTATGCGTTTAACAATCTCCTATCAGATACATTTTTTATCAATCTTAGATTATCTAATGTTACAGTATGATCAGCTTCAAGGGCATGTTCGGCAATGCTACACTTTTCTGTTCTATTGTATTTTAAGTGTGCTAAATGTTCTTTAAATCGTGTTTTAATTGACCTTTTAGTTTGCCCAACATACTTTTTGTCACAATCATTACAACTAATTTCTTAAATTCCACTTTTCTCACAATTAGGAATCTTATCTTTGGGATTTCCTAAGATATTCCTCAGATTGTCTGATGACTTATAGACTAAGGTGACGCCTACCTTATTAAATACCTTATTGAGTCCCTTGCTATATTTCGGATTATAAGGTATGGAGACATACTTGGTGTTATTTTCTTCGCGTGTAAAAAAGGTGGAATTCTGAATATTAAACCTAAACTTATGTCTATTTATTAGCTTATTTACTAAGTCGTCGTCATAACCATTAACTCTAGTTATATTTCTAATACGATTCCTTTCTTTATTAAAGTTTACTCTATTCAGAGGGAAAGTGATTAAACGATGAACTAAAAAAATGTAATGAGGCTAATTTATGTTGTTTGCAATGAAATGAATCATTAGGAATATATCTATCTGTTACTGTGCCCTTCCTATAGATATCAAATTCTAATCTATTATTATTTTTAATAATTAAAATATTTAGAAAAGGCAATTGTCCTTTGTTCTCAACTTCGTAAGTGAATTTAATGGAATCATACCGGCTATTTAATTTAGAAACAAAATCATCAATATTTGCTTTATTTGGATCAAAAATCGCGAAAATATCATCCACATACCTATACCATACCCCTGGGAAATATTCGAATTCTTGACTGGCTTCGATCTCAAACTTACTCATGAATAAATTGGCTATGACAGGTGATAAGCAATTACCCATAGCTGTTCCTTCTTTCTGAACATAAAATTGATTGTTATATTGGAAATAATTTTGTTCCATACAAAGTTTAGATAATGTTAAGTATTCACGAATAATTTCGTCTTCAAAGTCATTCATTCTAAGTAATTCTTCGAGATATTGTAAAGTTTGTGGAATTGGCACACTTGGGAACAAAGAACTAACATCAAAAGAAATTAAGACTTCACCTTCATTAAGAACTAGATTTTTTGTTTCATTAATGAATTCTAACGAATTCTCAAGTTCTTTTGATAACCATTTGGATATTAAATATGTGGGTGATCCGACTGATGAAACAATGGGTCGCATTGCTTTTCCAGGTTTGTGAATTTTGGGTAAGCAATACAATTTTGGTATGGCCGGATTACTCACATTTAATTTAAATTTTAGCGAGTCGGAGACAAGGTTCTTACATTTTTTTAAAGATTTTTTAACCTCTGATATCATTCTCGGTAATGGATTTCTTGTTACCTTTTCATAAGGGCCAGATTCGATAAGATTATCTACGCGTTCAAAATAATCTTTCTTATCCAATATAACAACCTTATTTCCTTTATCCGCTTTTAAGTAGAAGACATCTTTCTTTTTTAATCCTTTAACTACTTTTATGTTTTTTCGTGAATTAGAATTTATGTTGTTAACCATGTTTTTCGATATTTGATTGCGGCATGCTTCCCTAACAAATGATTTACTATTTTCTGGAAGTGTACTAATGGAACTTTCAATGTGAGCAACTATTTCTGATAAATTATCTGTAGGAGGGGGTACTGCAAAGTTAAGACCTTTGTTTAAGATGTGAATTTCATTTCGTGTAAAGGATTGAGATGAATGATTTTCTACAATGTTTACGAGTTCCTGAGGACTATTCTTCTTCGGTAAGAGCTTTTTTAATTTTTTACTTAGAATAGAGAATTTCTTTTTATATTGAATATCAATAACTAAAAACATTGAATGTAAAACTATAATCATTAAAATTATGGAATAAACCTATTATTCCGAACACCTTTAAATATTCTGAATTTACATTTACCATAAAAACTTAAAAATATTAGGTTTTAGTGCTCATGTTTAGCAAAAAACACGCATAAACCACCTTTAACTAAGCTACGTAGCAAAATGCTGTTTAAAATAAATATGTGCAACCCCTAAATTAAAAAATTGTTTTTAATTCTTATTATTATTGAACATAACTATTATTTCATTGCATTTATTTACTTAAAAAAGCCTTTTACCAACCACATAGCACCCTTGTAAGTGTTAAAAGCTAGTTTTTTATTTAAACTGAACATAAAACTTTATTTTTTGATGTCACGTCAGAATTAAGACCTGCAAATAACACTGGAAATAATAGTTTTGTTCAATAATAATAAAAATTAAAAGCAATGCATTTTACTGGATTTTACTACCTGAGTTATTTTTAAGGGTTCACCCTATTTTAGGTAGAAAACCTTTGCTATAGAATAAAGTCATAAAATATAAATGAGGGTTCATCGGTAGCATAGCTGTCCGAGCGTAATCTGCTTTTAGTGTTTAATAAAGAAAATTATCTTAAAAATAAAGTTATAGAAATATAAGATTTAATACTAAAAATTTTTTAATCTATAGATCTATGTATATATACAAATTCACGATATATAAGTACTTTAATTACAATCAAAAACGATCATAATCTTCAAAATCTGAAGACTCAACTTCTCTTAAATTGATAATTAAGTGTTCTATTTCCACAGTTTCTTCGATGTATTCGTCAAGTTTTCACATTTTATTTTCTTCTTCTATAAAATGTCGAATGGCATTTTTCCAATTATCCTCTTTGATCCTCTCTATTTGGGCAAGTGATAATTGCCTTACATCTTAAAGTTTGAATGTGATGTTTTCCCTTGCAACGAAACCTTTCATTTGTGCCCAAATTAGCTCTAGGGGATTCAATTCACAATGTTATGGAGGTGGAGGAAGCACTGTGATATTCCATTCCTTTGCCATCTAATCGACTGCGTATTTCTTGAACTGTGTATTTTGTTTCGCAATTTAGAGAAGTTCCGCTTTTAACATACCATCTTTATGTTTGAGATTTTTGTCTCTTATCCATTGAAGAATATCTGCTTTCTTCCATGAATTTGTCGGGAGTCGTTCTAACAATCGAGAATGGTATGGGGCATTGTCTAATATTATAACTCATTCTGCTGGTATATATTCAATCATTTGTTGGAAGTACTCGTCCGTCATCTTCTCATGTTAATCTTTAGTTGACTTTGATTCGAATTCCAACTAGCCACCGTCGACAAATCCGTTTTCACTATCAATATGTGCTATAATTAGCCTGCGACCTTTTCCTGAAGGGGGTTGTAATCCAGTTGACCAGCCTTCCATAAAAGCTTGCTTGGCACTCTTAATGTTTTTGTCATTCCAGAATGTTTTCACTAACCCAAGTCTCATCTAAATAAAAAATATTTCTTTCTTCGGCTCGAAATTTTCTGATTGCTCGTAGATATATTCTTCTCCAACAAATTGTTTCTATTTTATCGATAAGAACAGATTTTCTATTGTGTTTTTCCCAACGAAAATTCAGGTTACGAGGGATTTTCCATAATTTCCATTTCACAGACTTGGCTTGTTGGCTGTTGATGCACTAGGGCATCGTGGACGTTAAGTATCATTATTTTTTCTCGCAGGGAAAATGCAGATTTACAGACTCCGCGAAGTTTGACCTCTGTTCTGATTTGAACTAAGCATATTATAGGTTTTTGCTTTATTTTTATACTTACACAGAATATTTTTATTGCGTACTTTAGGTACTTAGGCATCTACCTACCGATAAGTACTTTGGTTAATTATATTCCAATAACTGCTAAAATCCCAAATAATTTTATTATAACAATTGTTAATTGTACTCGTTCAGACCTTTATCATACAAATAAGATTTTCAGTTTCATCATTTACTTCTATAATATATATATAAAATGCAACGTCTCTCTGTCTGTCTGTCTGTCCGTTAGTGCGCTTATCACTGGACAACCACTTATCCGATTTACGTACTTTTTTTTTTAAACATATATATGTTCTCTGGCCAGGTTATAGGCTATATTTTATTACGATAGGTAGTATAAGAAATGAGCAGTGACGTAAAATAGTGAATGAAGTCGGAAAAAAGTTTGCCGCTAGCGCGTTCCCTTGCAATACACAGTCTAAACCAGTGATTCCCAAAGTAGTTCAGGTGGACCCCCAGGGGAGACTCGACGGGGGTCTACGTTGGCGTGAAAAAAAAATGGGGGTTCACAAGTTGTAAGTGGGGGGGTCCACGAAAATGTATCTGGTTTCGATAGTAAAGAACAAAAATGTTGGTTTGGCTTTACCTATTAATGTAGGCAGATAATACACTACTCAAAAAAATTAAGGGAGCAAAAAAAAAATTCCAAATTTTTCGGTGATTTTTGACAGGCTGTATTTCGGTGAAAAATGGTCGTATTGAGACTTAAAAAAAAGCATTTTAAAGCTTTAAGATTCTAATTTTCAGATTTGTTGGCTAACATTTTTTAGGAGCTACGGTTCTCATGCAATCCTAACAGATAGCCCGAAAAATAATATTGCAAATATTTTGCTTTTTTTTTTGGTCCACGGGCTTGAAAAAAATTTTTTCAGTTAGGCCGGCATATGGATCAGAGCCTGTTTATTTAGCATTAATTTCCTTGTTTTAAAACCTCCCTTAATTTTTTTGAGTAGTGTATTTTAAGAACGTCAGCGACTGTTACTTGTAAAAACTGACATAATCGATATTCAGTACAACGCGCGTCGAGACTTGCAAAGCGCCGCCCGCCCGCCCGCAACGCAAGCCGTTCAGACGTGCAAAGGGACGAAATACGACTTGTGCTGTGCTTGCAATCTTGCATGAACTTGTTTGATTCTTCACCAATATAAATACGAATGCCAAGGACAAACGTTACTCATTTATTTCCGGAATTTTGAAAAGAAAAGTGTGAGTGAATCGATGTCAGTGTTTGCCAGTGCCGGAAAAAGTAAGTACCTACCTATTTGTTATTCATACTTTTATTTTATATTGTAATAATATTATATTTGTTATGTTTGCGTGTAGTAGGTACGTAATAAAAATTAAATACTGAACAGGGCCATTATTCGATACTTCTATAAAAGAACACAAAGCCGAGAAAGATTGAACTTTTAGTACTTTTTATTATAAAATTATTTATTTACCCGACTGTGGTGATTCACTAAAGGAGAGATATATGATTGACCTGCATGTTTGTACATATTTCAGTGCCCTCGTAGTTGCTAATGTTAAATGTCTAAAAATATTTTCATAAATTGTACGTGTCTTTATGTATGTCGTAACGTACATCAAAGTAATAAATAAATCATTAAATCGCGGAATTTTGATGTCAAAATATTCTTTAAAAGTATTTTCTCTCGAATTTACAGAAATGTATCAAAATATAATTAATCAAAAAATATTTCATATTACATTAAAATAGGTTCAGCCGTTTTGTGAAAACCTCTATATGGGTCTTAGCAGTTTATTCCTTTTAATAATTAAAATCAGTTTTGCCGCCGGCATTTTGGTTTTTTCATTTCAATAATTAATTAATCCTATTTTATTCTGTTAAAATAGCCATATCCTGTTAAAGTCGCCTTAAACAAACATTTTTTTCTTTACAGGTAGGTAACTGATACGAAACATGGCTGAATCTAAGAAGAAATGTCGACAGTACATTGTTGATTATTTGAAATTTGGTTTTCTTCCATCAAAGGCAGACAAACGATTGCCCATATGCCTTTTATGCAACAAAGTTTTGAGGAATGACTCTATGAAACCATCGAAGCTCGAAGATCATCTAAGAAGGTGTCATCCTGATAAAATGGGTAAAGGTTTAAAATATTTTCAAACATTGAAGGAAAAATATGAAAAGAGACCCATCGTGCACAGTATGTTCGTTTCAACGTCTCAAAGTAACGATGATGGCTTGCGGGCATCTTACAATATCTAATTGCTTATAGCGAAATCTGGAAAACCACACACCATCGGAGAACAGTTAATTTTACCCGCTGTTTTAAAAACTGTTCTGCACAAACCTCCATTTGACGTACTCAAAAGAATTCCTTTGAGTAACAACACTGTACAAAGATGTATTGATGAAATGAGCTCTGATATTGAAAGCTTCTTGTGTAATTATCTGCAAACAACTCATTTTTCTATTCAACTGGACGAGTCAACTTTACCTGGTAATGAAGCATTATTATTGGCATATGTTCGATTTATTATGGACGAAGAAATCCATGAAGAGCTGCTATTCGCGAAAACTTTGGAGACGGACACTAAAGGCGAATCAATATTTAATGTCCTGAGTGATTTTTTTAAGGAAAAATCGATTCCATTTACAAACATTATTTCGGTGGCAGCAGATGGAGCTCCTGTCATCTTCGGGCGATATCGTGGGTTTATAAGCCATCTTAAAAGAATTATACCAGGAGTAACTGCAATTCATTGTGTCATCCACCGACAACACCTAGCAGCTTCAATTTGTGATTAATGCAGTTAACAAAATAAGAAGCAATGCGTTGAATACCCATTTATTTGCACAATTGTGCGACGAAAATGATGAAGACTTCCAACGATTGCTCTTACATACTGAAGTACGCTGGTTGTCGAAAGGTGCATGTTTAACAAGATTTTACACACTTTTTGAATCAGTTTTAGAGTTTCTGGAAAGTAAAGATCCAGATTTAAAAGAAAACCTGATCAAATTGAAAGCAGACATCGCGTATTTGACAGATTTGTTCAAAAAATTTAATGACATTAACTTGCAGTTACAAGGGGATAGCATAAATTTAATAAAAGCAAAGGGTGTAATTTCGGCTTTTCTTGGAAAATTGAAATTTAGCAAAATATTAGTCGGCGCGAATTCTCCCATTTTCCAAACTTGTCACAGGCAGAATGTCTGGATGAGGATATTCAGACATACGTTCAACATTTAAATGCCCTGCATGATGACTTCAAAAATAGATTTGAAGATATTCTGACGATGGAAATACCACCATGGATCATAAATCCATTTGATGAAACGGAAGTGGCGAATGTGGAATTACAAGAGGAGCTACTCGAGCTTAGCACCAATGAGGAGCTGAAGGTGAAATTTAAAAAAGGCTATCAAACATTTTGGCTGCAGACAGAAATACCCGAAAAATATCCTGGGCTGTGGGAAATTGCGAGAAAACTTTTGATAGCGTTTCCCTCGTCATACCTTGTCGAAAAAAGTTTTAGTGTCGTTACAAACCTATTAACAAAAAAAGGAGCAGATTGAACATCACAGAACGGGGAGATTTGCGGTTATTCCTTACAAAAGCCAAATATTGATAATTTGTTGTCAATCCATCGAGTACATCCCTCCCATTAAAATTATGACTATTTTTTTTTTAATTGTTGATTTGCATTGTTGAAGTTACGGTACGTTATTAATGTTTAATTTTAATTCGATTAAGTCTGTAATCATATTATTTTAATAAATAGAACACAAGAAAATATATTATTTGTCTTTTTATTTTTATCACTCCGAATTTAGGGTTGGAACTCAGCCACGACGCAAATTTCCATCGTTAGATCTAATCTTCACATTTTTTGACGAGTTTTGGGAATATGGTAGAAATGTAGCAACAGGGGGTCCACCGAAACCAGTAAAATTTTGAAAGTGGTTTACGATAAAAAAAAAGTTTGGGAACCTCTGGTCTAAACCATAAAATATGGAACAATATTATGTAACAGAGAATATCTATAATCTATAATATATATGAAATGCAATGTCTCTCTGTCTGTCCATTAGTGCGTTTATCACGCGAGAACCACTTATCCGATTTACCTGTCTTTTTTTAAATTCATACATATATTCTTTGGCCAGGTTATATAATAATAATAATAATAATCTATATCTATAATATGTATAAAATGCAACGATTAAAAAAGTCTCAAACTTTCAAAGTTCATAGAAAGGATATTTTTTTCGAGAGGTCCTCCTAATTATTGATTTTTGTGCCTCTGTTGTGGGAAGAGATTTTCTATTTATGGCTCTCATGGTAGCTTATTAATGGTCTTGTTTTTTTTCTTTAAAAAAGCCTTTTGGATATATCTGCCCTCAACGCCGTGGCCCTAGAACCACTGATTTTTCTGCATGCAGTCAAAAAGCTTTATTTTTGCGAGTTGGTCAATACACCACCGAAGTATTGTTGTACAGTTAACGAACTAACTATAAAAATACCGAAACAGGTAGTGTGCTAATGAATTCACATTCGTATTGTTGTTTTCTTAATATTTCTCGCTACTTTGTTTAACCGAGAGAACTATGAGAAATACCAACCTGAAGTAATCGGAAAGATTATGAAGACAGTGAGTCTGATCAGTCTTTATTTAAACGATAAGTGAAATATACGATATCAGATTTCATGGACTCATTAAAAATTAAATTATAATTTAAAATTCGTTTTTTTTAGTTTTCAAGTTAAAAGCTATGTTCGCTTTAGCCGCAATAAAGTAATAAATAAGTCACTAACCAGAACGTTTTAAAAATGTAACATTTTTTAATACGTTTCTCGAACACGTCTCATTTTAGATAAGAAATGAAAGAAAAATTGTGTGTACGAGTGCGAATTCCACGACATATCGAAGAACGACTAGAAGATCAAATGCAAAAAATTACGTGATTCCGTTTCCGTGCAACACCACTAAAAAAATGGAATGACCATCTATTGTCTTGTAGTAAAACCTTCCTTATCACTTATATTTATTAATTTTAATAGGGGGTTATATGTGACAAGTAAAAATTAAAAACATATTCAGTTGTTCATTATAAATATATTATTTATTTTCTTCTTTATTGGTTAAAATTATGCCCTTCATGAGATAAGATTTTTACGATATTGAGAAAGCCAATAAATCAAGGATTTTCTAAATTTTGGAAGTCTGACAAAACTATACCTTTGACCGATTCGCTAGCAATCGATCCAGTCATCTAATTTTTAGGACAGGTTAGAGCCTTGGACTTTCCTATTAACTCGTGTGACTATAACATATTTTATATCTTTACGATTGTCGGGCACTTTTAAAATTTAAAGCTAAAAATCTAAAACAGGTCATTAGGTGGATTCAAGAATATGTTTGTCTTTCTTCTTGACATGTAATAATGCGACAGAAACGGTCCAGAAATCTCCCGAGAAAAACCATATGGGCGTTTGTAATTAAGAGATACAACAAATTCAACACTGTAAACAAATGAGCTTCAGGAAGATGTTTATAGCAAACACATAGCAACCAGAATTTGGCGAGATTAACAGTACAGAAATCGAATTCTGTTCAGCATCACTCCTACAAAAAATAATGCTAAGCTAACAAAAAAATTTAAATTAAGATACAAATATATCTAGAATCGCGTACCCAATCGAGCTCAAATTTGGATTTTTTTTTCCTGGCAATACTAAGCTATAATAATAAACAGCCTTCTGTTGTTCAGAGTATAGTACAAAAAATGGATACTGGGTCGTTCCACTATACACACTGTACCAATACTACACTTTAACTGTTAATTTGATTAAAAATATTTAAAAAAACTTATTTATTGAGTATTTTATTGCCAAAAATGGGATGTAAATTGAAGGTTACATAAGTGCAAAGTGTGAAGATAAAAAGGGTCTGTTCAGTTCTAGAACACTTGCGAAAACGTTCGAAATGTATAATGCCACAAGAACATTTTATTTAACGTAGGTTTTGTTCAGGTTAAAGTTCCATTTCTTCTGTATGTAAAAGACACACTCCACATGATATAAGTATTTAAAAGATTGTTTTAAATGCTATATTTGTACAAGTATCTTATTTTAAATATAATATTTATCTGGAATTAGTAGAAATCAATGCTTAAATTAGTAATATAATGGAGCGTGATAGGGTAATAAACTTGCCGACAGGTGTCGCTTATTATCACATTCACTTGGCACTTGATTCAATTTTTTGACGTGGTGGCTAAATATTTCTTTAAAAAGGAGATGTTAGAAAAAAGAAAACATTAAAATTTCTTCACCCATTACAGAATAATGAACAGTATTAATTTTAGATGTTCTGTTATTTCGTCCACGTTGCCAGACTGTCTTAATTACAACCGGTCATTATATATAATTTGATAACCAACTAATCTAACCTCAAAAAAATAAGTAAATTAAGCAAGCTTTTAAAAATATGCTTCGGTGATAAGATATACCTTTTTGTAGTGTTTTGCTACGTGTTGCTTTTCCTTTCACTGAATAAAAATGTGTGTGGTTAATAAATTTAAAATTAGCAGTTTAAAGAACTTAGGATTTCTATTAATTGCTTTGTGCATTTTCACAGAGGTGCAAAGTGTTGGTCAAGTTATTTTTGCCGTAAATGCAGGTGGAGAAGCTCATACGGACACTAATGGTATAAGATATGAACGTGATCCCTTACATGGTCGTATAGGTACTGCCTCAGATTATGGAAAACGTTTGCTTATTGGACGAGTCCCCCCTAATGATCATATTTTGTATCAGACTGAAAGATATCATACTAGTACATTTGGGTAAATCGAATGATTTTTTTATATGTGCTTAGTAGCATTATTAACGCAATATATTATTTTTCTTGAAATAAAATCCCTACCTTAGGCGAATTAATATTTCAATATATGTTTAATTCTTCTAGATATGACCTGAGTATTCCCATGGATGGAGATTATGTGTTAGTGCTTAAATTTTCTGAAGTTTACTTTGAAGCACCTGATCAAAAAGTGTTTGATGTTGTACTGAATGGTGAGCATACAGTGGTTGCTGATTTGGATATTTTTGCAAAGGTAGATAAAGGTGTGGCACATGATGAATATATTCCATTCCAAGTACATAATGGTAAGACATAAATTTTAAATGTAGATAAATAGTTTATGTGTAGATAAAAAAATAATGAAATCAAGTATCAAACATTTTTTTGTAAAATATTTCAGCAACTTGCTTACTAATAAGTAGTTTTAAATACATTTAAGTACCATTAATAAATTCATCTAAATGTTTTCAAATAAGTTCAAATATAATTAAATACTTGAAATATATTTTAACTAAATTTAAGTAGATATAAACGTTGATAAGTCGATTTAAATTTGTTTAAATAACATTATATAAGAAATATAAGTGGTTTTACTTCAGAGTTCAATTAGTTAATATTAAATAGTTTTTAGAAATTGCTCAGTTCAAAATGATAATTTCTAAATTACAAATTTATTTAACATATTATTTGAAATTTTGTGATATTGTTACTGTTCCCTCCCATCAGTTAAATACTGAATCATCTATACAATTTAATTTTGTAACTTTCGTTTAACTTTCTCAAAACATGGCTATCAGAAACTACTGAACATCTATAAAACTTAGTGTTCTATATGGAACACTTATTGAATCACTTCGGTGTCTGTCTATCTGTCACACCCTGTTTCCTTTGAAACTATTTAACAAAGAAAGTTGAAATTTGGCATAAATATAGGAATTGAAGTTAAATTTTGTCTTAAAGGCCCAGTTTTTGGGAGTCAAATCTGAATTGAACAAGAAATTTTAGGTCATCCAGTGTGGTATGAAATAAAAGCTTGTGAAAACATGAGTTCAAAAATATACATGATGTAATACTTGCACAAACTTTTCTTTATATTATTTTTAAAAAATAGCCAAAAATCAGAGTCTTCCCACACTGTCTCTAAGAGTACCGATCAAAAAATTTCGAAAAAATTCTGGAATATTCTCCATAAAGTGTCAATCAAGCAAAAATTATCATGGGTACGTAACGTTTGATAACACTGGTCAACACAAGTCTTGTTTCCTTTATTTTTTTTTTCTGTTATTGTGTATTTCTATGGCCCTGACTATGAAAAAAATACTGGGAGATTGCTAACAGCTTTACCTTTTGAAATATACAGTTTTATTATTTTGCCAAAAAAATACAACAAATTATACATTATGTTAACAAAATTTCTATTGAACACTAGCAAATGATCTTTTATAAGATTTCCTTGAATGAACGACTTTAGGTAGATCTTGTTGCAAACTCCAGCAGTAGTCTGCCATCATATGTGAGTCCCCACCGCCCCTGATAATGCTCTTCCATTGTCCGAAGATCCTGATGAAATCTTTCACCCTGCTTCTCACTAAAATCACCCAGATTTTGTGGAAATTGGTCTAAATGCGAGTGCAGGAAGTGGATTTTTATGCTCTTGTTGCACCCTAGCTCTTGCAAGTTCGATAGCATGCACTCAACAAGCTCGACATGGTCGTCAGATTTCTTTTTGCCTAGGAAGCTACTCATAACCAAAACAAATGAATTCCAAGCTTTGGATTCAACTTCAGTCATTGATTTGACAAAATTAGGATCTTTCACGAGTTGCCTAATCTGTGGCCCATCAAAAATACCACCTTTCAATTTTTCTGAACTTAATCCTGGAAACTTGCGTGAAAGAAAATTAAAACATTCGCCACTTTTGTCAAGCGCCTTCACAAACTGTTTCAATATGCCGAGTTTAATATGAAGTGGTGGAAGTATGATGCGGTCTCGGCTAACTAAAGGCACATTTATAACATTTTTTGTACTAACTTTTAGCTCTTCCCGCACTGGCCAAACTTTTTTGTGACCAATGGTGTTGTTTGTCACGACTATCCCAGAGACACATGAAACAAGGGAACTTTGTGTACCCCCCTTGTTGACCTAAAAGAAAGTTAACCATTTTTAGATCAACACAAATGACCCATTTGTGGTCTTGATACTTAATTTTTTCCATAACCTTAGAAACATTTACGTATTCTTCTTTTAAAGTCGTCGAATGTGCAATAGGTATAGATCCATACTTGTTACCGTTATGAAGCAAAACACACTTTAAACTTCTTTTGCTGCTGTCTATAAAAAGACGCCAATCACTAGGTTGGTACTGTTTTAATCCCATCTGCTGCAAAATACCACCAACATCGTTACAAAAAACTAAATTCTTCTCTTGAGAAAAATACGGTAACAGATTTTTTTCTCGGGTACAATAAAATGTAATGTTGGTTTCCGGAGTAAGTAAATTTTTTTCTTTTAAACGAGATGCTAAAATTTCAGAAGCTTCTTTTGGTAAGTTCAGATCTGTTACTAAGTCATTTAGTTCTTTCTGATTAAATGGTTGAGGTTCTGAAAGGCTACATTTGTAGTCTGAATCAGAGTCTTCACTTGATGTATTTCGTTCGGGTTCACAGAGATTTGGATCATCAGAAGATTTAGATGTGCTGGGTTGTACCTCTTGTGATTTTAATTGAGGTCGTTGAGCAGAAGATAAGTTAGGATATGACCACTTACTTCGATTTCCAGGGTTAATTCCGTTTATTTTCACAACGCAGAAGTAGCAATCGTCATGATGGTTTCAAGGTTCTTGCCAAATCATGGGTGTTACGAACATTATTGCATCTCTTTTTCCACTGGACCATAACCGTAGACATACCACACATTTTTGGCATACAATATGAGGAACCCATGGCTTGTCCTGATTCGCCATTTTATTTTAAAGTATTGGTGATACGCAGTTTTCACAAAGTCCGATATAGGTTTTTGATATTTTGCAAATATATATTCACCACAAATATAGCAAAAACAAACGGGATTAAGCACACAACATCTTCTTGACGAAGCCATATCTAAAACAACAACAAAATATATTTTAGTGTCCAATAAAAAACGAAATCTAAGTAAAAATAGTAAATGAGGGTAGTTAGCTATAACTCAAAAACAAAAGCTGTTAGAGAAAAATTGTTGCCATATTTAAAAAATACGCGTCAATTTGAGATAGAATCAAAAAAAAAATCACAGGAAACAAGCAATTTTCTTTTTTTTGTTGACCAGTGTAATTTATCTAGTATAAAAAAAAACTGTTTGACTTGACCTATTGTCACAACATATTGTGGAGGTTTTTCTGTGGAAAATTGTGAATTTATTCGGACCTAAGAAGTATGAAATCATTAACCTTTTATAACCTATGCATCCACCTCTCTACTCCACTCCACCTCTCTTTAAAAGGAAACCGCCTATGGAAGTTTGTCCACTCCATATCATTTTTCACTCTCTAATTTCAAATACCAATCAACTTTCATGTTTTTTTCCCACTTCTAAAATTCGTAAAAACTCCATCCCTCTTCCCAAACATATTTAATTCCAAACACTTAGAATTTAGTTAGTTCAGGCCAATGTTGTCAACTTACTTATGTACTTGCTACCCTTAGTCATACTTCCAACTGCATAGAGCAATTTGAATTTACACTTATTGAATTTCAAAATAAAGTTTGAAAAAATGTAATTTCTTTGCTAGGAAAACTGATCCTAAGTTCCCAAAAATTGATTGCAATAAACTAATCATGGTACAAACCAGTTTAGCTGATTAAGATACTAGATATTTGTCTAGATACTAAACCAAAGTTAGTCAAGCACTCTGAAAAATCACTCTGATTGGTGAAAAAACTTAGGCATTTTGGGTAACAATAGTAAGTACAATTGTGGAAAACACTGGGAATAAATGTTACTCCGCGTACAACGCTTTTAAAGCAGTCTTTTATATGGAGAACATCATCCCTTTGGAATAATTGGCCCAGGGCTGTGTTTCCCACCGAGTACAATTTGCAGCGATTCACGAACAGCGTGAATCGCTTTTTCCGCACACATGCCGCTCCTGGAGCGCTTTAGGGAAATAAAAAAAATAAATACAATTTTTCAAAGCGAGTTACTTTTAAGCAATTCAAGTTTACAGTGGCATAACGCATTTTCTTGGGTTTGCGAGCTTACATTTTTAAAATAATTAACTGCCCAATCAAACAAGCATTTGGGAGATGTTATCCGATTTTGACTATTTCTCTGAAGATTTGCAGTTCTCGCCAATCCCATTGCAAGCCCCTTTTCCATGGAAAGTGGCGAAAAAAAATGCCACACTGCACTAAAACCACATTCAGATTTATGCGAGAGTGGAGAAGAAAAATTGAACTTGTTTTTATATTGACACCCAGCTCCGTCAAAAAAAATAATAAATTTTTCAAATGACAGAATCGTCGAATGTAGCCTTCAAATGTTGAATCAACTTCTATAATATATATAAAATCCAACGTCTCTCTGTCTGTCTGTCTGTCCGTCCGTCCGTCCGTCCGTCCGTTAGTGCGTTTATCACTGGAGAACCACTTATCCGATTTACGTACTTTTTTTTTTAGAACATACATATATTCTTTGGCCAGGTTATAGGCTATATTTTATTACGATAGGTAGCATAACGAATGAGCAGTGACGATAATAGTGAATGGAGTCGGAAAAAAGTTTACCGCTAGCGCGTTCCTTTGCAATACACAGCCTAAACCATTAAACATGGAACAATATTATGTAGCAGAGAATATCTATAGTCTATAATATATATAAAATGCAATGTCTCTCTATCTGTCTGTCCATTAGTGCGTTTATCATGTGAGAACCACTTATCCGATTTACGTGTCTTTTTTTAAATTCATACATATATTCTTCGGCCAGGTTATATAATAATAATAATAATCTATATCTATAATATATATATAAAATGTAACGTCTGTCTGTCTGTCCATTAGTGCGCTTATCCCTCGAGAACCACTTATCCGATATACGTAATTTTTTAAATTCGTACATATGTTCTCTGACCAGGTTATAGATATATATTTTATTACATCTATGATATATATATATATATATATATATATATATATATATATATATAAAATACAACGTATCTCTGTCGGTCTGTCTGTTCGTTAGTGTGCTTATCACTGGAGAACCACTTATCCGATTTACGTACTTTTTTTTTTAAAACATACGTTCCACGTTGATCTTTGCTTACGAAAGCTACTAATATTAAATTATTTCAGAAATTTTAAAAGATGCTGATTGATAGCCTTTTTTATAAATTTCGATATTTTTAAAAGCAATGCGACTGGTGGGTAGTTATTTGGCATGATCTTTTGCTTTTTTTGGGTATTGGCTGAACTATAGTCTATTATCAGCAAGAAAGAAACATTTTTTTTTGTAGGATAGGATAGGTTGAAAAGTCTACCAAAAACCAGTAGCAGCCCGCTCAAGTATTTTTTCGGCGCTATAGCACGTATACAATCATAGCAAGAGTCTTTTTTTGGTATTTAGCTTCATTAAAACACGATTTAGGACACGCTGTCTGGAATCTTATATCTATAATATATATAAAATGCAACGTCTCTCTGTCTGTCTGTCTGCCTGTCTGTCCGTTAGTGCGCTTATCACTGGAAAAAAGGTTACCGTTAGCGCATTCTCTTGCAATACATTGCCTAAACCATTAAATATGGAACAATATCATGTTGTAAAGAATATAATGTATATAAAATGCAACGTCTTTCTGTCTGTCTGTCCGTTAGTGCGCTTATCAGTTGAGAACTACTTATTCGATTTACGTGTTTTATAAATTTATACATATGTTCTATATAATTCGATATAAGCCTAGGTAACGGGAGATAAGGTGAGATAATGGGAGAGAAGTATAAATAATGGAAGGTAAGGAGAAATAATGGGAGATAAGCGGAAATAAGTTTAGATAATGGGAGTTATGGTGAGATAATGGGAGATAAGGAGAAATAATGGGAAATAAGAAGAAATATTTCGAGATAAGTCGAGATAAGCTTAGATAATGGGAGATAAGGTGAGATAATGGGAGATAAGGAGAAATAATGGGAGATAAGGAGAAATAATGGGAGATGAGCAGAGATAAGCCTAGATAATGGAAATTATGGAGAAATAATGGGAGATAAGGAAAAATAATGGGAGATAAGGGGAAATAATGGCAGATATTTTATTACGTTAGGTAACATAAGGAATAAGCAGTGACGATAGTAGTGAATCAAGTCCACGCGAGCTAAGCCGCGGGCACGGCTAGTCTTATTATATAAATCAACTGAAGCCGCTGAATATTTCACGTTCTCTGATCTTAATATGCATTGTAAAATTTTTACTTAATTATTCATTAAATAATGAATGCAAAAGGTTTTGATATTACTATTATGATTTACACTAATTTTTAAAATAATCTCAAAAGGCATTTTTATAATAAGGTAAAAGTCATTAAATCTCACTCGACTATGTTAAAAAAATTTTAAAAAAATCAACGGCTTTTATAATTTTATGAAAGTATCTTACCTTATAATTACATCTATATAAGTTGCACTGTATTATATTGTCCTAATTTAGCAATATATATGTGCGAAGAGTCTGCAGAATTTGATTAATGCATTTTAAGTTTCGTTCATTTGCCCATATATTCAGTCATATATTTGATATTCATTTAAGCTACATTTCCCTTTAATATATAATTTAAAAGGTTCTCAACATTTTATATATATATATATATATATATATATATATATATATATATATATATATATATACATACATACAGTGGCGAACAAAAGTATGCAAACATTTAAATTCCCATCTCTAGTCTTAACATTTAAACGGTTTAAAATTACACTATTTATTTATTAATCGTGTACATGCTAACAAACATTTTCAAGACTAAAACAGTTATTGTTTATTAGAAATGTGCTTAGTTTTTAACGTAAAAAAATTATGCACAAACGAAAGTATGGAAACATTTTTGTTATAAAAGAAAAAATTCCACTAAGACGACTAAAATGTCGAAAAATATTTAATATTTAGTGGGATATCCTTTTGCGTGAATCACTGCTTGACATATTCTGCCCATAGAGTCAATAAGCCTAGCACAAAAATCAGGTGGTATTTTTTTCCATTCTTGTTCTAATGTGATCCAAAGTTCGTCCCGGTTTTTTATATTTCTTTTCCTAATTTGTTTATCCAGATAGTGCCAAAGATTCTCTATCGGGTTCAAATCAAGTGATTGTGAAGGCCAGCGCATCACCAGAATCCTTTGTTCAGAAAACCTATTCTTGGCCAAGCGAGATGTGACTTTTGGGTCATTGTCTTGTTGAAAAATCCATGACAGTGGATCTTCTTCATAAGAAATCAAATTATTTTCCAATATCTCAAGATACATTTGAGCATCCATTCTGCCATTTATCTTTGCCAAATCTTTCAGACCGTCGAAAACAACCCCATACCATGATATCTCTACCGCCATGTTTGACAGTAGGCACAAGGCACTTTGAATATAGGTATTTAAAGTCTTCGTAAAAATATTCAATTGGTAGATTTTAGAAACCTTTGTGTTAGACTTGATCGCGTCTAGCCAGTGTTTATCGCGGTATCAATTTTGAATATATTTTTTATTTTTTCCTTTTTTTGGATACTCCCTTTCATTTTTATAGATAACTTAAAATTATTTGTTTTGTAATGTTTACCAATATCGTTCCTTATATCTGCCCTATTGATGTTTTTATGTTCATAAGTTAATCTAGGTTTTTGTGACGAAATATGTTTTTTTTTTATTAGACCATGTCAAATGACAATTATTTGCTGACGTTTGGTCTAAGATGGCACAACCCATCTTCAAAGATCTTTAGTCTTTGAAATTAGAAGCTGAAAGGGATCAAGTGATTTACATCCATGAAACGTTTGCCATAAAAGTGCTTTAAGGTGAGAAAGTCAGCAACATTTTCTTCTGTGTTCCAGTGAATAAAAGGTTTCTGGGGGGTTCCAGGTCCACATTAATGTGAATATCAGCGAAGTTATGAATCGGGTTTTTAGTCTTTTCCAGCAGTAGTAAGTCGAGTTTATTGTTTCGCCTTTCGGAAGGTAGTCCACCGTAATAATACCCTTAGCATCCCAAAAAACTGACGCCATCACTTTTCCAGCCGACAGAATTGCTTTCGCTTTCTTTCGGGTAGGTTCACCAGATTTTTTCCACTGCTTGGATTGTTGTTTTTACACTGGAGTATAGTGGTGAACCCAGGTTTCGTTCATTGCCATAAACCTGTTAAGAAAATCTTGCGGATCAGCCTCAAACATCTCCAAACAGTGGCAAGAAATCGTGAGTCGAATTCGTTTTTGTTCAACTGAAAGCAATCAAAGTTCGTCGGCAATGATGTTTTGTGTTCATTCATATGAGATGTCTATAGTGTCTGCAATCTCCCTGATAGTTAATTTACGTTCTTTCAATATGAGATCACACACTTTGCCGATGTTTTCTTATATCTGCCCTATTGAAGTTTTTATGTTCGTTCATAAGTTAATCTAGGTTTTTGTGACGAAATATATTTTTTTTTGATTCGACCATGTCAAATGACAATTATTTGCTGACGTTTGGTCTAAGATGGCACAACCCATCTTCAAAGATCTTTAGTCTTTGAAATTAGAGGCTGAGAGGGATCAAGTGATTTACATCCATGAAACGTTTGCCATAAAAGTGCTTTAAGATGAGAAAGTCAGCAACATTTTCTTCTGCGTTCCAGTGAATAAAAGGTTTCTGGTGAGTTCCAGGTCCACATTAAGGTGAATACCAGCGAAGTTATGAATCGGGTTTTTGGTCTTTTCCAGCAGATCGTTAATAAAAAAAAGGAAAAGAGTGGAATACTGTAAGGGACTCTAATGTATACCGGCCTTGATAGTGAAGATATAGGGAAGAAATCAATTTGGTATAAACAAAGTCATTCAGGCATAACATGAAAGCCCAGCTTTTCGTCGTGCTAAACACAGTTGAAGGCTTTGATTAAACGGAACCGGACGAGACTCTATAATGTTCAGTTGTTGTGTTGTGCTGCAGGTGTCGAAAAATAATTCTAAATTGACCTGGTCTGATTACAAAAATAATAATTTCTCAACAAAACCTCTTGTCATCCTGCATTAACTGGAAATTTATCAAATTATAAATACAAATATTCAGGATTCGCCATATACAGTCAGCCCAAAAAGTCTCCATACACCACCTGCTTTCTATACTATTTTTGCGTTAAGTTTAACTAATTAATTGGAACTCCGAGAAAACATGTTTAAATTAATATTTGAAACTTAATCAACGAGGATTAGTATTAAAAACAACTACGGAACATTTTATTTAGAAGTTACATCATTGTTATAAAAATATAAACAAAATTTATGTCAAAAAAAGTCTCCATACACTTAAGAATTGCCAATAATAATTTGATGGAGTTTAACGGACAATAACAACTTCGTTTAAACTAATATTTAGTGGGACCGCCGTTGGCCTTGATAATCTCCTGTAGCCTTTTTTTCATGCTTGCAGCCAGCTTTCTAGTAACTTCTGCTGGCATGTTCTCCCAATTGTTCAATATTCTGTTTTCTAATTCTTCTCTATTTGAAACATCATGTTTGCGAACGCGCCGTTTAAGTTTCTTCCATAAAAGCTCGATGGGGTTAACATCGTGTGATTGCGGAGGTGTATGAAACTGCTGTCGCACATTATGGATTATCCATTCTCACACTAAAGTTGCGTTATGTTTCAGATCGTTGTCCTGTTGGAAAATCTATCTTTTTTCGAGTGCTAATTTTTTCAGACTTTCTCTTAAATTGTCTCTCAAAATGTTCAGATAAACATGCTGATCCATGGTACTATTAATAAAATGTAAATTTCCAACCCCTCCAGCGGACATACATCCCCACAGCAGAACACTGCCACCCCCTTGTCGCACCGTGGAACAAATGTTTTTAATATCGAATGCGGTATTCTTCTTTCTCCAAACTTTAGTTCTGCCGTCAGATCCAAAAATGTTAATTTTAGTTTCATCACTAAAGATTTCGGATTCCCAAAATTCAGGAGATTTAGTAACGTATTCCTTACCAAAAGCTAACCGCTTTTTGCGATTAGCTTCCGAAATTAACGGCTTCTTTCTAGCTGCAAACCCCTTATAGCCTGCCCTGTGTAAATTATTTCTCACTGTTTGTAAACAAACATTTTTCGAAAATAGTTCCCGTACTTCTTCTTTTAATTTTGGTGCACTTTTCTTGGGATTTATAATTATTTGTCTAGCAATACTGGTTTCTTCACGTGGAGTCAGTTTCTTGGGACGACCGGAGCGTGCACAGTGATTCGGCAAGAACATGCTAGCGGGACAATATTCATGACGTAATTTCCGGGAACCACTGATAACGACTTGTAAACAACCCCCCCCCCCCCATTTAACGAATCCCAAGAATTAATTTGTTTATCACCTCATAAAGGTATCTTATCAGGGGGTCAAAGTAACCCTTATAAGAGAGGTCATTTTCATTTGCAAATCAGTTGCATTTTATGCACACTTGTGATAACATATTTTAAAATTGGTAGCAAAGTGAAACGAGTTTTTTGTGATGGAATATTCTGTTAAAGGTATGTACTCTATTATGACTTATATTTTTTATAGAAAATATGTATACTTTTGGTGTAATATCAATTTGTAAATGTATAGATAAATCCAGCAAATTTTACATTAATTGTAAACTTTAAAAGTAGCAACTTTTTTTTATCCACATATATCCACCTAGATTTTTCTATATGTAATACCTACAACATTCAGGCACAGATTCATATATATTATAGACCCCGAAAAGGCCCGAAAGTAAAATTATTTTATTTTTTTCAGAACGAGTCGTGACTATGACGAAAATGGAGTTTTTTTGAAGAATGGCTAAAACATGACAAAACTGAACGAAACAGTGGCATTTTTTATTATATATAAGTGAAAAATTCAATATGTCTGATATTTCTGACGATTCTCTAAAACGACTCAAAATGAAAATATCAAGCCTTTCAGCAAAATGCAATCAAAAGTGGACTTCTTTAAAATGTAACAAAGAAATGTTTCTAATTAAACATAAAGATTGGTTAGAGGGATCTGGAATCGAAATAAAGATGTGTGTTAACCAGCCGTGCACTTCAACATCATCAGCGGCTCTTTCCGTAGGGCGACCCAGAAAATCATTTGAAGACTCATCAACGAAAACGAAGAGACGGAGAGTAGAAGATCTTTTGGAATCACGAAGTGCAAGTGAGCTTATTATAGCAGCTGAGTTAGCTACTCGAAAAGAAGGGCATCAAAGTGTTGCGAAACAGATCCATAACGTCGCGGTCAGTGAAACTAGAGAAAAGAATAAGTGTTCTGAACAAAGTCGGCAGTTAACACCAGACGAAGCTTTAGCTTATTATGTGGACTCGAAATCGACTTCTCACTCATATAAACAAACAAGAAAATGGTCAATGAAAGCGGGACATCAAGTGTATCCATCGTTTTATAGTTTAGGTAAGTTCAAAGCTTCTTGTTGTCCTTCTGACGAATATATTTCTGTGACTGAATCTCGAGCTGAAATTAAACTTCACGCGATTTTGGATAAAACGGCTGAACGATTAGTTAAAGCTCAGACGGAAGTCATTAGAAGTGTGTTACCTCGTTCATATTATACGTCGGTAAGCAAATGGGGCTGTGATGGGAGTTCGGGGCATAGCACGTATAAGCAGAAATTTGAGAACACTAACGCTACAGACGAATTTTTGTTCGTATACTCATTTGTCCCTTTGAGACTGCTTGATGGCGAAACTTTGATCTGTCAAAATCCAAGACCTTCCTCTACTTTATATTGCCGTCCTATTAGGTTTATTTTTGCCAAGGAGACAAAAGAGTTTACGAAAGAAGAAACTTCTAAAATTTTAGATGAAGTAAGTCAGCTTCTTCCAACATTATGTAACGTTGCTGGATCTCAAATCTCTGTTAAACACGATTTGTTGTTGACAATGACTGATGGCAAAGTGTGCAATGCCTTAACAGACACAAGTTCAACACAAAAGTGTTATATTTGCGGTGCCACCCCGTCTACTATGAACGAGGAGTCAAAGAAATATCCCAGCAACGAAGAACGCCTTGCTTTTGGTTTATCTACTTTACATGCATGGATCCGCACGTTTGAATGTTTGCTTCACATCAGCTATCGTTTAGAAATAATAAAGTGGCAAGTCAGGGGAGATAACGACAAAGCTATTGTGAAGCAACGCTCACAAGAGATACAAAAAGTGTTTAAAGATCGTATGGGTCTCATTGTAGATAAACCAAAACCTGGGTATGGTAACACAAACGATGGAAACACAGCACGTAGATTTTTTCCAAAGCTTAATTGAGCAGCGAAATTACAGGATTAGACGTAAACCTTATTCGTAGATTTCATGTAATTTTAAGAACTTTGTCATCGGGATATGACATAAATTATATAGAATTCGAAAAGTTTTGTGTTGATACTAGAAAATTATATCTTCATCTGTATTCGTGGTATTCCATGCCCGTTACTGTGCATAAAATTCTTGTACACAGCGCGGAAGTCATAAAGTCTTTTCTTCTTTCCATTGGACAACTCTCCGAAGAAGCCCAGGAGGTAAGAAATAAAGACTGTCGTAGATTCCGTGAACGGCACACCAGGAAGCGGTCACGTATTGCCACAAATACAGATCTTTTGAGAATGCTTTTAACTACGTCTGATCCTGTTATCAACTCGTATAGAGAATTACCACGAAGAAAATTTACTTCTTTGCCATCGGAGGTTCTGCAGTTGATTATCCCACCTTCATTGCCATCCGAAACACCATCAGTAAGTCATCATCACGAATTAAATGAGGAGGATTATTTACTCTCTGAATATTCTACTGAATGGGAGAGCGGTGATGACGACTCATCTGATGGTGATTAGTAGGTTTAAGTATTTTTTTATTGTAATTATTATTCTTATTTTATTGTGTATTGTAGTTGCTTATAATTCATGCCTTAGTATATAAGTTATTTAATATTATATTTCTTTTACTTATACACCTTGTTATTGTAAATAATTGATATATAGATACTGTTATTGTACTAATTTATTTTAAAAGAAATAATATTTTGTAAATTAATAAATGTGGGTACTATCATTATGATTTTTTATTTTTTTCCTAGAAATTTCTTTGTAAACAAACATGATTGTGCTTTTCACACATAATGAGTAGGTAGACGTATGTAGCTAATTAAAGAACAATTAGCGACAATAGTGAACAAATGAGACACATTAGTAAACCACTTCCGTCTTGCAGCTACATATTTCGATTAATACACATACAGTACACATTTTTCAACTTTTTTTTTCTTAAAATAGCTTAAGATACCTGGAATATACATAAACAATTGAAATAAGTGAAGAAATAATATTGTCCCGCTAGCTTTTACTAGTCGAGACACTGTGCAGTGGCGAGAAATCGTGAGTCGAATTCGTTTTTGTTCAACTTAAAGCAATCAAAGTTCGTCGGCAATGATGTTTTGTGTTCGTTCATATGAGATGTCTATAGTGTCTGCAATCTCCCTGATAGTTAATTTACGGTCTTTCAATATGAGATCACACACTTTGCCGATGTTTTCTTCAGTTGTAGACGTCGTGAGCCGGCCGGAGCGAGTGGGTATATGACGGAGCAGATTCCCCTAGTGTTGTTTTCATATCATCGTGGATCTTCTTTGGCGTTAATTTTTTTTAAACAGGTACTTGATGACCGTACGTTGTTCAGTTTTTTCCATTTTTCCAAAAACGCTGCACTTGGTCTCACTAAACTCATTCTATCCTAAAAACCATAAATTTTACAGCAAAAAAATTTTACACTGTGACAGTCAAAGAAAGTATGAACTTATTGACGGTACTGAAATAAAAATATTATAATTATTTTTTGGTGAGGCTGCGAATTTTTCAATCCATCCTCGTATATGCCGTTATTCTAATACATAATTCCTTAAAATTAAAAAAAAATTATATGAAAAATAAATTTAATGTAAAGGTTTTAAAAAACAAACTGATAATCACCATTTTTTTCCAATGTAAAGAATTGTTGTCTTTTAGGAAGGCTAATTGTGAACGGTGAAGAATCAGAAATTCAAGGAAGAAAAATCAAGTTGGAATTTATCAAGGGTTATAATGACAATCCTAAAATCAATGCTTTCTACTTAATGAAAGGAACAATGGACGATGTGCCAAAATTACCTCCTTTAATTAATTCGGAAGCTCGTGCTCATGACAACCAACGTAAACTAGACTTAGAGGATTTAGAAGAGGACGAAAGACCTCATAAAAGACCTAGAAATATACCAAAAATACCAGAAACTTACGAACCTGAGGATTCTTCGATTATGTTGCCGGTCTTTATAGTAATTGGAGCATTCATACCTATTTTATTTTTCTTGTGCAAATTGTGATAAAAAAAAACACTATAAAATTTGGGATATTTGGGACTAGGGTAGGTGATACTTATTCCCATTTCCACCTCCTGTTTAGGTTTTCCCTAACTATACAGAATTTATAATTTAAGTTTATGGTCGACTTCCTTAAATTAAAGAGTCAGAATTTTCCACCCAAATCAACACATTCTTAGGGAATTCACTATTCACTCTCATTTTTTGTTGTGCTTTTAAGTTATAAAAATACATGTATGAGAATATTAAAAACTGTTTAAAATACCCATACGATAGGTTTTAGCTTTAATAAATATTATATTAATAGCTGACCTATTCTTAATTTTCTTTTCTTGTATGGAAAGATAAAAGCATCACCATAGGAACTAAAAAGAAACTAGTTCGTTCCCTTGTGTTCTCTGTGTATTCACTGCAGACACTTGAGCAATAAAGGCAAGTGACTGCAAAAATTGACCGCTTTGAAATGTGGTGCTGGCGTCGTATGCTTCGCGTGCCCTGGACTGCGTATCGCACCAGTGTCTCCATCCTGAGAGAACTGAACATAACACAAAGATTAATAGTTGAGGTTAATGCCAAAATTCTGGGATATTTTGGTCACATTTTTAGAAGAGATGATGGACTGGAGAGGTGATGGGGGGTCATATCGCTGGTAAACCCTCAAGAGGACTCTCACTAAGCAGGTGGCTGGACTAAATAAAGAATCTAACTGGAGTTCCAGTACTTCTGGTTTTACATCTGGTACAAGATAGGGACTGGTGGAAGAATACCATAGGACGTTACTTTCACCCATTTTGATCACGACACTTCAGCCCTGAAGTATAACCAGACTTGCAATTTATAAGCAGTTTTTCATAGTCCTGTACTGTGTATTATCAGAGACAAACCTCCGAATTCTTAGAGAACCACTATTCTCTGCCCTAGATTTTGTCACTCAAACGTTCATAGGGGAGCTGATGACCAAAAAAGACTGTAATGCTATTTGAAAAAAATTATATTTCAAGTACGTTCACGCTAAGCAACAAACCTATTATAATCAGATGTTTTTTTGTTATAGATTTTTTTTATTTGAATAAAATAAGTTTTTAATTTAATGGGTGCCTTGCATAAATTACCATTCTATTTAAAGGATAGAAATCCACTGCCTTATTTGTTGTAGGTTAAATAGAGCTGCCAATATATATATACGTCCCTCCAATATTCATTGTTGACAGTTATTTTTAGATACTAGCTGTGGCTTCTCTAAATCTAACTAGTGAAAATACATTGTTGATTAAATAAGCCTTGGTTGTTCTGTTCCTAAATGAAAGGTGGTGGAAATGGGCATTAGACATTTTAGTTAGAAAAGGTGGGAAATGTTTATATTTAACGAATTTTCATTACTGGACAAGGTTGGCAAATATGATGATATTTATCATAAATACCAAAATACAGGATATTCGCGATATGTATCAGATATATATCAACATTTTGGTATTTATGTGATTTTTTAATTTTCTTTAATCAGTGACCATAGACTATATTTTCGTGTTACTGTCTTAAACTAAAAATAAAAAATTGTTATTAAAAAAAGTTTACTAACTGAATTATAGTCCGTGATGCCAGAGGCTGAACTATTAAATAAAAAGTCATTGCACACACAGTTTTAGCAGATATAAAAATTATATTTGTTCGGTACTAGACATCATGATATATATAGCTATATGTTTCTTGTAATATATCGACCAACTCTGTTACTCGGTAAATGGGTGTGGTAAACTTACAATGTTTTAGAAGTCATATTATTATATTTAGCTATTGATGGTTTTCATCACCTTACATTAGCCAACACTGTTGATAAAAGATCGTAACTTATAAAATATTCCGAGCTATAAATGCCAACAATTATTTCTGGTTGTAGTTGACAAGTAAACCAAGGAATTACCAGTGACTAGGTAGCTGATAATTAATTACGAATGTGACAGATAAGCATGTCATATCCGTTCACGAGCCATTTTGGTGGTTGACATTTTTGGCCTAAAATTATGAAACAGGATTTGTACATTTTGATTGATAACAAACACTTGAATTAGAACTAATCATATCTAATATTTGACTTAGACTAGCCCTGGGAGTTAATGCTCTCATCTCCATTACAGCTTATTAACGGGTCAGTTCACTTTCGACGCCCGAAAAAAAAAAAAAAATTTTGCGAATTTTTCTAGCGATATCTATTGTAAATATTAAAGTAATTCTTTCTGGGCTGTATTAATACACTCTTGAAAATATAAGAAAAAAAAATTGATTTTACGTAGCTTTTTTTATGAAAAATTCGAGGCGAACATAGTATGTCAAAAAAAGGTGTGACCGTGGCGTTGACGTTTTTTCAGTTTTGGCTGCTCTGAAACACAAAAATCTAAAAGATTTAGAATCTGTAGGACTGTGGCTATGACCGGAACTAGAATTATTCACTTTTATGCAAAAATAACAAAATGACGGATGTTAAAAAAAAAATTGAAAATGTAGCTTTTTTGCTAATTTTTATGCAAAAAAAATAATAAACATGACAATTTTGACTTTATTCTATTTACCAATGTCTACCAATTACCTTCGTAATTGGTAGACATTCACCGACAGGATGAAAAAAAAAACGACCTTCTGTCTGATTTAGGTATTTCGATATTGAGCGAGTTCAGCGTTCATGAGTGGGGTGCGAAAAAATTTTAATGACATAGTTTCTTTGGGTAGATTTTTTCTTCATTATTGAGATCCGCTATTTAAGGTGAATTTTCTACAGTCGGTCTTGCTACAAAGATCCACCAGGTTCAATATATGCAGTGAATTTCATAACACCCGGTATATATATATATATATATATATATATATATATATATATATATATATATATATATGTATATATATATATATATATATATATATATAATATATATATATATATATATATATATATATATATATATATATATATATATATATATATATATATATATATATATATATATATATATATATATATATATATATATATATATATATATATAATATATATATATATATATATATATATATATATATATATATATATATATATATATATATATATATATATATAATATATATATATATATATATATATATATATATATATATATATATATATATATATATATATATATAATATATAATATAATATTGCAGATAATTCAGCCTGAACTAACCTGAATTAAATGAACATATTGTTTTCGCTCCGCCACTAGTAAATAAAACAACTAAACACTATGGCCGATTGTTAATAAGAACCTGAAATTTATAGCGTTGGTGGGATTGCCAACGCAAGCTAATTCGTACAATGGCAGTCTTTCAGGTGCGGGTTGGTTTGGCGTAAAATTCAGTTTAGCTTTTTTTTTAATTTTCGAATTTGATATATATATATATATATATATATATATATATATATATATATATATATATATATATATATATATATATATATATCTCCACGTCGCACTATGGGACAGAATCGTGCGTACCCTCTCAAAAATCTGTAACTTTGTCGTTGATTGAAGTAAATAGTTGAAATTTGGTACGTAGTATCTCTAATGTATATACTATCAAATAATGGTACATTCGTTGTTAATTTTTAACTTCACGTGTGTATTTTTTGTTTTTTTTTTATTGTTTGTTCCAATATTACTCCGCCATTTGTGAACCGATTTTAAAAATTCTTTTTTTGTTTGAAAGGTATTGCTTGCAGTTGGGTCCCATAATTTTTTTTTGGAACTCGGGCGGACAAAATGTCCGTCCGAAAAATTAATTTTTGAATATCTCGGCCATTTATAAACCGATTTTCAAAATTCTTTCTTCTTTTTGAAAGAATTTGTCAACAGGCTGAACACATAAAAAAATTTCGGAAATCGGACGGATATTTTGTCCGTCCAAAATATTGATTTTTAGATAACTATTGAAAATTTATGAAAATCGGAGGGAAGAAGTCGGTTTTCTTTTTTGCGAGAATTATTTTATTTATAATATATAAAAAAATAATACAAAAATAAAAATGACACTTTTTCATACAAAAACATAGTTTACTTAACTTATTGAATGATAATTATACAGTTTAATGATATACACTATTATTTCGTATTTTTGTTAATATTACATATGAAAATAGCATATAATAAATGACAAACATCTATTAATCCACTACATAAAATAGAAAAAAAAAAAATTGATATACAAAGTACAATTTAAATATCTAAGAGGTTCTTGGCTTCGTCTAACAGTTCCTTGGCAACAGTGACTGATGGTTTTCTGATACTTGATATGTATGGGTCTGATATAAATAAAAGACCATGAAATACGTCTTCATTCGTTGCGGACCTAGAGCACTTTCTAGCGTGACATAATCTGATATTTTTGTAATCTTTATTACGAAATTCTTGGGCATCCTCAGATAAATTACCAATAGGCAGAACAGCAAAATATCTAATTATACTTTCCGCATGTATTAAGATCTTATGTACTGAAGAAGGCATATTATACCACATATATTGTGTAACGTACAATTGTGCAGTAGCGCGAGTATATTCACCAAATTTTTCTGGATTTACAGCAATACCGCATGCCAAAGTCTGAAGAATAACATAAAACCTTTTAATAAGATCCTCATTAACTCCTGTTATTTCTGAAGTGCAGTAGTAGTTCTCAAAAAAAAACGTCCAGCTGTATTGCTGTCATTGCTATTTCCACTTCCTTGCCGGGGTTCATCAACATGCAATCCCATTCGGCTTCGAAATAGACTTTGTACAAGTTTTTTCTTGTCTTCTCTACTTTTTTTTATCTTCCGGAGTTCTCGCAGCCCATTTTTTAAACGAAAGATTATATGAAATATGTTAAACTAACTCCATGCACCTAATCCATGCATGCAACGTCGACAAACCGTACTCGTAAGCATTCATATTATCTGGCTTTGATTCAATCTTCTCCAAATTATTCATATCGCTTGGTTTAGCCCCACACACCGTACACACAGCTCCAGAACTTGTGTCAGTTAGAACTTGTGTAACTTTTCCATCCACCATAGTTAAGAACAGCTCGTAACTTATTTCAATTAGCTGGTCCCCCATGTGTATCTCAGAAATTTTCAAATTATCAATTTGACCCCAAATATCACCGACCACCGAACGGGTTTTCTCGGGCGTTTCTTTTGCAAATTACATCAGAATTGGTCGGCAATATCGAATAGGAGAGCAAGCCGGATTTTGCCAAAGAACCTCTTTTGTTTCTGTATCAATCAGCTTTATTGGTACCAAAGACGCTATAAATAAGTTTGCATCTGAGACCAAGTTACTTTCGTCTGTTAAAATTTGTTTATATTCACTTTGTCCCGATGAACCATGACATCCCCATTTGGTAAACAATTTAAGATTTCTTCTTGTTGGGTTGTAAATATTTTCAATTTTTAAGATACGGGCAGTAGTGTGATCCAGCAAATCTTGTAGATTTACTTTAGCGCCTGTATCGGTTATTTCAATGCTGGAGGGTGGAGGATAACACAGTTTTTTTTTTGCGTTTGTTAATATATTATATGACGCCAATATATCGAAGTTTTTTTAATCAGACTTGCTCGAAGTAATCCGTATTGTGATTTCGAAAGATCTAAATCAACAAAAAGACTTAAAGCTTTATCCGCCGTAAAATATGTTGCATTGCGAGTTTCATGCAACAATTTTTCCTTTATGATCTTTTTTTCATCTCTATCACAATTCCGCATCATTACAACAACAAAAGCTTCTTCCAATTCTCCTTCAGACCGCAATCCTTGGACGTATGCGTTATGTATATTCTCGAGTCCATATTCTTGAATTAACTCCATATTCTTCCTTTTTTTCGATTTCTCTGACAGATCTTCATAAGACTTTGATGGACGTCCACGTTCTCCAGATGTTGTAGGTTTGATATCCATTGGTATTTCGTCGAACTGTACCTTAAATTCACCGTCTAACCACGTTGTATTTTTATTAAAGAAACGTTCTTTAGTTCGGTTAGATGTGGTCCAGCGATTGTTAAAAGCTGATATAAGCGATTTTTGAATACTTTTCACAACTAATTCACTTTTTGAAAACGACAAGTGATGGTGTTCTTGTAAGTATTTTTGAATATCTTCTCTCTTTTCGTCCCATGGTCAATGAAATATTCGCATAATACTCGTCGAGGCACAACAAATTCACTCATTTTGTTGTATAGGTACTTCGCAAATATTGTTTTTACCGAGGTTGGTGAAGACTCTATGTCGAAGCTCAATAAAGTACTGGTAAATGGCAATTAAATCAATAACTTTTATACTTCAATTCCGTGAGAAAAATATTATTATCTGCGGGTAGTCACATATTTATCGCGTTCTTATATGATATGATTTCCAATAACAGTATTTCCACCTTACCTAAACTTTAATTTAGGTAGTAATCTATCTTTATATATAAAACACAAAAATTGTTTTTACCTACCCAAGGCAGCTCTACCAGGTAGTAGCAGTTCGACAATAGCAACAAAGCCGAAAAAAATCACATGTATTTTGTTGGTAGAAAATTCACATTGTCAAAAATCACGAGAGCTTCACTCAAAAAACAACCACTTTATGTATGTATGTAGTTCATTCTCTCAAAAAACAACCACTTTATGTATGTATGTAGTTCAATGCGGTAGTTTGTAAACAAAATTTTGACCACTTGCTGGGATGTAAACAATAGTCACCTGTTCTAGTGATATTACCTGGTAAAGCTGCCTTGTACCTACCTACCTACCTACCTACATATCTACCTGCCTACTTATGTCCGCTATAGACGCTAGTAGACAATATTATTTAACAATAAA
Source organism: Pachyrhynchus sulphureomaculatus (assembly GCA_019049505.1). Classification (NCBI taxonomy): domain Eukaryota; kingdom Metazoa; phylum Arthropoda; class Insecta; order Coleoptera; family Curculionidae; genus Pachyrhynchus; species Pachyrhynchus sulphureomaculatus. Next base: position 196,431,227 of record CM032456.1, read on the forward strand.
ATGTCAGAAATAATCTATTTTTCGAAAAATCTGAATCAAATCTTAAAATTTTTTTTTTATAATTTTGCATTTCCCTCCCCATCAGGTATTTTTCGTCCCATTTAAAAGGGGGCAGATTCGGGCAAATTTTTTTTTTGCCTTGACTTTTATATGAGCTGCTCTATGTGATGGTATCAAAATTACGACATCGGCAGACATCGCTAACTGTCAAAAGTCTATTTAAAGTTTCTAATAAGGTTAGGATATTTGATACTGCAAAAAAAAATCGTGTACCTCTCCAGTTTTTACATAATTGTCTACTTAAATGCTTTTTAAATAAGGTACTTAATAACCATTCTAACCATATATCACACTTCCATATTTGCATTGAAAATAATGAAAATATGACCATGTAAACTGGTGCAATTCTGTTCTACATAATCGACATTATTTTGAGCGTCAACTTGCAAGTCAAGTTTTATTAAGGAAAAACGAGAAATAATCTATTTTAAATTCTATATAATATGTATTAGACATTCAGTTAGATATGTGCATTAACAAAATATTCAATATCGAACATTCGCAAAACCTGTTTTTGAGACGGTACGCACGATTCTGTCCCATAGTGCTTCGTAGTTTAGATAGTAAAATGAAATTTGCTATAATAATGTCGGTAAATTAGATGCCCAATTCACCTAAGGAAATAAGGGGCCGTTATACCGTTCTGTTTGATTCTAACAATTTGTATAAGTAACCTGACAAATTATATCAAAACAATACAATATTGTCCATTAATTGGTATTGTTTTTTTTTTTCACAAAACAATAGCATGCTTATAAAAATTTAGGTAGGAATAATGAGATTAAGGATTTAAGATCATTCTTACTAAGAGTTGTTAATGTGTAACGGGAGTTATCTAAAGATTGATTTCTTTAAAGAGTTTAGGTGACAAACACTGCGTATTCGACTTTTTTTAACTGTTTTAAGGCTATAATTATTCAAAGTTTGGATTTCAAGCAATTTAAATATATAAAAATTAAAAATTGTTGTTTTTTACTTCTTATCACTGTATACACAATACACAAAATAATCAAGGTCGTCGCTTAACGCTTCTTTAGCTTCATACAATTTCACAGAATTATTCTCATAAACTTTTCTTTTTTTTTACTTATTGTCTTAATTCTAACATTACACTCTGCTTTATTTCTAGTCCCTCTCGTTTGCAAAACAATTAAATAATTTAATATATCGAAACACTACCGTTATAACGCTTGTTGAACGAGTTGATCACTGCCGGGCGTTCGATTCACATGTGTACACTTCGCGATGGGCCTTACACCCCTAAAGAGGTCTTACACCCCTAAAGGGGTAGAAAGGCATAAGGATTAAGTAAGTAAGTAAGTAAAAATTAAGAATAGCCGTAAATATTATTTAGCATTTAGCATTAAATAGCATTTCCATAATAAAGAATAGTCTCGATAATGGATGCTATTATTTGACATAGAAATGGTAGACGAAAACTGTCTAGAGTTTTCTGTAACGTTTAAAAAATGGACTGACAATTGTTTTTCTATCTGAAATGGGCATTTCCTTTTATCATAGTTTTATATCAAACTTCATATTGGTGTCTAGGTTTTTTTTTCACTTTGATTGTTTTTATTTAAATTCATTTTATAAAAACAAAAGTACCTTTTTTCTGCTTTTTTTTTCACCTATAAACCTGAAATCGTTGAAATATATTCTATCGGGCAATCGATATTATTCTATAATCAGAGCTACACCACATTGAGAAATGTTTTAAAAGAACTTACACCAAATATTAATTTAGAAGGATTTGATAGTCTTCAAATATTGTGTTTTGAAAATTGATGTAATATATTGAATTTTAAATTTACATTATGGAATATGTCAGACTTTTATCAGTCCTCTTGTTTTTTTTTTTAATAAATATAAACATATAGTGTTCTTTCTAAACGTTTTATGAATATGTAAAGCATTTTTTTCCTTTTTGATGTTTGGTAATTTTATTTATTTGAAAAACTTAACAGAATGGTTCGAATAATAAGTAGGGTGAAATCCTGGCTCTTACCTTCAGAATAGTTTACAAGAAAATGTAAGGATTTGGTCGAATACCTATGGGCTAGGGCAGCATAAATCATTTTTCGTTTCTTAAAAAAATTAGCCGTTAAGGTCTGTAAGAATTGTGTTTGTATTTCACCTTTAAAAAATAATTCCTGAAAAGTAAGCTGACGACTATGAGACTGATGTTTGTTTTTGAACATTGTTCTTTTTAAATTTTTCTTTATAAAGGATGTTGCCCACAGTGTTAAATTATTGATTTAAATTTAATAATACCTAACTGTATAAAACTAATCCCTAAAGTATTAATCGAAATAATTTAAAATTTTTTAATATAAATATCGCCAGCATGAAGTGTAATAAGCAACGTAAGGTTTAACATATAGTGCAGTAAAAAAATGTCAAAATAATGACGAGATGGGCATAGTTTAGATAAAGCCATATTATGATTTTATCCTCTCTGAGGTATCACCAGGAGTATTGTCCTGGGCTTTGGACCTCGAAAAACTTATACTCTTTTGCTTTTAAACAATTTAAGTTTTCAAAACGTGTTTTTTTTGAGCGTAAAGTGTGAATAACTCCGGTTATATCAGTCGGATCGAGACAAACAAAAAACTAAACTATTCGTAATGAAATTTCCAACAAATTCTCGTTGGTCCTGAATCGCTCAAATGTGTATATAACCTACAAAATTGAAAAAACAGGCAAAATTCTGCTTTTCTTTTCATTTTGTTATACAGGTCGACTAAGTGAACCGATTGGCTTGAAACTTTCAGAAAATATGCCTTTTGTTATAGCAAAAATACCCTGAAATTTTGGTACAAAAATATTGAACCTAGTGGACACAATTGAATTTGTTATTTAAAATTTGAATTGCCCGCCATTTTATGCCATTTAATCCAAAATGGATCCTTTTTTTTCAAAATTTAGGGCTCGACGTCAGCTTTCCGATGCTATTAAAAAAATTTGTTTTAGAGCCATGCGATAAAAATGTTTCAATTTTTTGTTCAAAATGACCGAAAAACGCATTTGTTGTTTCTAAATGAAATGAAACAAATTACTTTGTTATTTGTCACTTATTTTTTATTTGTCTGCTACTGCAGTTTCGTAGCTTTTCTACATTGTCAAACGTAATACTACAAACTTTATGAAATTTTCAGGTACAATTTGGAATTACCCATCATTAAATTACAGTGAACTTAAATTAAATTATTTTATTACAAACAGTTAAATGACATTATTGTTTCAAATTTGAAGAAATACTTTTCAATGTTTTCTTAAAACTTTTTACAAAAATTCCTTCTTCTAAAATACGCCAAACAGGGTTGAATTCTGAACATCTGTTTGATTATTTAATAGGATTGTATCTTTATTTTTATTGTGCTTGTAGATCTCTATAGCTTCTAAAATATTTAATTTTCTTCCTTTTTGCGCTTTATGTAATATTTGTAGATGATTTATGTCTGGAAAAATATGATTTGTTTGATGGAAGTGGTTAGCAAAGTTGGAGTTTTCTTTGTTTAATCTAAAAGATGTTTGGTGTTCTTTAAATCTAGTATCGAAACTCCTCCCTGTTTGGCCTATATAACAGCTATTACAGTCATTACATGACAGTTTATAAATTCCAGAGTCTTTGTATTTATGAGTTTTGTTTTCTTACATTGAAAAAGAGGGAGGAAAATTTTTTTGGGGTGATTTAAAAGCGATATTTATGTTGTCTTTTGCGAGTAAATATGCAATTTTATTAGAAATTGATCCGAAATATGTCAATGAGGAAAAAGTTTGTTTTTCATCGTTTTTTACGTGTGGATAAATATGTCTTAAATTTAGTTGTTTTTGTTTATTTTTAATTAGGTTACCTATGGCTTTTTTCTGAAATCCGTTATTGTGGGCAATATTCTTGATTGTATCTTATTCTTTCTTTAAATTTTGTTTATTTAAATGGATGGAAAATGCTCCGTAAATCATGGATCTATAGGCTGCGAGTTTATGTGAGTTGGAGTGGCATGAATTATTGGGAATAGTGGTGTCTGTAAAAGTGGGCTTTCTAAAAATATCGAATGAGAGTTTAATGTTATCTTTGGTGATGGAGAGGTCTAGGACGTTTATTTTATTATTCATTTCTGTTTCTAATGTGAATTTTATATTCGGATGTATTCTATTCAAGGAATTTAGGGTGGATTGGACATCCCGAATAAGGAGTGCCTAAAAATCATTAAAAATTCACTTGAGAAACTTAATACAAATCCTATTATAAAACAAGAAATAATGATGTTGTTCGAGCTGTGCATAGAAGAAAATTATTTTCAATTCAACAAAAAAATTTCTGAAACAGAAAGAGGGCCTTGCGATGGGATTCCCACTAAGCCCCCTGATGGCCGTCAGATTTTGAAAACAATTTTCTAGAGTCACAGCAGGCAAGGAATATAGTTTTATGGTGTCAGTATGTAGACGATATATTGGTTTGTTTTAAAGGAGACGACGAATCCCTCCAAACCACTTTAAATTCCTTGAATAGAATACATCCGAATATAAAATTCACATTAAAAACAGAAATGAATAATAAAATAAACTTCCTAGACCTCTCCATCACCAAAGATAACAATAAACTCTCATTCGATATTTTTAGAAAGCCCACGTTTACAGACACCACTATTCTTAATAATTCATGCCACCCCAACTACTACAATAAAGAAAATATCGCCCACAGTAACGAATTTCAGAAAAAAAACCATAGATAACCTAATTAAAAATAAACAAAAACAACTAAATTTAAGACATATTTATCTACACGTTAAAAACGAAGAAAAACAAACTTTTTCCTCATTGACATATTTCGGGTCAATTTCTAATAAAATTGCATATTTACTCGCAAAAGACGAACATAAATATCGCATTTAAATCACCCCAAAAACTTTCCTCCCTCTTTTTCAATGTAAAAGACAAAACTCATAAATACAAAGACTCTAGAATTTATACACTGTCATGTAATGCATGTAATAGCTGTTATATAGGCCAAACGGAGGAATTTTGGAACTGGATTTGAAGAACACCAAATATATTTTAGATTAAACAAAGAAAAGTACAACTTTGCTAACCATTTCCATCAAACAAATCATATTTTTCCAGACATAAATAATCTACAAATATTACATAAAGCACAAAAAGGAATAAAATTAAGTATTTTAGAAGCTATAGAGATCTAGAAGCACAATAAAAATAAAGATACAATCCTATTAAATAATCAAACACGTGTTCAGAATTCAACCCTGTTTGGCGTATTTTAGAAGTTTTTTAGATATATCTTTGAAGCAGGAATTTTGATAAAAAGTTTTAAGAAAATATTGAAAAGTATTTCTTCAAATTTGAAACAATAATGTCATTTAACCCTTGGCAAAAAAATAATTTTAATTTAATGATGGGTAATTCCAAATTGTACCTGGAAATTTGTTATAAATGATAAATAAACCACTCTAGTTTGTAGTATTACGCTTGACAATGTCGAAAACCTACGAAACTGCAGTAGCAGATAAACAAAAAATAAGTGACAAATAATAAAGTAATTCGTTTCATTTAGAAATTTAAAATGTACTGTCACAAAGTAACGGACACCTCAATTATGCATTTGTTATATATATAACCGGAGTTATTCGCATTTTAAACTCAAGAAACGCATTTGAAAACTTCAATTGTTTATAAATAAATGAGCACAAGTTTTTCGAGGTCCAAAACTCAGGATAATACTCCTGGTGATATCCCAAAGAGGATAAAGTCATAATATTACTTCTTTGATTGTGTTAGCCGATACTTGTTGGAAATTCATAATAAAATTATATAAAAACAACACTGTTTTAAATTTGCAATATATTTAAAATGACTTGACAATTATTTCACCATGCAATGGCTTCTTCAGAAGTGAATTAGAAAACTTTTCTTCTTTCTTTCCTTCTTCTTCTAGTTCACTTCTGAAGAAGCCATTGTGTGGTGACACAAATGTCAAGTCATTTTAAATATATTGGAAATTTAAAATATAGTGTTGTTTTTATATAATTTCATAATATTGCTGTATCTAAACTGTGCAATTTCAAATACTTTTTTTACTGCACTAATAGCCCCATCTTAAAAGAACTGAACTAGCTGTAGTTATGTTCCATAAAAGGTTCAGATTTTTTGAGAATTGGCTTATTACTTAAACTGCTAAGATATACCCTTTAGTTTTAAGTTCATTTCCCTACCAAGAGGTAGCACGTTTGTATTAAATACAAATTATTTTAAATATCTTCATAGAATTCATAGAATTATTTTAAACACATATTTTTGTTTTAAGGTTAGTGAAATGGTCTTGACTGAATGTTCCAGTATAAATATTTTAGAGGTACTTAGGCTGTAGATTAAAATGTCGATTTTATCAGATAGTACTTACAAAATATATGTTTTATAATTTGTTTAAGTTATTTGGAAACCAGCGACTAATATTTACAAGAAACTTAATAAGTAATAATATTGATGACTTAAGTAAAATAAATATCTGGGCGGAAGGCCTATAGTCCAGTCACTTTATACAAAAAAATGACCAATCATCTGAAAAAAAATCCAAGTGAAGATTTTCCTTCAGGATTTTCTTTGTTTCGGTATCAGAAATATTGTGTTAAAAGTCCGTTGCGAAATCGTGTCGGCAAAAAAAAGTTATCGAAGTTCAAAGGTCGCGAAAATCAGTTTTTCTCAAATGTCTCGTAAACTATTGGTTTTACGTGAATTTTGGTTATTATGAAATTTATTCGCCATCAAAAACTGCATAAAAAAGGTCCTATACAAAATTTACGTAGGACTAACATTTCTCGAGGCTGAGTTCGTTTCCGCACCACCTTCGAGGTAGAATCTCGTTACTATCATTACTATGAAGAAGGGTAAACTTCAAGGACATCTCGGAAAGGAAAAAAAAATTATGGATGTGTGTGTGTGTGTGTGTGTATTAAACGGCTTTTCTACGCATAAATGCATTATATTGTTTGAATACACCATTATACGTAGACGTCCAGTGGAGTATGCACCTTTCTATAAAATTTCTCAGCCTCATATCTCGAGAAATATTAGTCCCATGTAAGTTTTGTTTGGACCTTTTTTATGCAGATTTTGATGATAATCAAATGTCATAACCAAAATTCATGTAAAACCAATAATAGTTCACGATATATTTGATGGCGCCCCTATATATGTTCGGATAATTATACAATAAAGTTAATCTCTTTTAAATAATTTTTAATATTTGCATGGAGTGATTCGAATGATGTTATTAGAAGTGATAGGTTAGATGGAATTTGGTGTTTGTCTCTGATAGGTTTAAGATGTGGAGTCTCAATTATGTGAGAGACTGTCAAAGGAGAATCACAAAAGAGGCATGTAGGGGCTTGGTCATTTAGTAAAAAGTATCTGTGGGTACTGTAGGTATATCCTCTGGCCAAGCTACGCATGAGAACATTTTCCTTTCTGGTCATGTTCAAGGAGTTTAGGGGAGGGTAGACCAAAGGTTTGGTGGTCCATAGTTTATTGTCAGAGGGTATTAGGTCTCAGTCAAGTTGGAATAAGGAGCGACAAGTATGATTAAGGAGGGAATTGAAATTTTTGGGGTGATTTTCACTCCATCCTGTGGCACCACTCTCCATTGCTAGTTTTGCATATAGGTCGGCCTTGTCATTACCTCTGATGCCAATTTGACTGGGGATCCAGTAGAAAGCACTTTTACGATGTTTTAATTTTGCGGTATAACATAGGTCCAAGATCTGGCGAACATAGTTGTATTTTAGTTTTTGAGTTTTTATGGAGGTAAGAGCGCTGTAGGAGTCGGAGACAATTAGTAAGCGCGTAGCAGATCTGAGAGTGACGTATGACCTTTTTAATGGCTAAGAACTCACCGGTAAAATGAGAAGTATACGATGGGAGTTTAAACATTTTGTTAGTGAAGTGATGTAAAAAGCACCTACCCCCTTGTTTGTTTTGGAACCATCCATATACCAGGTATGAATTGCGGATTTTTTTTTTTTTTCTAAAAAAACATGTTAAATTCGGAAGAATGATAAAAAGTGCTTTATTCAAAGTTTGCTCCATCGCTTGTTATACATTTTTCGCATCTTTCGGGCAATTTGTGAATACCACGCCAGTAAAAATCTTCCCCTTTTGCTGCGAACCATTCATCGAGCCATTTTTTTTTCACATCTTCGTACGAACCAAAGCGCTGCTTAGCAAGTGCGTGACCCATCGATGCAAACAAGTGGTAATCGGAAGGAGCCAAGTCTGGTGAGTAAGCCGCATGTGGTGGAACTGCCCAGCTGAGTGCTTCCAACGTGTCGTGAACTGGTTTTGCCGTATGTGATGGAGCATTGTCGTAAAGAAAAATGACTTTGTGTTGCCTCTTTCGGTATTCTGGCCTTTTTTCAGCAGCGAACGGTTCAAATCGGTCAGTTGTTGTCGGTAACGTTTAGTATTAACCGTTTCCCCAAGCTTTAAAACGGCTCATAATAGACCACGCCCCCTCTGGTCCCACCAAACACGAGTATCGTCTTTCTGCCAAAGCGATTCGGTCTTGCGGTCGATGTGGATGGTGCGTCTGGGTCTACCCATGATTTTTTGCGCTTGGAATTCTCAAAATACATCCACTTTTCATCCCCTGTAACTATACGATACAAAAACGTCTTCCTTTTGTACCGAGCGAGCAAAATGTCACACATGTTTTTGCACTTTTCCATTTGCCTGTCGTTCAAGTCATGTGGTACCTATCTACCGGTCTTCTGAATCTTTCCCATCTCTCGTAGCCGATTGGAAACAGCTTGTTGATTAACGCCCAATTGCTCGGCGAGTTGTTTTTGTGTTTGCGAATCATCTTCGTCCAACAATGCTTGCAATTCCACACCTTCGTATTTTTTTGGCGGTTTTCCAAGTTCCTTGTCTGCAACATCGAAGTCGCCACTTTTGAAACGCCGAAACCATCGTTCACACGTATCTTGCGATGGAGCATGTTCACCATAAGCTTCTCGAAGTAATCGGTATGATTCAACAGCAGTTTTCTTCAAATGAAAACAAAAAATTAATGCTGTCCGCGAATGCTCTTTGTTCGGTATAAATTTCGACATATTGAACATAACAACACAACACTATGCACACACTTTTCCAATTTATCACTCGTGTACGTGACATTTGTTGATGACACAACAAAATGGCCAAGTATCAAATCTTTATAGCACAAACTGCATTGGTGCACCATCTGTTGTCTGAAATCCGCATTTCATACTTCTACATCTGGTAGAGTAGAGTATAGTTGGGATAATGAGTTGCTATTCTTTCCAGAAATATTTATCTAAGTAATGGGTTTGGATTTTCCGTTTTCCTTAGTGAGAGCATGGAGAGATCGATAGGGGGGACAGTTAGAGAGACGAGATATTTGAGAAAAACTGATTTTCACGACCTTTGACACTGACACGATTTCAGAATGGACTTTTGACACAATATTTCTGAGACCGAAACAAAGAATATCTCGAAGGAAAATCTTCATTTGGATTTTTTCAGAAGATGGATGCTACAATGACTGGATAACTAATATATTTGGTTTTAAGTATTATTTAAATATTATTTAAAATTTTCAGCCTGTATAAAAAATTTGAAGTTCTTTTTAACGATACAGAAGTTGTGTCTTGTTTGAAATTTTTAAATTATATTTAAAGTAAGATTGACTTTTAATGATCGGCTTATTTTTATGTTTATATTATTGTGAAGCAAGTTTTACGTAAATACATGTCATGGTTGATAAACGTTTAACCGCATCTGTGAATAAATATTAGTACTTTTAAATAGATTTATTAATAAAAAATATATAGACGAATCTTTAAGGAAGCTAGCTGCAGTTTAATTGTATGGTATCTCAGTATATATCACCACTTCACCAAATATTTTATTTTTGCTAACCATGTTAGCTTCATCAGGAGCGATGATTGACTAAAGCTAAACTACAAATCTACCCTATTTATACTTAGCCTAACCCTTGAATTACTCAAGTGGAACTAATGGCATAGGCAAGGCCATCAGTTCCGGTCAAGTAACCAGTAGAGGGGACTATAAAGAATAGGCCCTCTGTCTTTATTTAAACTACTTTTACATTTAATAATTTCCATACTTTCGTATGCGTTCAACAATCTCCTATCAGATACATTTTTAATTAATCTTAGATTATCTAATGTTACAATATGATCAGCTTCAAGGGCATGTTCGGCAATGCTAGACTTTTCTGCTCTACTGTATTTTAAGTATGCTAAATGTTCTTTAAATCGTGTTTTAATTGACCTTTTAGTTTGCCCAACATACTTTTTGTTACAATCATTACAACTAATTTCATAAATTCCACATTTCTCACAATTAGGAATCTAATCTTTGGGATTTCCTAAGATATTCCTCAGATTTTCTGATGAGTTATAGACTAAGGTGAGGCCTACCTTATTAAATACCTTATTGAGTCCCCTGCTATATTTCGGATTATATGGTATGGAGACATACTAGGTGTTATTTTCTTCGCGTGTAAAAAAGGTGGAATTCTGAATATTTAACCTGAACTTATGTCTATGTATTAGCTTGTTTACTAAGTCATCGTCATAACCATTGACTCTAGTTATATTTCTAATACGATTCCTTTCATTATTAAAGGTTACTCTATTCAGAAGAAAAGTGACCAAACGATGAACTAAAAAATGTAATGAGGCTAATTTGTCGTGTTTGCAATGAAATGAATCATTAGGAATATATCTATCTGTTACTGTGACTTTCCTATAGATACCAAATTCTAATCTATTATTATTTTAAATAATTAAGATATCTAGAAAAGGCAGTTGTCCTTTGTTCTCAACTTCGTAAGTGAATTTAATGGAATCATACCGGCTATTTAATTTGGAAACAAAATCATCACTATTTGCTTTCTTTGTATTGAAAATCACGAAAATATCATCCACATACCTATACCATACCCTCGGGAAATATTCAAATTCTTTTCTCGATTTCAAACTTACTCATGAATAAATTGGCTATGAAAGGTGATAAGCAATTACCCATAGCTGTTCCTTCTTTCTGAACATAAAATTGACTTTTATATTGAAAATAATTTTGTTCCATACAAAATTTAGATAATGTTAAGTATTCATGAATAATTTCGTCCTCAAAGCCATTCATTCTAAGTAATTCCTCGAGATATTGTAAAGTTTGTGGTATTGGCACACTTGGGAACAAAGAACTGACATCAAAAGAAATTAAGATTTCACCTTTATTAAGAACTAGATTTTTGTTTTATTAATGAATTCTAAAGAATTCTTCACTGCGTAAGTATTTAATGGTAAATTCTTAAGTTCTTTTGATAACCATTTGAATATTAAATATGTGGGTGATTCGACTGATGAAAAAATGCGACCCGCATTGCTTTTCCAGGTTTGTGAATTTTGGGTAAGCAATACAACTTTGGTATGGTCGGATTACTCATATTTAATTTAAATTTTAGCGAATCGGAGATAAGGTTCTTACATTTCTTTAGAGAATTTTTAACTCTGTTATCATTCTCGGCAATGGACTTCCTATTACCTTTTTATAAGGGCCAGATTCGATAAGATTATCTACGCGTTTAAAGTAATCTTTCTTGTCCAATATAACAACCTTATTTCCTTTATCCGCTTTTAAGTGGAAGACATCTTTCTTTCTCAATCCTTTAACTACTTTTATGTTTTTTTGTGAATTAGAATTTGTGTTGTTAACCATGTTTTTTGATATTGACATGATTCCCTAACAAATGATCTACTATTTTCTGGAATGGAACTTTCGATATGAGCAACTATTTCCGATAAATTATCTCTAGGAGGGGGTACTGCAGAGTTAAGACCTTTGTTTAAAATGCGAATTTCATTTCGTGTAAAGGATTGAGATAAATGATTTTCTACAATATTTACGAGTTCCTGAGGACTATTCTTCTTCGGTAAGAACTTTTTTTAACTCTTTACTTAGAATAGAAAATTTCATTTTATACTGAATACCAATAACTAAAAACATTTTCCTCTGGAACTCGCTCCATACTTTATATTCAATATTGTTTAATCCTGAAGTAAGTTTCTTGAATATGCTATATGATATATACTGAGTAGTGTCATTGTGCCAAAGATTCCACATTCCCAACTTAGTTAATTGTATGGTTTTTAGCGTTCCGTATGGAACACTTATGTTTTCACTTCCGTGTCCGTCCGTCCGTTTGTCTGTCTGTCACACCCGATTTTCTCCGAAACTGTTTGACATATATGGGAATTGATGACCTTATCAGAGCCGTTTTCAAAGTTAAACTTTCATTTCAGTTAGTTTTGAGTGGTGAAATTGAAAGTGAAAAAAGAAAAAAAAATCAAGGTCATCGAGTGGGGTGTCAAATGAAAGCTTGTAAAAACACGAGTTCAAAAATATGTATGATGTAATACTCGCGCAAGCTTCTCTTAATATTATTTGAACAAAAATTGCCAATATAATCACTGTTCCCAAAAATCTCGAAAACATTCTAGAATATTCTCTATAATGTGTATATAGATTGAAAATTATCACGAGTGCATTACCTATATATATATAAAAAAATAATTTTTTCAAGGGCATTGAGTGGAGTGTTAAATGAAAGCTAAAAATTGCGGTCCCCCAATCCTATATCTAAGAGTACTAATTCAAAAATTTCGAAAACAAAAAAAAAAAAAAATTCTGGAATATTCTCCCTAAGGTGTAGATTAAGTAAAAATTCATACGAGTGTATTACCTTTCATAACACAGGCCAACATAAAAAAAAAAATTGTAAAAGTGTTATGTATTTTTGGGTGCTGAAACCGTATCTGGTATCAGTTTTTTTTTTTGTATCACCCACAGTTCTCTCACAATACTACATCGATTAAATTTGATACATAAAAAATAAAAACTCAAACCGTACTTTTATTTGATTAGACTACAATTTTTACTCACGATAACATATTTCACTTCAATGCGAATATTTTAGGTGCTTATTTTTTTGTATTTCCTTTCCCTTTTCTCTGTGAAGTTTCTTGTATAGCTTTTTCTCCGATGTGATGCATTTTGTTGTTCTCTATGAAGTGACCAACAGTAATTACCCATCATGTTGAATTCCACCGTCCCTGGTACCGTTTCTCCTTCTCCTTTTTGTCCTGATGGAACCGTTCCCCCTGCTCTTCACTCACATCGCCTAAGTTTTTAGGAAAAAAGTCAAGATGGTTGTGCAAGAAGTGGACTTTAAGGCTCAACAGACAACCCAAATTTTTTAAACTTGTCTATCATATTAGTTAGGGTCTTTCACATTGCCCAAAACTTCTTTAAATGATATCCAAGCCTCTTTTTTCTTTGTAATCATCCTTGCTTTAAAGTTGAAATCGAACATCATTTTACGAATATCAGGCCCAACGAAAACCTCTTTTTTCAGTTTGGCTTCTAATAAATGAGGAAATCTTTTACACACATATTTAAAACATTCACCATCTTTAGGCAGGGCTTTTACAAATTGTTTCATTAAGCCTAAATTGATGTGTAGTGGTGGTAGAAGAATCTTTTTTGGGTCTACTAAAGTTTTATGCAAAACGTTCTTCTCGCTGGTGTTAAAGTTTTTCTTACGGGTCATTGTTTTTTGGACCAATGTTGTTCCCTTGCTCTGCTGTCCCACTCACATATAAAATATGGAAACTTTATAAATCCCTTTTGTTGACCAAGGATCATGGAGACAACTTTTTAAATCTCCACATAGCATCCAATCGTGAACTGGATAGTTAATTTTCTGTAAAATAATGTTAAGATTTAAGTAAGTTTCCTTCATATGGACTGAATGAGCAACAGGCAGCATAAGTATTTCCGTTGTGTAACAGAACACCTTTTTAAACTAGTTTTTGATAAGTCTATAAAACGCCTCCAATGTTCCTTCTTGTACTCAATGCCAAATTCGTTCATTAGACTACCAATATCATGGCAGTAAACCAAATCCTCTTCCTGCTTGAAAAACTGTTAATCTCTTGTTCTATAATGGTAAATAGATGTTCCAGATTCCAGTAAATGTTTTCCCTTCAGCCTAGAACCAAGCAATTCTGCTTTTTCCTTAGTCAAACCCAAATCTCTCACTAAATCATTTAACTCAGCTTGTGTAAACAACTGTGGTTTTAAATTTTCTAGAGAACATTGAAACTCATCATTATCCGGTCGACCTTCATTAAATTCGAGACTGGATTGTAAAACGTTATTAATAGACTGAGGTGGCTCAGGGACAGGAAGTCCCGGTCCATGTCCTATCGGCCGATTAGCTGAAGTAAAGTTAGGATAGACAATTACTTTCTTATTTTTGCAGTTACATCCAAAAACATCAACGCTGCAAAAATAACAATCATTTGAATGATTTTCTTGTTCTCTCCATACCATGGGTGCTGCAAATCAAAAAGCTTTCTTTTCTTTCTTATACCATTTCCTAAGATCCTTGACACAAACATAACATACTTTGTGAGGAGCCGAACATTTTTCTTGTTTACCAATTTCTACATCAAAATATGCGAAGTATACTTTTTTTTACAAAGTCAGTAATGTTTCTTTGATGTTTTTTAACTACAAACTCATCATATATATAAGAAAAAGTGTCGGGAGAGTTTTTACAACCACTATTAGTCATACTTTGAGTGTGAATTAAAGCACATGGGTTAAAAGCTGTAATGCGAGGTTATATTAACTAGAAGAAAACAAACAGTTGTGACATTTATCGGAACTGCCAACCTAATAACATTTTATTTTACTGCCAACCTTATAAAATTCTGATTTTATTGCCAACCTAATAACATTCGAATGATAAAAAATAAACTTTTCACATTTTGAATATTAAAATGAGAAAAATTAGTTTGTGATACGACTTTTTTATTATTATTTTCGGACTCAGCACACCAAAAAACATAAGAATCAGGTAAAATTATTGAAAAAGTTTTTTCATCGTTGCCCTGTTTTTTTTTTATGGGTTTAGCACACGTGCTACAGGGAAGTCCCTAAACCGGTCCAGGAGCGGCATGTGTGCGGAAAAAGCGATTCACGTTGTTCTTGAACCGATGTAAATTGTACTCGGTGGGAAACACAGCGCTGGGCAAATTATTCCAAAGGGATGACGTTCTCCATATAAAAGACTGCTTGAAAAGCGTTGTACGCGGAGTAACAAGCTGAACCTCATACGGATGTGAAGCACCAGCGCGACGTGTATTTCTAACCTGCACCGCTTTGGGAGGATTTAGGCGGGCTACATCCTTCGAACACTTTCCATGAAAATACTTGTAGAACAGACTCAAGTCGCTAACCGTTCTTCGATGTTCCAGCGAATCAAGGCCGCCGGTCAATTCCGGGTCCCCAATCCGACGGACCGCTTTTCTCTGAACAGAATCCAACAACTGCAGTGTATGTTTGGGAGCGGAGCCTAAAACGTGGGAGCAGTATTCCATAGTTGGTTGAATTTGGGCTTTGTAAAGAATTAACAGTTGCTGTGGGGTGTAAAGCTTTCTGGTTCTAAATAATATTCCCAACTTTTGAGAAGCTCTCCTTGCTATGCCTGCAACATGTTCATGCGAGGACATATTTGCTCTCAAACTAACGCCCAACAAATTGAGCGATGATGCTAGGGGAATGGAGTGCCTCGACATAACTACGTCGGGTTCAGCAACGTTAACTTTTTTAGTTACAATTTGGTATATAAAAACAAAGATCGGAAACAAACTTTGTTGAAAATTCATTTGGGATGTTTTTTTGTGAAGTCACTGATCATTTTATGCCTCCATAAACAAAAAAATATTTAAAACAATCACCAAATGAAACATCAGTTGCGCAAGTCCAACTTGCGCTTTGCCAGTTTTATTTTGATATGACGTACTGTAAATTAGGTTATTGTAGTTGACTTCGACAGTTTAGTAGATAAAAGGGCGTTAGTTCAATAGTCAAGTGAGGGTTATTTCTGAATGATTATAGCCATAAATCACTCATTACCGAGATTGTCTAAATAATGGAGGGCATTGTTTTCTGCTCGAAGTGCTATATTCGATACGGATGTAGACGACCCTCTCGCCTGTGGTTCGTGCCTTTTTAAGTGTTCCACAGACAAGGCGGACCTGCAGTTTAATGCCGATTCCGAACGACCAAAGTGAGAGGGCTGATATTACGGGTGGTTTGCCATTGCTATCCTGAGATAGGCGACCGTCACGTTGTAATTTTTTTAAAAATTATTTTCGGAGCCGAGATACAAAGTTGGATCGCCGGCGTAGAAAGCAGACACCTTAATCCCTATGCTATGCCCGCCTCTGGTATTTTCTAGTCTATTAAATTGTAGAACCCACCTGTATTATTCTTGTCAATTAAGATCGTCAGGACAAAGAAAATATTTTCTATATTTTTTTTTTAATCATTACGAAAACATATTTCTCTGAATTATTTTAATAGTAACCAGAATCACATACTAGGAGTTCCCCCACATAAATAAAAATGCCTTGCAATAAATTATGAAATCTTTTTTTAGAAAAGAGAGGTTCAAGAAATGGATGCCAAGTCGAAATGAAATACGGTAAGTCCAAGAAGTCTCCATACACCTCCTGCTTTCTATATTATTTTTCTGTTATGTTTAACTAATTCATCGGAACTATGAGAAAACATGTTTAAATCAATATTTAAAACTTAACCAATGAGGATTAGTATTAAAAACAACTACGGAACATTTTATTTGGAAGTTACAGCATTGTTATAAAAATGTAAACAACATTAATGTGAAAAAAGGCTCCATACACTTAAGAATTACCAATAGTAGTTTGACGGAGTTTAACGGAAAATAACAACTTCGTTTAAACTAATATTTAGTGGAACCGCCGTTGGCCTTGATAGTCTTCTGTAACCTTTTTGTCATGCTTGCAACCAGCTTTCTAGCAATTTCTCTTGGCATGTTCTACCATTCCTTCAATATTCTAATTTTTCATTCTTCTCTATTTGAAACATTATATTTGCGAACGAGCCGTTTAAGTTCCTCCTGTAAATAGTCGATGGAGTTAACATCGGGTGATTGCGGAGGTGTATGAACCTGCTGTCGAACATTATGAATCATCCATAAATATATAATAAAAGACTCTTTTTAGTCAATTTCCATTCATTCATTCATTCATTCAGTTGAGCGCCAAAGTTCGAAGAAGACGGTTGCCCACAAGTTGGGCTCCTAAGTTACAAGCGAAAGTAAAAGTGATAGTGAAAGTACGGAAAAGTGATAAAGTGTCTACGAAAAAGACAAGAAGAAAAAAATCGAAGAGAGTCCCCCCGGGGACAACAACAAAACATCGTGATCCGGCAGCCAAGTGGCACCGGATCACACGCGCAAGTGCAAGCCCCGCCCCCGCCCACAGCCACCGGTGGAAAAGAGAGGGGGAGAAGCATATAATAATGGAGCAGACACGCAAGGCAGACCAGTGCAACGACGAACTCCGCAGCAAGCGGAGCAAAACAAAACACACACCAGCTACAGAGCCAATAACAACTCAAAACAGATTTGCGAGCCTAACCATCGAAGAAGATGAAGTAGAAAACAACAGCGACATGGACACAAGTCCATCACCCGTCGGAGAAAATAACGCTGCTGCTGCTGCTGCCGCAAAAGCCAACAAAACAATCAAGCTGCCGCCATTTGTGATCACGAACAAAGTGAAGTACCACGAGATAAGAGACAACGTGGCAAGAATACTGGGCAACGACGAGTGGCACATGAAGTACACACCAAAAGAAATAAGAATCTACGCAAAAACCACAGACAATTACACAAAGCTAGAAGAAGCACTTAACGGAAGCGGGCAGCTGGAATATTTCACATACGGACTGAGAGAAGACAAGACGAAAAGAATTGTCTTCAAAGGACCACCAAACTTGTCAGTGGACGAAATAAAGCAAGATCTACTAAAACAAAAAAATCAACATCAACGAAGTGGTAGCACTGAAGTCCAGAAGCGGCCAATCCCATTCGTACCTGGTGACGACAACCAAGGAAACAAACATCGGCGAAGTAAAGAAAATAAAAGCAATCAATCATTCGATCGTGAAATGGGAGCCATATCACAGGAAACTTAACTACACACAGTGCCACCGATGCCAGAACTTCGGCCACGGTTCGAGACATTGTAAAAGAAAACTCAGATGCCTTAAATGCGCAAAAGAACACTTGACGCAAGAATGCGTTTTAAAAAAAGAAAACGGCGACAAGCCAACATGCGCAAATTGCAAGGGCGAACACACGGCGAATTATTCTAAATGTTCGGCACTACTAGAATACCTAGAACACAAGAACAAATGGAACCAACAAGCTCCGAGACAGCAGCAGCAACAGCAGAGAACCTTCCGGTCGAACTACACCAATGGAAGATCGTACAGTCAGACGACGACGACAGCAGCAGCAGCAGCGGCAACAGCTACACCAAACCAAACAGAAACACACTACTACAATCAGCAAGATTTCCCGGAACTACCCAGACGGCACACGCCCACACAACAACAACAACAACAGCAACAACAACAACAACAGCAACAACAACAACAATCCGAAAGCAACAACACCAATTTCGACGACTTCCAAACATTAATGCAAGAAATAGAAGACCTAAATAACAAATTTAATATAAAGCAACTCATACAGCAAGTACGAAGCTTCAAGGAAAAATTAATCAAAGCAAACGGAAACATCCTAGAAATAGTAGCCGCTTTCTCCTCCAATGGCAAATAAAAACCAGGACAGCAGAATAAAAATAATACTGTTCAACATAAACTCAATAAAAGGAAGAATAAACGAACTGAGGATCTTCGTGAAAAAACATCAACCACACTTCCTGTGCATAACGGAAACGAAGCTGAAAAAGAAAATACCACCACGGATAGAAGGCTACAGGGTAGCGTTCAAAAACAGAGAAGCCATACACCCAGGAGGAGGAGTGGCAATCTATTATAAAGAAAATATAGACGCGGACGAGGTCAGAATCGAAGAAACCAATTTCGAAAACGTAACCATCCAAACGGCAGCAGAAAACATAAGAATCTCAGCAGTATATAACCGTCCAAGCAACTTAATAAACAGAAACGACCTGGAAAACATAACCAGAAACACCAACAAAGCAATCATTGTCGGGGACTTTAACGCCAAACATCAAACATGGCACAACCCAAATTCAAACCCAGTAGGGGGGCAGCACTGGCAAATACCTTAGAAAACACGGACCTTCACGTCGTCGCCCCAAGAGAAAACACAAGAATTGACTTCAGAAACCGATACCAAGACGCTATTTTAGACATCGCCATAACGAAAAACATCACCGCCACGGCAAAGAACACTAAATGACCTGTCTTCGGATCACCTTCCCGTAGAATTCATCATCAAACAGGGAATCAAACTAACAGAAAACCCAAAACTGCGAAATTACAGGGACGTCAACTGGACAAACTACAGAAAAACCATAAATAGACTAACCACAATCAACAGAAATATCGTCAGTAATGAAGACATAGAAAAAGAAATCGAAAAAATAACAAAAACAATACAAACGAGCAAAGAAGAAAACGTCCCTAAATACAGCAAAAGAATAAACATAACAACCACCACCGACATAGATGACACGATAAAAAACCGAAACAAAGCCAGCAAAAAACCTACCAACGCACGAGAAGGCCCGAAGACAGAGAACATCTAATAGAACTAAATCAAACAGTTAAGGCGATGATAAACTCAGCAGAAGAAGAAAAATGGCAAAGAAAAATGACCAGTGACGAAAAAAATAAAACGACAATATTCCAAAGCATAAAAGGACTGAAACAATACAGATCCGGAATAATAAAAGAAATTCCTCCGCTAAAAACAGACAACAACACTTTCGTCACTGGGAAAAAAGAAAAAGCAGACTTTATCTTGGGAAAAATCCTGGAGATCAATCAACAGAACCAACACCTTTCGGACTTGGAAACAACCCGAATGGTCGAAAACAGCTACGACGACGACGACGCCGACGCCGCCATCCCCGACGACAAATTATCCAACATACATGAAATCAAAAGAATAATACAAAAAATGAGACCGTTTAAAGCTGCCGGATTGGATGGACTAATACCAAAGGACCTCAAAAACCTACCGAAAAAAGCAATAATACAACTACACTACATAATCAGAGCCTGCCTAAAAAATAACTACTTCCCAGCCCTTTGGAAAAAAGCCATAATCATCACAATACCAAAACCCAACAAGCCGGCGACAATGGTAGAAAACCTCAGACCGATAGCCCTGATAAGTAACCTGGGAAAAATACTGGAAAAAATAATAGCAAAAAGAATAAACCAAGACATGGAGGAAAACGAAAAATATATAGAAGAACAATTCGGCTTCAGACGGGGTCGTTCCACAACACAACAACTAGCGAGGGTGGTCAACTACGCCATGATTTATAACAACATGAAAAACTCAACGATACTGGCCACCCTGGATCTGGAAAAAGCTTACGACACCGTCTGGAGAAAAGCCTTAATATATAAAATGAAGACGAACCTCCGAATCCCAGGTTACATCACGGCATAATAAAAAGCTTCCTAAAAAACAGAATAACAGCAGTCAGCATAGGAAATTCAACAATTTCAGACTGGAAGGAACAAAAAGAAGGTCTACCACAAGGAAGCCCATTGTCGCCGATATTATTCAACATGTTTATAAATGACTATCCAAAGGACAACGAAATGGAAGTAGCGCTTTTCGCCGACGATATAGCCCTGTACAGCCGCTCCAGCAACGACCAGGCCCTAATAAGGAAACTCCAGAGAAAACTCACCATAACTTCAGACTACCTAAAAAAATGGAAACTAAAAGCAAACCCGACCAAAACCCAATTTATAATCATAAACAAAAAAAGAAACGAAGAAACAACACAGTCCAATTCGAAGGAACCAGAATAGCAGAAAAAAACAGCTTAAAATATCTCGGAGTTACCATAGACAATAGAACTAATTTCAAAAAACACATTCAAAATACAAGAAACAAAGCAGGAGCGGCGGCAGCTATAATCTACCCATACATCGGCATAAACAGCAGGCTCAAAGACAAAACGAAGCTACAAATATACAACACTTACGTGGCTTCCATAATGAAATACGCATACCCAATATGGAGCTCGACAAAATTCTACGCCAGAAGACAACTCTATGGATTAGAAAGCAAATTACTAAGGAGAATAACAAACACACCACCCGACACCAGAACAACAAACGACGCAATTTATAGGAAGCTAAAAAACCAAACCTCTGCAAGAAATACACAAACAAATGACGAGGAAATTCTTCAATGCCACAACCAGAAAGTTAAGAATAACCGAAGAAATTGGAACCCTGAACAGAGAAAACATACCATTTAGATTAATACACCAGGACATAATGGACGAGTAAAAAAAAATGGAAACGAACAGGAAAACAACACCCCTCCAACCCGAGGAACACCGACAGTAACCCACAATAAGAACAGGGCCCCAGCAGCCGAAAAAATGGGGCACGCCACAGATACATAAAAAAAAGAAAAACCATAAAAACAGCAACGATGAACAGAAGTTTACGAAGCCCAGGCGCATAGCCGGAACTGAGGCAGAACTCAAAGAAACAACAAAACCAAAGGCCAAGGGAAAACACTAAACTGAAAATGGCAAACTACTTAAAAAAAAAAAAAAAAAAAAAAGTCAATTTCCACTGGTTTATTTAAATTGCGATGACGCGTTTCGCTGTCGATGCAGCTTCTTCAGATCTACATTTCACACTGTCAAGTTAGGTTTAATGCTCACAATTTTATATAATTTCTTAATTATAATATTACACCTAATTTAAATTACATTGATAGTATTGGAAAACCCACACAGATTTGGAATTAGGAGAATAAATTCAATAATGGTGAATTGCTTAAATCTACCTGGTCATTGAGTAAAGTACCTGCAGTCCTTATTCGATTTATTTGCATTGTCTCTAAAAGGTTTAGTTTTAAACCTTTTTGTTGGGTGTGTCAAATTTTGAAATTCTTGTTAAATGTGTGATTTTCTGTTAAAAGATGATTAGCATATGTTGAATTAGATTTTCTATGGATGAAACTTTTTTGGTGTTCTGTAATTCTTTGTATAAATGTACATCCAGTTTGTCCAATGTATGTTTTAGGACATGACCCACATGTTAATTGATAAACCCCTGATTTATTGTCTTTATTGATTTGTGGTTTGTAGTTTTTAAGATATTTCCCTATAGTATTGTTAGTCTTGTAAGCTATGTTGATATTTTTTGATTTAAAAATTTCCCCAGTTTTTTCCGTTGGTTTGCCGAATTAGGTTAAGCATTTAAATGTGGTATTTCTGTCCTTTAAAACGTGGGTACATTGCTGAGATTGCCTTGTTTCTAAGTTTTTCCTAACGATATTATTGATTAAAGTAACCGAATAACCGTTGTTAACTACTTGTTTACCGTTAACAACGGTTATTCGGTTACTTTAATCAATAATATCGTTAGGAAAAACTTAACGGCTACTTGTTTACTGTTAACAACGGTTATTCGGTTACTTTAATCAATAATATCGTTAGGAAAAAACTTAGAAACAAGGCAATCTCAGAAATATACCCACGTTTTAAGGACAGAAATACCACACTTAAATGCTTAACCTATTTCGGCAAACCAACGGAAAAACTGGGGAAATTTTTAAATCAAAAAAATATCAACATAGCTTACAAGACTAACAATACTAAAGGGAAATATCTTAAAAACTACAAACCACAAATCAATAAAGACAATAAATCAGGGGTTTATCAATTAACATGTGGGTCATGTCCTAAAACATACATCGGACAAACTGGACGTACACTTATACAAAGATTTACAGAACACCAAAAAAGTTTCATCCATAGAAAATCTAATTCAACATATGCTAATCATCTTTTAACAGAAAATTACACATTTAACAAGAATTTCAAAACACACCCAACAAAAAGGTTTAAAACTAAACCTTTTAGAGACAATGCAAATAAATCGATTAAGGACTACAAGTACTTTACTCAATGACCAGGTAGATTTAAGCAATTCACCATTATTGAATTTATTTTCCTAATTCCAAATCTGTGTGGGTTTTCCAATACTATCAATGTAATTTAAATTAGGTGTAATATTATAATTAAGAAATTATATAAAATTGTGAACATTAAACCTAACTTGACAGTGTAAAATGTAGATCTGAAGAAGCTGCATCGACAGCGAAACGCGTCATCGCAATTTAAATAAACCAGTGGAAATTGACTAAAAACAGTCTTTTATTATATATTTATAATGAATTTCCATCAAGTAGAAGCTACAACCATCCAAAATATGAATCATCCATTCTCGCACCAAGTTTGCGGTATGTTTCGGATCATTGTCCTATTGGAAAATGTATCTTTTTTCGAGTGCTAATTTTTGGACACTTTCTCTTGAATTGTGTCTTAAAATGTTCAGATAAACATGCTGATCCATGGTACCATTAATAAAATGTAAATTTCCCACCCCCCTCCAGCGGCCATGCATCCTCAAAGCAGAACACTGCCACCCCTTTGTCTCGCCGTGGAACAAATGTTTTTAATATCGAATGCGGTATTCTTCTTTCTCCAAACTTTAGTTCTGCCATCAGGCTCAAAAAGGTTAATTTTAGTTACATCACTAAAGATTACGGATTCCCAAAATTCGGGGGTTTAGTAACGTATTCCCTATCAGAAGCTAACCCCTTTTTGCGATTAGCTTCCGAAATTAACGGCTTCTTCCTGGCTGCACACCCCTTATAGCCTGCCCTACTTAAACAATTTCTCACTGTTTGTGAACAAACATCTTTCGAAAATAGTTCCCGTACTTCTTCTTTTAATTTTGGTGCACTATAATTATTTGTCTAACAATACTAGCCTCTTTACGTGGGGTTAATTTCTTGGGACGACCGGAACGTGGTCGAATTATATAGGAACCCGTTGATTTATACTGGTTTACAATGTACTTAATAGTAGCATGCGACTTTTTAAAACAATTTTTTCTATATTTCCACAAATCAGTTATGATCTTTCGAACTTGAAATGGAATTTCACAAATTCTCTCGCTCATTTTTAATACTGCTTTGAAAACCCACTGCAAAATTACTAGCAACAAGTGACAAATTATAAGGTATGTCCGTTTTCAGTTTAGCGAGCAATAGATAGCTTGATAAAATGAGGCTGATTATAACCTGTTTTTTTCAATGCAGTTCTTGAGTGTATGGAGACTTTTTTGACATTAATTTTGTTTACATTTTTAACAATGTTGTAACTTCTAAATAAAATGTTTCGTAGTTGTTTTTAGTATTAATCCTCGTTTGTTAAGTTTCCAGTACTAATTTAAACATGTTTTCTCACAGTTCTAATTATTTAGTTAAATATAACAGAAATAGTATAGAAAGCAGGTGGTGTATGGAGACTTTTTGGACTGACTGTATATGTTTAAAAAGTTTTGCGCTTCTCTTCTATTGACTAACTAAACCATAAAATAACTTGGAAAAAAGTTGTTTTAATTTGCAATTTTTGATATTTTAACAATTTGAGATCTATACTAAGGTCAATATGAAATTTTGAAGTCATCAAATTAAAAGATCCGTTAACTATAAATAATTTTTAATTAAAATCTGTAGATATTTATTCACAGACTCGGTAGAATATGCTCCAAAGGTTCATTTAGTATGCAATAAATTTATGTTATAAATGACTGTTTCATTTTGCCTTTTTATATTCACCTGATAACTAGTGTCTTGCATAACACAAGAAAGTTGTAGTGCCTGTTCAGTTTTGAAACAGGGCCAATCATAAGATTTTGTCCAACCCAATCAACATTAATTTAAATGAGATGTAAGTAGTGGTCCTTAAACAATCGCCATTATATCGTACTTTTAGATGCTTAAGGATGTAACCAAGAAAATAAATTTTCTTACGATTATCCAGAAAATTTGAATATATTTATTAGTGTCCGTTATACGTAGAAAAACTTTTAATATTCCTTACGGCAGTAAATTTGTAAATATTGGCTGTTAAAATTTCCATTTTTAACATACGAACCTTACCCCGACCAATGTTGAAAGGGTTATTATATAACAATGGAAATTTTCTTACGATTGTTTGAAAAACTTCTTCTTCTTTATATTAGCCATTCCTACCTGTTTTTCTTTAACGTATCGTCGCTACAGGTCGCCGTTCCATCTTTTTCGTGGGCGTCCTATACTCCTTCGGCCCATCGGTGATTTATCTCGAGCTATTTTCACTAATCGTCGTTCGGACATTCTATTTATGTGTTGGTTCCATTCTTGTTTTCTGTTTCTTATCCACATGTTAATGTCCTCTACTTCATATATGTGCCTTATGTTGTCATTTGTTTCTCTCAAAGTATTTGTAAGTATCTCTCAGTTTTGCGTGTTTCTGGTCTTGTCTCTGCTGTGTGGGTCATAATTGGGTCGAACTACAGATTTATAAACTCCTGGACAAAATTAACGCAACAATCTGAAAATTAATTTATCTTTTTCTTATGTCAGTTTTAAAGTTTATTTTGTTTCGTTGTTCATGACAGAAATCAAAACAATTCGTTTAGATTTACAGTTTTAAAGAATTTTTTAGAAGATAAACAATTTTCTGTAATAATGCGATAGATTTTCTTTAAAAGTAAGCTTATAAATTGTTCCCTTTTTCAAAGTAATACGTTTTTGTGGTAGACTGTTTTATTTTTGACCCCGAAGAATTAGAAAAATGAATCGAACAAGGAATTTAACTGAACACGAGGTAGTGCGAGCCTTAGTTTTATTGGACGAGGGATATTGTCAGAGTTATGTTGCCAATTTGTTAGGCAAACATCGTTCCACAATAAGACGTATGGTAAGACGCTTGAATGAAGTAGGAACTTATTCTAGAAGGCTAGGGCAAGGGCGAAAACGATGCACTAGCGACCTAGATGAAAGTTTTATAAGACAATATGCTTTAAGAAACAGGAGAGTTCTATAATAAGAAACGAACTCGAAGCTGTTCGTAACGTCACAATTTCTTCTAAAACAATTAGAAGACGGTTAAATGAAGCTGGATTAAACAGTAGGAGACCAGCCACTGCGCCCTTGCTTACTAGAGAGAACAGAGTTGCTAGATTATGTTTTGCTCGAAATCACAAAAACTGGGCTGTGGATGATTGGAAACAAGTTTTCTCCACAGATGAAACTAGGGTTAGTCTAAAACATCGAGATGGTCGTGAGCGAGTATGGCGAAGACCAGGAGAGAGTTTGCTCCTTGCAATATCTCTGCAAGAATTCCATTCGGCGGTGGCTCTGTTATGTTCAGGGGTGGCATCTGCTTTGATGCTCGCACAGAGTTAGTTCCTGTCCGTATCAGATCCATGAATGCTGACTACTATCTTGAGAATATTGTAATAGAACATGTGATGCCTTTCGGTCATTTTGTGGGGCCCAATTTCCTGTTTATGCAAGACAGCGTTCGACCTCACGTGGCTAGGGAGGTACTCGATTATCTTAATCAAGTTGATATACCGATTATGCAATGGCCACCAAAAAGCCCGGATCTGAATCCGATAGAACATGTATGGGATCACCTTAAGAAAAATGTGAAACGTCATATACCTCCACCTAGAAACCTGAGGGAACTTGAAAATGCAGTTATCACAGAATGGGAGCAAATTCCTCAAGATTTTATCCAAAATTTAATTAGAAGCATGCCTAGGCGCATAAAGGCTATCACCCGAAGTAGAGGAGGCAACACACGCTACTAGTGTCCCAGTTACACCATTAATTTTGCTACTAGTGTCCCAGTTTATTTTTTCATTATTACATAATTTGAACGATTTTGTTATTAGGTCTTAAGAATAATTTTAATTCGAATCTTATAGAGAAATTTGGTAGCTAATTCACTTTTAAAGTATCCGAATAAGTTTTTTCTAACTTTTAGTGTTCATAAAAAATTATTAAATTTTTAATTTAATAAATCTCTATAATTAAAATTATTAAAATTAATTCATTATAGAGATTTGTATGATTTCATATATTGTTGCGTTAATTTTGTCCAGGAGTGTATAAGAAAAACTACTAGGTTTAGGTATATAACATTATTAATAAAAAAGTTATAAAATTTACACAGAATTTAAAAATGAATTAGAAAACAGTCACACTTTTTTGAAGGACTCAAAAATAATTTTAAACTATGCATCTTAACATTCCCCTAAAACTATTGTATTCAACATTTTTTCGTCATTCCCGAAACAAATGAGATAATGAACCTTACCCTATCGTTGATTCACCCAGTACTGATTACACGACAGTAACTAAACCTTCGTCGGTGTTCGAGAATTTTGGTATTAATAATAATAATAAGAATAATATCAAATTTTAGATTATAATTAAAAAGTACAAATATGAGAGACAACTATCAGAAGAAATTGAAATAAAGAGACGAGTTCGATAGGGATACGTGTTGTCGCCAACACTGTTCAACGCGTACTCTGAAGAACTGTTCAAAAAAGCTCTTGAAGATTAAGCAGCTGGAATCAAAATAAATAGAACACCGATTAATAACCCGAGATACGCAGATAACACTGTAATCATAGCGGAAAACATCGAAGATATGCAAAGACTGATGAACAAAATTGATAAATGCTGCCAAGAAAACAAAATTTATGAGGGTCACAAAACTATAGGTAACAACGAAGGGTTGGTAGTGAACGATGTAACATTCGTTTTTTCCGAGATTTTCAGATCATGTTACAACACCGTTTTCTTTCATGAATTCATGTAATAATTGCTAATTTAAGTTAAGCAGTGAATTTAAATTTTATTACAGTTTTTTATATTTGGTTAAGCAGTGTAACTCAACCAGTTCTAGGCGCATGTTATCGTTTTAACTTATTTCACTTGTATTGAATGTGTCTGATTTATGATTAAAATGAGCATCATCGGTCCTTTACCAAGTGTAAGTCTAACCTCGTCTCATTCTGCGTTCCTAAAGTGAACCATTTCGAAGACTCTACTTCGAAGAAAGGAGAATAAGAACGGGCAAAGGTATATAGTCAGCCATCTTCGATTTTTTCGGGATTTTTTCCGGTCCAGCATGTAATAGTGACTGTCTCTGTCCGTCACGGAGTGATGGCCTGCTCTTCCATCATGTAGTGAAGCGTCTTTTTTTATCACCGAGTAGGTGCGGTTTTCAGACCCCAGGTCTGAGGCCTTTATCCGTTCCAAAAATATTCTACTCATCCTAAGGCATTTCAGGTCAAAGAGTGATTAGTTAGCCAAATGAGAATGGAGGAGTAGTGTGTGAGACAATATTTTGATGAGAATCTCACCAGGAGAGGCCAAGCGATTGATAGAGAATCCACGAGGAGAAGCCAAGCAGTAGGTCATTAATACACCAGTTTAAATATCTCACTTTCTCTCCACAACGTGTGTTTCCAACGACGTGTGATCCCGAAGTCGGTTTCACACGGAGCGAATCAGAAACAAACTTTTATATCGTATCTTTTAAAGCAATTTTTTACACTTCAGTGATTGATAAAACCTTCATAATTCTAATTTAAAGAATCTCTGTAAATGTGTGCACTCTCATAGCATAAAAGGTTATTCATTTAGACTACTTAATCTTAAGGGTGTAATACATGTAAGAATTTTTTATTTTTTGTTAATATAATTTTCTTTAGCTTATTGTAGCGTTTCACTGAACTCCCGCTCTATTTTACAGGACGTAAGGATTGTACTATATTCAATTTTCTAACAACTAAATAGTCTTCAGTATTTTTTCATTTTTTGAGCTGAATTTAGATTTTTTTTATTCTAAAATGAATGGTGCCCAAAACAGTACAACTAGGCTTTAAACAACTGTAGAGACTATTCCCAAAGGCGTACAAAAATTACCTCGATCTCCATATTCTCTCCAAACAAAACTGGCTAGCTTATATCTCAATTTTGGTTCTCTCTCAGTATTAATATCCACTCAGTCCATTCTCACAATTAAGATCTACATAAGGGGCAAATAACGACTCTTATTTAATAAATAAAATTTTTTATTAAAATATAAGAAAAAAAGAGTATTTCAACGGTAACAACAAGGCCAGAACTATTCATATTTGGATACACAGATAAATAACACTACTAATTACACCAAAGAAATCAAAATACGTGTAGAGAATTCTGGTGCCAACTTCTTAAAAAATTCTTGTGCGCCATAGACTTAATCTGAGAATTCGACTGGTAAGATCGCTTTTTAGTGGTTAAACGACAGTCCAATTTTGGATGTAGCATTTTGGCTTTATCTGGACCTCCAAGGGCACGGGGGGGCCGCAAAATCAACGTTAAAGGCTCTTATTCGACTCGCCCGATAGAGTGAACAACTAGAAAGACGGTTAGTCGACAGGTCAAAATTTCGGATTTCCCTCTGAATCTGTTTATGGTGTGGAGGCGTGGACCTTGGGCGCAGTGATCACCAAGCGCCTGGAATCGTTTGAACGGTGAATCTATAGGAGAGCCTTGAAGATATCATGGACGCAGCACATGACAAACATAGAAGTCTTGAGAACAATGGAAAAAGAACAGAAAATAATAGACACAATCAAGAACAGAGAATTGCAATACCTCGGACACTTAGCGCGACGAGAGAGATATGCTATGTAGCGTCTAATAATGAAAGGAAAAATCCAGGGAAAGAGAAGCGTAGAAAGGAGAAAAATATCATGGCTGTGGAACTTGAGAGAATAGTTCGGATATACATCTAGTGAACTTTTCAGAGCAGCAGCTTCTAAAGTGAGAATTGCGATGATGATTACCAACTTTCGACGTGAGGATGGCTTTTGAGGAAAAAGAGGGAAGTACCTGGTAAAAAACTTTATCAATTTTTTAGTTTGTACTAACGTTAAAGTAGTAGAAGAATTTACTAAAAATACTCTAAATGCTTGGTAAATTTATGAAGGATAACAACAAAAAATGTACTTACTCGAAATATAAATATAATCATTATTATTCAATAAATAACGAACTTACCTTACCTTCCTTTAATAATGGGATAAAATTGTAAACAACATAATATTTTTCCTCTAATGATAATGGCACTTCATTTGATAACAAACATTATTTATTTATTATAATTAATTTACAGGGAACATGCCATAATGACCACAAAATTGCGTTTGGGAGTTTATAAATATTAGAGAAATAATTTTACTTCATTAAAGCATTGTGCAACATAGTGACACCATTTGGTCACGCCTTTCTTTTTAGGCTATTTGGAGTATTTCAATAATTATATTATTGTACAAAACAAATTTTGACAAAGTTTCTAAATAATGTCAAAAACTGAAGATGATCTTTCTATTGGTAAAGTGGTGTAGTGCTTTTTCCATATATACACGTAGATATGCAGATTTAACTGAAGCACTAATATATCATAGCAGTGAAATAATTCCGGAAAACACATTTTTTAGTGTTCCGTACTGAACTCATACAAAATCACTTCGGTGTCTGTCCGTCACACCCGATTTTCTCCGAAACTAGATGACATAAAAAGTTGAAATTTGGTACTAATATAGGAATTGAGGGCTTCATCAGAGCCGTGTAGTTTTGAAAGTTAAATTTTGGCTTAAGGGATTAGTTTTGGGGTGTGAAATCGAAAGTGAAAAAAAATTACTCAGTATATATCACCACTACACCAAACACTTTCGCTAACCATGTTAGCTTCATCAGGAGCCATGATTGACTAAAGCTAAACTACAAATCTACCCTATTTATACTTAGCCTAACTCTTGAATTACTCAGGCGGAACTAATGGCATAGGTAAGCCCATCAGTTCAGGTCAAGTAACCAATAAAGGGGACTATAAGGAATAGACCCTCTGTCTTTATTTAAACTACTTTTATATTTTATAATTTCCATACTTTCGTATGCGTTCAACAATCTCCTATCAGATACATTTTTTATTAATCTTAGATTATCTAATGTTACAATATGATCAGTTTCAAGGGCATGTTCGGCAATGCTAGACTTTTCTGTTCTACTGTATTTTAAGTATGCTAAATGTTCTTTAAATCGTGTTTTAATTGACCTTTTAGTTTGCCCAACATACTTTTTGTCACAATCATTACAACTAATTTCATAAATTCCACTTTTCTCACAATTAGGAATCTTATCTTTGGGATTTCCTAAGATATTCCTCAAATTATCTGATGACTTATCGACTAAGGTGAGGCCTACCTTATTAAATACCTTATTGAGTCCCTTGCTATATTTCGGATTATATGGTATGGAGACATACTTGGTGTTATTTTCTTCGCGTGTAAAAAAGGTGGAATTCTGAATATTAAACCTAAACTTATGTCTATTTATTAGCTTATTTACTAAGTCGTCGTCATAACCATTAACTCTAGTTATATTTCTAATACGATTCCTTTCTTTATTAAAGTTGACTCTATTCAGAGGAAAAGTGACCAAACGATGAACTAAAAAGTGTAATGAGGCTAATTTGTGTTGTTTGCAATGAAATGAATCATTAGGAATATATCTATCTGTTACTGTGTCTTTCCTATAGATATCAAATTCTAATCTATTATTATTTTTAATAATTAAAATATCTAGTAAAGGCAGTTGTCCTTTGTTCTCAAATTCATAAGTGAATTTAATGGAATCATATTTAATTTGGAAACAAAGTCATCAATGTGTGCTTTCTTTGTATCAAAAATCGCGAAAATACCATCCGCATACCTTGGGTAGATTTGTAGTTTAGCTTTAGTCAATCATCGCTGCTGATCAAGCTAACATGGTTAGCGAAATGCGCGTCGAGTGCAAAAACAAAGTGTTTGGTGTAGTGGTGATATATACTGAGTAGTGTCGTGCCAAAGATTCCACATTCCCAACTTAATATATAATATTACTTGCGCATACTTTTTTTTGTACTATTTTCCCCCCTCGAAAAGTGCTGATCAAAAATTTTGAAAAAATTCTGGAATATTCTCCATAGGGTATAGATTGAACGAAATTTATCACGAGTGCATTACATAATTTATCTAGTATATATAAAAAAAAAATTCAAGGTCATCAGTTTTCAGTAAAGATCGGAAAAAAACATTTGGGGTGTGTTTTGTGAAATCACTGATCATTTTAAACAATAACGTAACAAAAATTATTATTTTAAAAGCAATCAACCTACAGAACACTAACTGCGCAAGTTCAACTAGCACTTGACCGGTTATTTATTTTCTTTAATAGTAATTAAGATTACTCAGTACTTATCACTATTACACCAAACACTTTTTTTGCACTGGACGCGCGTCTCGCTAACCACGTTAGGTTCATCAGGAGCGATGATTGTCTAAAGCTAAACTACAAATCTACCCTATTTATACTTAGCTTAACACCTGAATTACTCGGCGGAACTAATGGCATAGGCGAGGACATCAGTTCCGGTCAAGTAACCAATAGAAGGGACTATAAGAAATAGGCCCTCTGTCTTTATTTAAACTACTTGTACACTTTTATAATTTCCATACTTTCGTATGCGTTCAACAATCTCCTATCAGATACATTTTTAATTAATCTTAGATTATCTAATGTTACAGTATGATCAGCTTCAAGAGCATGTTCGGCAATGCTAGACTTTTCTATTTTACCGTAGTTTAAAGGAGCTAAATGTTCTTTAAATCGTGTTTTAATTGACCTTTTAGTTTGTCCATCATATTTTTTGTCGCAATCATTACAACTAATTTCATAAATTCCATTTTTTTTCACAATTAGGAATCTTATCTTTGGGATTTCCTAAGATATTCCTCAGATTGTCTGATGACTTATAAACTAAGGTGAGGCCTACCTTATTAAATACCTTATTGAGTCCCCTGTTGCGCATATGTTATAGGGCGTTCATTATTTCATCCGTTGTTACATCGGGAATTTCTTCAGATCCCACATTTCTTACTATCACTCTATTTCCCTTCTTCTTTCCCGGGCGGTGGAGATATTTTCGTGTCATATAGTGTTTGATAATATTTCTCTGTAGCTTCCTTTATCTCCTTGATTTGTACGATTTTTTGGTTCTCATTATTTACAAGTTTTATTATTTGATGTCTCCCTTCATTCACTTGTTGGTTTAAGTGTTGCAAACTTTTTCCCTCTTTCAGAGTTTCTTCTATATTCGAGTTCCTGTATTGTCCGACGTCTTCTCTGATTTTTTCTTTATTTTTTGTCTATTTCTGCCAATTTTAATCTGTCATTTGTAGGATCATTTCTTAATTATCTTTTCTGTTTATTGAAATTTTGTGTCTCTACTTAATTTTTGTGTTTTGGCTTTTTTCAATGTGGCTATTTGTTTTTTTTTTATGGGTCTAGCACACCTGCTGCAGGGAAGTCCCTAAAGCGCTCCAGAAGCGGCATGTGTGCGGAAAAAGCGATTCACGTTGTTCTTGAATCGCTGTAAATTGTACTCGGTGGGAAACACAGCGCTGGGCAAATTATTCCAAAGGGATGACGTTCTCCATATAAAAGGCTGCTTGAAAAGCGTTGTACGCGTATTTCTAACCTGCACCGCTTTGGGAGGAATTAAGCGGGCTACATCCTTCGAACACTTTCCATGAAAATACTTGTAGAACAGACTCAAGTCGCCAACTGTTCTTCGATGTTCCAGCGAATCAAGGTCGCCGGTCAATTCCGGGACTCCAATCAGATGGACAGCTCTTCTCTGAACAGAAACCAAGAAATGCAGTGTATGTTTGGGAGCGAAGCCCCAAACGTGGGAGCAGTATTCCATAGTTGGTCGAATTTGAGCTTTGTAAAGAATTAACAGTTGTTGTGGGGTGTAAAGCTTTCTGGTTCGAAATAATATTCCCAACTTTTGAGACGCTCTCCTTGCTATGCCTGCAACATGTTCATGCCAGGACATATTTGCTCCCAAACTAACGCCCAACAACTTGAGCGACGATGCTAGGGGAATGGAGTGCCCCGACATATCTATGTCGGGTTCAGCAACGTTAACTTTTTTAGAAAAAACTGCCGCCTGGGTTTTTATAGCGTTAAATTCCACTTGGTTACTGTCACCCCAAGATAGAATTTCTTCCAGGTCTTTGTTAAGTTGAAAGACCTCCTGCTGTCTGCGGATATTCGTCTGAGCTGCCGATGTCCGAGCGTTCAAGGTGAATGAAGAGACAAGCGTACTGTCGTCTGCAAAGCTGTAGATTGGATTCCCGGTCTTTTCCAGCAGATCGTTAATGTAAATGAGAAAGAGAGTAGGAGATAGTATGGAGCCCTGGGCACACCGGCGTTGATAGTGAAGGTGTTTAGAAAGAAATCCGTCGACCGCCACTCGTTGCCCAACACGGTCGAATGCCTTTGATATGTCAAGGCAACCGCTCGGATTCTCCAAAGTGTTCAATTGCGTTGTTTTCAAACATGTGTTACATAAGTTAGAAGATCTGTTGATCTATGTTTACGAAAACCATATTGGTGATCGCTAATAATATTGAATTGTTCAAGATATTTTAGAAGATGTTGATTGCTAACCTTTTCCATGACTTTCGATATTATTAAAAGCAGTGCGACTGGTCGGTAGTTATTTGGCAAGGTCTTCTTGCCTTTTTTAGGTATCGGCTGAATCGTGGCACATTTCCAGCAGGACGGAAATATTCCCTTTCTGTAGGATAGGTTAAAAAGTCTACAGAAGACTGGTGTTAGTTCCCTTGCACAGTTTTTGAGAACTATGGCAGGTATTCCGTCAGCGCCAGAAGCCTGTTTGGTGTCTAGCTGCATTAAAATGCGCTTTATAATGCGCTGTCTGAAGACAACATCGGGCATCTTTGACTGCAACATGGGAATAGTAGGTGCAACAGCAAAGAGTTCAGCCAATAAGTTCGCTCTCTCAACAGGTGTGGTTGCAATGGAATTATCTGGCCATGTGAGTGGTGGTATGGTGGATTTGGTAAAATTTTGACTAACTGCCTTAGCGACTGCCCAAAAGGACCTGGAATTGTTGGGACAAGCGAGAAGTTTGTTTCTGATTCGTTGATTGTGCGCTTCCTTGGCTTCGTCGATAATTCCTTTGCATCTGTTCCGGGCACGAACAAAGGTGTTACGATTTATGGTGTTAGGATTTTCACGCCATTGTCGGTAGGCAATATGTTTAGAAGCAACAGCTTCTTTGCATTTTCGGTCAAACCAAGGCTTGCCGTTGGAGGAGCATTTTTTCGAAAAAGGGATGTAAGCTTCCATACTTTCTGATATGGCTTTGAACTGAACACCATTTTCTGCTATTCTTTTATGTATAAATAGACCGACTCCTCCAGTTTTATTAGTTTCGTTGCCTCTTTAGAAAAATTTGTGTCCACTTTTTAGGGTAATACAAGATTCTCCTGTTCTTCTGACTTCCGCTAAGCCCAACACTGTCCATTTTATGTTTTTTCAGTTCTTCCAGTTCAATCATTTTTTCTTCGGATCCTAAAGTTCTTGTGTTGTAAGTGGGTATGTACCATTCTGTTCTTTTAAGTTATCTATGTGCTGTGGCTACACTTGGTTACTGGTGATGAAATAATATATTGTTAACCGACATCCTCCGGCTAACATCTGGATAATACAGGTTCCCTCTTTAGTCATATGGAAGACATATTTAGCAATATTTGGATTATTCCTTGTGGTTATCGTCTTAGCAGCTAGTATAAGAGAGAATAAAAAGAAAGAGTAATGTTTCAAATGGCGATGAATGTAATGTAAAGATAATTAGGAAGTACAAACCGACAAATAAGAAATACTCTAATATTATTGTGGATGTTTCGCCTGCTGTATTTAAGGAAACACTAAAAAAAACGAAAAAAAAATTATTGATTGGGAGAGTTTTCGTGTGTTTGAATATGTGGGAGTCTCAAGATGTGACAAATGTTGGAAATACGGCCATAAGATAGCTCACTGTCCTCAGGAAAATATGGTATGTCCATTGTGTGGTCAAAAACCATAGAAGCTGTGACTATACTTTAAATGTTCGTGAGTGTGCAAATTGCAGATATGTTTGCGAAATCCTTAAAACACCAAATGCCAACTTCAGTCATGCCGTTGCGGTAGAAAAAGTTAAATACCGAACACAATATATATAGCCATTACAGTTACAAAGTCTGATGTTAGTGCGTTAATTTTACACAAAAATATATAGGGCCTTCTTGCCCATATGTCAGAATTTACCGAAATAATGGAAAAGCATGGCCCGTTGGTTGTGTGTATAAGTGAGTCTCACATTACCAAAGATATTGAAGAACAGGAGTTGTGCGTTAGAGGTTACTCGATCTTAGCATGTCATCCTAACAGCTGGAGGGAGTTTGCTATATTTGCGAAAAAGCTGTAAATTTAGAAAATTATTTAATGATTCTGTGGATTATGAATATTGGGCACTTGGAGTGACGCTCAGGATTGAAGGGAAAACCATAGTGGTTGGCTTTATTTATAGATCACCCAATGGTTATATATATATATATATATATATATATATATATATATATATATATATATATATATAAAGGATATTTTTTATAGAGGTATAGAACTTTGAAATGGAATAAAACAAAGATGAATTTTTTAAATTGACATGAAATTTACTTTATTCGAAAGATAATCTTCTGGCATTATAATTTAAATATCACTTCTGGCATATGACCGCCACGGCTGGCTCGGACGTAGTCTAATCTGGAGGTCCAATTTTCGATGACTTTTTCCAACATTTGCGGCCGTATATCGGCAATAACGCGGTGAATGTTGTCCTCCAAGTAGTCAATCGTTTCGGGCTTATCGGCGTAGACTAGCGACTTCACATATCCCCACAGAAAATAGTCTAGCGGCTTTAAATCGCACGATCTTGGAGGCCAATTCACGGGTCCGAAACGTGAAACTATGCGGTTACCAAACGTTTCCTTCAATAAATCAATTGTGGCACGAGCTGTGTGACATGTTGCGCCGTCTTGTTGAAACCACAGCTCCTGCACATCATGGTTGTTCAATTGATGAACGAAAAAGTCAGTAATCATGGCTCTATAGCGGTCACCATTGACTGTAAGGTTCTGACCAGCATCGTTTTTAAAGAAGTACGGACCAATGATTCCACCAGCCCATAAAGCACACCAAACAGTCAGTTTTTCTGGATGTAACGGTGTCTCAACATACACTTGAGGATTATCATCACTCCAAATACGGCAGTTTTGTTTATTGACGTATCCATTCAAACAAAAGTGAGCTTCATTGCTAAACAAAATTCGCTTATGAAAATCGGGATCAACGGCAATCTTGTTTTGGGCCCATTTACCGAATCTACGCCTTGCTAGGTGATCGTGTGACTTCAATTGTTACACGAGTTGGATTTGGTAAGCACGCAAACCAAGATCTTTCCGCAAAATCTTCCATAAAGTGGATGGACACATATCCAATTCCTGTGCACGATGGCGGATAGACTGATTCGGGTCTTCCTCTACGCTACGCTCTACAGCAGCAATGACTTCTTCTGTACGCACTGTACGACGTCTCTGTGGATGCGTATTATCATTTAGAGTAAACGTGGTGCGAAAACGTTCCATAGTTAATCGAATTAATTGCTCTGATGGACGATTATGTTGACCGTAAAATGGACGTAGTGCGCGATACGTATTTCGAACAGAACCATGATTTGCACAATTTGGAAGCGTTATTCAGGCGTCAGTCTATTCATGTTGAAATGCCAAACCAAACTAAACATAACTCACTTGACAGCTGACAAAATGGCTGCCAGTTAAAAAAGTGTTGCCAACTTAAAGTTTTATACCTCTATAAAAAACACCCTCTATATATATATATATATATATATATATATATATATATATATATATATATATATATATATCAAGGATTTTCTACAGCTGACGCTCTCAGCCTTTGATTCCATCTGTTTCTATCTTTCCAGTCTCCATCTGTTAGACCCCTGTCCTCCATAGCCTCGTCCATATCGTCTCTCCACGATCGTCTGGGTCTTTCTCTTTTTCTTTCTCCCTATAGGGCTCCACTCCGTTATTTTCTTTATCCACCTATTATCTTCGCTCCGTCTTATATGTCCATACCATTTTAATCTTTTTTCTTCAATGGTGTTTATTGCGTTCTCTTGGATGTTCATTCTGCTTCTTATTTCTTCATTTGTTATTCTCTCCATACGTGTCACACTACAACATCTTCTTCAATACTCCATCTCTACCGCGTTAATTTTAGATTTATTTCTTTTGTTGATCGTCCATGTTTCTGACCCGTATGTCATTATGCTTTGTATTATTGATTTGTATATGCGTGTTTTGTTTCTCTTTGTCCCACAGGATCGAATTTAATTGTCTTATGCGTGTTCGCGTTTGTCCTAATCTAGCTTTAATCTCTTCTGATGTTGCGTTTTTTGAAATGATGGTTTCTAAATATTTAAATCTTTGATTATTGTTTCGTTATCGACTTCTAGATTCTCCACGTTTCCCTCCTTTGTTGTTAGATATTCTGTTTTATCAAAGTTTATTGTTAATCCTGCTTTAGTGTATTCTTCTTTCAGTTTTCTTACCATATAACTGAGGTCTTCCTCATCTTGCGCTATGATTACTTGGTCGTCTGCGAAACTTAGAGTATATAAGTAATATTCTCGCATTGGGACTCCCATTCCACTACATTTTTGCTTCCATTTTTTTAATGTTTGTTCGAGGTATATTTTGAATAGTGTGGGGGATGTAGAGCATCCTTGTAATAGGCCTTTTGATGTTTGGAGTCTCTTCCCTATTTTATGTCCTATTTTTATGTTCACTGTGTTGTTTTCGTAGAGAGCTTTTACTGCGTATATTAGTTCTTTCTCAATGCCTATTTCTTTCATTGCGTTCCATAATCTTTGTCTTGGTAGTGAGTCATAGGCCTTTCTTATGTCTATGAAGGCTAGATGAACTTCTCTATTCTTTGCCACTTTTTTTCCATTGTTTGTTTTATAGTGTATATGTGGTCTATACATGATTTTCCGGCCGTAAAGCCTGCTTGGTCTTCTCCCTTTTATATTTTCCTCTATGATATTTTTAATAATTTTTCCATACAAACGTCCCATACTCGATATTATGCTTAGGCCTCTATAGTTTGTGCATTTTCTGCGGTCTCCCTTTTTAAATATGGATACTATATAAGCTTTTGACCATTCCTCTGGTATTTTTTCTCCATTTATCGCTCTGTGGAATATGTTTCTCAGCATTCGATGTAATTTATTAGACCCGTACTTAATCATTTCATTTACCACACCCACAGGCCCTGCAGATTTATTATTTTTGAGTGTTTTTATTGTCTTCTTTACTTCTTCATAGCTTAGTTCTATCTCTTTTTTTTTCCTTATCCTGTTCTTCTTCAGGGTTCTCTTCCTGGAATCTTTGTCTATCTTCTGTTAGCAGCTTCTTATAATATTCTTTCCACTCGCTTTCTGGGATATACTCTATATACATCTTCTCTCTATTGTTGGTCCTTAATGCTTTAATTATTATCCATGACTCTGTGCTTCTAGTTCCTCCTATATACTGTTCTACATGTTCGCACGATTTTTTTCCCATCTCTCGTTCTTTTCTTGTTTATCATTCTCCTCGTTTCTGCATTTTTCTCTTTATATCTCTGTAGATCTTCTTCTGATTTTGTATTCAGCCATTTTTTCGTATAGTCTTTTTTTCTCCTTTATAGATTCTTTGGTTTTTTCACAGATTCTAATTTTATGTTTCTTATTCTCGTTGTCTTCTTTACCTAATGCTTCTAGGGCCGCCTGTTTGAGGCATTCTTTTATGTGGTCGTACATCTGTTGGAGGTTGTCGTAGTTAAATTCATTTAATTTTTGATCTAATC
This sequence comes from Pachyrhynchus sulphureomaculatus, assembly GCA_019049505.1. Classification (NCBI taxonomy): domain Eukaryota; kingdom Metazoa; phylum Arthropoda; class Insecta; order Coleoptera; family Curculionidae; genus Pachyrhynchus; species Pachyrhynchus sulphureomaculatus. The sequence goes on from CM032456.1 coordinate 196,471,248, forward strand.
GTCGTCTGTATAGGTCTCTTATCGTTTCGTCTTGTAGTAAGTGTATGTTGTATTTTATTTCTTTGTCTGCTTTTTCTGTTAGCTCATTAGTATTTCTGTTTTCTTTATCTATTGTTCCTTTTTGCTTTATTGTCTTGTACCACGGTACTTTTATATTTGCTATTAATAGTTTATGGTCTGTTCCACATTCTGCCCCTCTCTTTACTCTTACGTCTTCTATTTTGATAGTGGTATCGTTTTTAATTATAATGTAGTCTATTATTGATTTTAAGTTTCGTATTTCTTGCATTCAAGTATATTTGTGGATGTCTTTGTGTTTGTAGAATCCGTTTGTTATTTTGAGGCCGTTTAGTTCACACAGCTCTCTTAGTCTCTCTCCGTTGACGTTAGTAATGTCTTCTCCGAATGGTCCTACGGTATTGTCCTTTGTTTTCCTTTCTGTTCTTCCATTCAGATCTTCCATTATTATTAACTCTTGGTTTGTCTTTACTTTTTGTATTTCTATTTCTAGTGTTTCCATGAAGTTATCTTTTTCTCTTATAGTGCTGTCTTCTGTAGCATGTCTTTTCTTAGCATTGTTATATTTAGTTTTATGATTCTTTCATTAATGGGTTCCCAAGATGTTACTTTCTTTTTTCCACTTCTTTTTTACTAATATTCCAACTCCGGCCTTTGCTCTTTCTTCCTTCTTTACTCTACTCCAACAATGCATCACTTCATCTGTTTCTTCTATTCCACTTCCCTTTTTCTTCGTCTCGCTTATTACTAAAATGTCTATGTTCATCTTCTTAAACACTTGTATGACTTCGATGTTCTTTGTCCTCCATCCCTGTATATTCCAGGTGCCGAGAGCAGCTATTATGTTTCGGGATTTCTTCGTTTGGCTGAGTTTTAAGCTTGGGTTATCTATTCGCTTTGAAGTAGAATTGCCCCCCCCCCCCCCCGTATCCGATGGGGCTCCCTTCTTCGAAGGTGTGGATTGCCACCCGGGGATTTTTGCTTATCTTGTGACTTTTCATCCTACTTTTCAAAAACAACTAGCATTTCCCAGTTTAGCTTTTACGTGAGTTAGGGTGCTAAACTCCTAACGCCCACAACCCTTCTTTATCCGGGCTTGGGACCGGCAACAGTGTTGATGAACTACTCAATGCATTCATCAACACTGCAGAACCCAATGGTTCTGTAATAAAATTTTCTCTTATTGATCACATCATCACGAATGACTTCAGTTTAGTAGAGGTTCCAAGACATTTCCCAAACATAAGTGATCACGAAATTATTGGTGTCAGAATAAAACTCACTAATATCCAACCAGCCCCCAGGAAGGTGTATATGAGGGATTTCGCTAGACAGAACCTTGAAAAGATTACAGAAGCGCTGATTGGTAAGAACTGGAATTACACATCCACAAATGTTGATGTTATATATACTAACTTTTTAAGAATAATACACGAAATATTTGACCGTTTAGCTCCCCTGAAGAAAAAGAAAAATCAAATACAATACAATATCCGTGGATTACGCAGCAAGTAAGAGAGGCACAATGCACTAGAAATGAGGCTTACCGACGATTTCAGTTCACCAAAGCTGAAGACGACTGGAATGATTACAAGCTAAAAAGAAACAGGGTAACTTTAGTGATAAGAAGTGAAAAAACTAAATATTGTGACCGAAACATAGATGAATGTAAAGGGAATGGAAAGGAGATGTGGAAAACACTAAAAGAATTGTTGGGTAACCAAAAGCAATGTGCTGATTTTAACAATATTGACTTTGGGCAGTATGACGGAAGGGTAGAAGCAAACATGAATGACTTCTATGCGGGCAGTTTGAATGAAATATATGAAAATAGAGAAAAAAGGCAATGAGACCCAACGTTCTCTGAAAAGGAATCTAGTTTGTTGCTTTTTGAAGAAGTAACGCTTTCGAAACTAAGAAAAACCGTATATAACTTAAAAAATAAAAGTACTAGTGATGAAGTGTTAACTATCAAACTTGTATGTGTTGGGATACCCCTCGTTGCACATAGTAAATACATCCTTAAGATCAGGTAGGTTTTCAGGCGATTTAAAAACGAGTGTAATTGTGCCTATTCCAAAAGTGTCAAACCCGAGTATCCCCAGTGATTTTTGCCTAATTAACCTCTTACCTGTGATTGACAAAATTTTGGAGACAATAGTTTGTAACCAGTTACGTGAGTACTTTGAAAGTAATGAACACGGTGGACAATCTGGGTTTAGAGGCAAACATTCCTTTGAGACTGCGTTGCAACATGTGTGCTCTGTGTGGAGTACCAACATGAATGAGTCAAAAATTACTCTCAGCGTCTTTGTGGATCTGAAGCGTGCTTCTGAGACGATAGACAGGAATTATGAAGTTAGCTTTATATGGTGTGAAAGGGCGGGCATTAAATTGAATAAAAGATTTCTTAAATAACACTGCGTTAAAAATTTTAAAAAAAATTAAGTACCCACTGAAATTTTTCCTGTTTATTTATTCATACACACCGCTTATTAAGAATACATAAGTACTTTTTGTCTATCACGTACTGTTTTTTAGGTACGATAGTTAATAATTTTAAGTAAAATAATTAAGGAGTAAAGTAAGTGTACCCGTAGCTTCATTAAATTTTCCAATAATTCGAATAAAACTGCTAAAAAAACTTATTATTAGTACATTTGGACACAACTAAATATAAAATATATGGTAAAAAGTTTATATTGTACATTAAAAGTTAAAAATATTTAACTTTTCCTCTTATGTTGGGAAATATCTTCTCGTTTTAAAAGCCAGCAGTAATCTCCCAACATAGCTACTTCCCAACGACCTTGAAACCGTTGCTCAAGCCTTTTCACATCCTGATGAAATCGTTCCCCTTGTTCATCAGTCACTGCTCTAAGATTTGATGGAAAAGAAGAGAAATGGAATGGAGGAAATGAACTTTTAATGACATTCGGCAACCCATCTTTTTGTATGCTCTTAACAAATCGTTCACTAAGAGTTCTGCATTCTCGGCTCTATGATTTCCTAAAAAACCTTTTATCACGGCTTTTAATGATGTCCATGCGCATAGTTCTTCATCATTTAGTGTTTGATCAAATTTGTTGTTTTTCATTAATAGGCGTATTTTTGGACCAATAAAAATACCTTCTTTCAACTTAGCGTCACTTAATCTTGGAAAAATAGATTTTAAATATAAAAATCCTTCGCCATTTTTATCCATCGCTTTCACAAAATTCTTCATTAATACGAGTTTTATGTGTAGAGGAGGTAAAATGACGTCTTCGGGGTTGATTAAAGGCAAGTATTTTACATTTGACTTCCCACACACAAATTCCGTTCGTTTTGGCCAGTCTTTGATCAAATAGTGCTTATCAGTAGCTCTACTGTCCCACATGCAAAGAAAGCAGCAGTACTTAGGTAATCCGCCTTGCAAACCAAGTAACATAGCTATTACTTTGAGGTCAGCCCACACTTTCCACTTAAAATTTTTGTATTTAATTAAATCCAATATTGATTTCATATTTTCGTATGTGTCTTTTAAAACAATTGAATAAGCCACTGGTATTGACGGATATTTATTACCATTATGAAGTAAAACTGCCTTCAGACTTGTTTTCGAACCATCAATAAAAAGACGCCATTCATTTGTATCATAGGGAATTTCTAGCTCACCCATCAAAGATACAATGTCATTACAAAAACATATGTTTTCTGAACTAGAGTAAAAAGTTGCCATTTCTTTACTTCGTTTTCGTTGTACAGATATTTTTGGATCTGGTGCCAACAAGCGCCATTCCTGTAGTCTTGATCGAAGTAATTCGGCTTGTCTAACAGACCAATTCAAGTCCCGTATCAAATCATTTAATTCCCGTTGTTGAATTAAATGCGGTTGGCATAGATCACTTGAAGAGGGTAAAAAGTCTGGATCTTGGTCGTCAACTTCCATGTCTTGTCCATCGTTATTTTCATCGCTTGGTATATCTAACTCTTCAGTTTGACTATTCTTAGGAGGCAAAGGAGGAGTCATGTCTTCACTATATGGTATTGGTTTTGATACAGAATTCACAGAAGGGTTCGCGCCACACAGGCGGTACTGCAAATGGCATAGATGTTTTGTTTCCGTTCAACCACGACAGGAGAGTAGCATAACATGATACACAAAACAGTTGTGGAATCCAGGGTTTATCTTGATGTACAGTACGTCCAAAATATAGAAAATACGCAGTACATACTTTTTTCAGATTTTTTTTTTTTTCCTTGAGACTTGAGAATGTACTCTCCACACACGTAACAAAACTTGTTTGATGAAGTTTTGCACTGACGGCGACTACTTTTTCAGTATTCATCTTTAAAACTGTATTATTACACTCTTAATCAGGTAATCTGAACGAAATTAACAAGAAATGAACATATCCTCTCAATAGATTATCTAGCGATTACATTTATTAATATGAACAATATGAGGGTAGATTAAGAAAAGATTATCGGTGTGTACCTTAAAAACAAGACGTGCTAGAAATAAAAGACATCCACTGCTTACATACTATAACTAATAGGAAACTATAATAGCAATCAGTTTTTCGGATACCAAAATCATGTCACGCAGTGTAATAGGTATCAGCATACTAAGGTTGAAAACAAAATTTCTGGGAAAAGAAGTAGTGTCTGGGGTGTGCCGTAGGGGAGTGTGCTTGGTTGACTCTTGTTCATCATTTATGTTAGTGACGTGCATGTAATACTGTCCGGCTCTTTAATCAGTTTGTTTGCCTATGACACACTGATATCTGTGGCTGGAAGAGATTTTGAACAGATAACAGCTATTATGAACCGTGAGTTAAGAATTCTATCAGAGTGGCTATGTGAAAATAGATTAAAGCTAAATAGTTCGAAAAGCAAGTGTATGATGATTGGTTCTCGAGAGAGATATTTTGATTTAAATTTAGCTCTAGTTATAAATGATGATATTATACAGTTTGTTAATGAAATTAAATCATGTAGGGGTAGTCTTAGATCAACAGTTATGTTTTAGTTATCATATAGATTATATGTGTAAAAAATTAGGGACGAAAGTAGGTTTTTTAGACGTGTGTCAGAGTGCCTATCTCCATGGAGACTGTGTGTAACTGTGTAACACCAGGATATTACGGCATTTCTCATATGCCTATTCATTGTTGATTGCATGTACTGGGGAGGATGTGCTGAGATTGCAACTCTTATGGTAGGTTTACACACTTGCCAAGTCTTGGGAAGCCTCGACAAGCCCCAAGCCTTTTCACAAATGAGACTTGCATTTGGAAGTCGTTTACATGCTTGTGAATGCTCAGTGTGCTCCGAACAGTCAAGCATGCAGACACCGAAGTCGTGGCTGCTATTGCGTTCGGTTTATCATTCTTTTATTTGAAATACAAGCAAATTAAATCAAAAACAAAAGCCCGACGAAGAAGAAGATGGTGGATGATAAAAATACATAAACGAACTAACTAACGCGAAACTAAACGCGCACCAACGTGTAAATGCGTCGCAAGCGCTTGTCACAAACGTCCTTTGATCTGTTAATAAAAACCGACACTCGACCGGAACGGCAAGCTCAGACAAGCCGTTCACACGCTTGTATTAGTGGACGCTTGTCGAGACTTGGCAAGTGTGTAAAGGGGCCTTTACAAAATAAAACAATGCAAATTCTCTTGCACTGTGATAGGTACACATCCATTAAATACGTGTATATGTTAGATTCGTTAAATTGGCTTGGTATTCGTTATTTTATCAGGAGAGCTAATCACATTTTAATATATGAGGTTGAAAATGATCTGCAGCCAGATTATCTTAGGTCATTTTTAAATAAAAGATGTAACTACCATAGTTATAACATTGGAAATAGTCATCATTATAATATAGAATTAGTGAGAAAAGGTTGTTTGAAAAAAAAAACGTTTTTTTTATGACGGTTCGCGTTATTATAACGATTTGCCGAGTAATGTTAAAAATGCTCCTACTGTAAGTATTTTCAAAAATAGATTGTTTTTATATTTAAGAACTTAACACTTAGCATATAAGTTTATATAGTGCTTGTTTGTTATCAACTAGCCGAGAGCTAAATAAAGAATATATTATTTATATTAGTATCTCTGAGTCATTTGGAGATACAGTAGAACCCCGGTTATCCGAGGTAACGTGAGGGGGCACCCTCCTCGGATAATCCGGGTTTGTTTTTTATTCATTCAAAAAATAAACACCAGTAATTTAAACCGATGTATTAACGTTTTTAACATATAAATAGGTACATACATTATAAAACAGTGAAATAGGTATCTATGCGCTTCTATTTCATATTGCATCTTCTTTTTCTCACTGCAATGTTTCTCCATCTATTAAGAAGAAGCAAATCCGCTGGGGTTGCCTCTGGTTGTTGTTCGATATACCTCAAAGCTTTTTCCAAAGGAGCAAAACCTTCTTGATGAGAGATCTTAGTCGGAGACTGTTCATCCATCGCCGCTTCGTCATCGTCATCGTCATCTGATTTTTCGCTTTCCTAAAAGGCATTCGTTATTTCTTCAATACTCATTTCTTCTTCAAAATCATCTGCTGTAATCCATTCAACATCTTCTCTTGTCACATTTTCGCAAACTTTTAATTTTTGCATTAATTCAAATAACTTTTTTTTCTTTTTCTTCTATCTCGCTGTCAAAATTTGAA
>CM032456.1:196478043-196726442 GCA_019049505.1 Pachyrhynchus sulphureomaculatus
GTGATTGATAAAACCTTCATAATTCTAATTTAAAGAATCTCTGTAAATGTGTGCACTCTCATAGCATAAAAGGTTATTCATTTAGACTACTTAATCTTAAGGGTGTAATACGTGTAAGAATTTTTTATTTTTTGTTAATATAATTTTCTTTAGCTTATTGTAGCGTTTCACTGAACTCCCGCTCTATCTTACAGGACGTAAAGATTGTACTATATTCAATTTTCTAACAACAACTAAATAGTCTTCAGTATTTTTTCATTTTTTGAGTTGAATTTAGATTTTTTTTATTCTAAAATGAATGGTGCCCAAAACAGTACAACTAGGCTTTAAACAACTGTAGAGACTATTCTCAAAAGGCGTACAAAAATTACCTCGATCTCCATATTCTCTCCAAACAAAACGGGCTAGCTTATATCTCAATTTTGGTTCTCTCAGTATTAATATCCACTCAATCCATTCTCACAATTAAGATATACATAAGGGGCAAATAACGGCTCTTATTTGATAAATAAAATTTTTATTAAAATATAAGAAAAAAAGAGTATTTTAACGGTAACAACAAGGCCAGAAATATTCATATTTGGATACACAGATAAATAACACAACTAATTACACCAAAGAAATCAAAATACGTGTAGAGAATTCTGGTGCAAACTTCTTAAAAAATTCTTGTGCGCCATAGACTTAATCTGAAATTCGACTGGTAAGATCGCTTTTTAGTGGTTAAACGACAGTCCAATTTTGGATGTAGCATTTTTGGCCTTATCTGGACCTCCAAGGGCACGGGGGTCGCAAAATCAACGTTAAAGGCTCTTATTCGACTCGCCCGATAGAATGAATAACTAGACAGACGGTTAGTCGACAGGTAAAAATTTCGGATTTCCCTCTGAATCTGTTTATGGTGTGGAGGCTTGGACCTTGGGCGCAGTGATCACCAAGCGCCTGGAATCGTTTGAACGGTGAATCTATAGGAGAGCCTTGAAGATATCATGGCCGCAGCACATGACAAACATAGAAGTCTTGAGAACAATGGAAAAAGAACAGAAAATAATAGACACAATCAAGAACAGAGAATTGCAATACCTCGGACACTTAGCGTGACGAGAGAGATATGCTATGTTGCGTCTAATAATGAAAGGAAAAATCCAGGGAAAGAGAAGCGTAGAAAGGAGAAAAATATCATGACTGTGGAACCTGAGAGAATAGTTCGGATATACATCTAGTGAACTTTTCAGAGCAGCAGCTTCTAAAGTGAGAATTGCGATGATGATTACCAACTTTCGACGTGAGGATGGCTTTTGAGGAAAAAGAGGGAAGTACCTGGTAAAAAACTTTACCAATTTTTTAGTTTGTACTAACGTTAAAGTAGTAGAAGAATTTATTAAAAATACTCTAAATTTATGAAGGATAACAACAAAAAATGTACTTACTCGAAATATAAATATAATCAATATTATTCAATAAATAACGAACTTACCTTACCTTCCTTTAATAATGGGATCAAATTGTAAACAACATAATATTTTTCCTCTAATGATAATGGCACTTCATTTGATAACAAACATTATTGATTTATTATAATTAATTTACAGGGAACATGCCATAATGACCACAAAATTGCGTTTGGGAGTTTATAAATATTAGAGAAATAATTTTACTACATTAAAGCATTGTGCAACATAGTGACACCATTTGGTCACGCCTTTCTTTTTAGGCTATTTGGAGTATTTCAATAATTATATTATTGTACAAACAAATTTTGACAAAGTTTCTAAATAATGTCAAAAACTGAAGATGATCTTTCTATTGGTAAAGTGGTGTAGTGCTTTTTCCATATATACACGTAGATATGCAGATTTAATTGAAGCACTAATATATCATAGCAGTGAAATAATTCCGGAAAACACATTTTTTAGTGTTCCGTACGGAACTCTTATAAAATCACTTCGGTGTCTGTCCGTCACACCCGATTTTCTCCGAAACTAGTTGACATAGAAAGTTGAAATTTGGTACTAATATAGGAATTGAGGGCTTCATCAGAGCCGTGTAGTTTTGAAAGTTAAATTTTGGCTTAAGGGATTAGTTTTGGGGTGTGAAATCGAAAGTGAAAAAAAAATTACTCAGTATATATCACCACTACACCAAACACTTTGTTTTTGCACTCGACGCGCATTTCGCTAACCATGTTAGCTTCATCAGGAGCCATGATTGACTAAAGCTAAACTACAAATCTACCCTATTTATACTTAGCCTAACCCTTGAATTACTCAGGCGGAACTAATGGCATAGGTAAGGCCATCAGCTCCGGTCAAGTAACCAGTAAAGGGGACTATAAGGAATAGACCCTCTGTCTTTATTTTAAACTACTTTTATATTTTATAATTTCCATACTTTCGTATGCGTTCAACAATCTCCTATCAGATACATTTTTTATTAATCTTAGATTATCTAATGTTACAAAATGATCAATTTCAAGGGCATGTTCGGCAATGCTAGACTTTTCTGTTCTACTGTATTTTAAGTGTGCTAAATGTTCTTTAAATCGTGTTTTAATTGACCTTTTAGTTTGCCCAATATACTTTTTGTCACAATCATTACAACTAATTTCATAAATTCCACTTTTCTCACAATTAGGAATCTTATCTTTGGGATTTCCTAAGATATTCCTCAAATTATCTGATGACTTATAGACTAAGGTGAGGCCTACCTTATTAAATACCTTATTGAGTCCCTTGCTATATTTCGGATTATAACATATGGTATGGAGACATACTTGGTGTTATTTTTTTCGCGCGTAAATAAGGTGGAATTCTGAATATTTAACCTGAACTTATGTCTATTTATTAGCTTGTTTACTAAGTCATCGTCATAACTATTAACTCTAGTTATATTTCTAATACGATTCCTTTCGTTATTAAAGTTGACTCTATTCAGAGGAAAAGTGACCAAGCGATGAACTAAAAAGTGTAATAAGGCTAATTTGTGTTGTTTGCAATGAAATGAATCATTAGGAATATATCTATCTGTTACTGTGTCTTTCCTATAGATATCAAATTCTAATCTATTATTATTTTTAATAATTAAAATATCTAGTAAAGGCAGTTGTCCTTTGTTCTCAAATTCATAAGTGAATTTAATGGAATCATATTTAATTTGGAAACAAAGACATCAATGTGTGCTTTCTTTGTATCAAAAATCGCGAAAATATCATCCGCATACCTAGGGTAGATTTTTGTAGTTTAGCTTTAGTCAATCATCGCTGCTGATCAAGCTAACATGGTTAGCGAAATGCGCGTCGAGTGCAAAAACAAAGTGTTTGGTGTAGTGGTGATATATACTGAGTAGTGTCGTGCCAAAGATTCCACATTCCCAACTTAATATATAATATTACTTGCGCATACTTTTTTTTGTACTATTTTCCCCCCTCGAAAAGTGCTGATCAAAAATTTTGAAAAAATTCTGGAATATTCTCCATAGGGTATAGATTGAACGAAATTTATCACGAGTGCATTACCTTTAATAATTTATCTAGTATATATATATAAAAAAAAAAAATTCAAGGTCATCAGTTTTCAGTAAAGATCGGAAAAAAACTTTGTTGAAAACTCATTTGGGGTGTGTTTTGTGAAATCACTGATCATTTTAAACAATAACGTAACAAAAATTATTATTTTAAACGTAATCAACCTACGGAACACTAATTGCGCAAGTTCAACTTGCACTTGACCGGTTATTTATTTTCTTTAATAGTGATTAAGATTAAGATTACTCAGTACTTATCACTATTACACCAAACACTTTTTTTGCACTGGACGCGCGTCTCGCTAACCACGTTAGGTTCATCAGGAGCGGTGATTGTCTAAAGCTAAACTACAAATCTACCCTATTTATATTTAGCTTAACACCTGAATTACTCAGGCGGAACTAATGGCATAGGCGAGGACATCAGTTCCGGTCAAGTAATCAATAGAAGGAACTATAAGAAATAGGCCCTCTGTCTTTATTTAAACTACTTGTACATTTTATAATTTCCATACTTTCGTATGCGTTCAACAATCTCCTATCAGATACATTTTTAATTAATCTTAGATTATCTAATGTTACAGTATGATCAGCTTCAAGAGCATGTTCGGCAATGCTAGAGTTTTCTGTTTTACCGTATTTTAAAGGAGCTAAATGTCCTTTAAATCGTGTTTTAATTGACCTTTTAGTTTGCCCATCATACTTTTTGTCGCAATCATTACAACTAATTTCATAAATTCCATTTTTTTCACAATTAGGAATCTTATCTTTGGGATTTCCTAAGATATTCCTCAGATTGTCTGATGACTTATTAACTAAGGTGAGGCCTACCTTATTAAATACCTTATTGGGCGTTCATTATTTCATCCGTTGTTACATCGGGAATTTCTTCAGATCCCACATTTCTTACTATCTCTCTATTTCCTTCTTCTTTCCCGGGCGATGGAGATATTTTCGTGTCATATAGTGTTTGATAATATTTCTCTGTAGCTTCCTTTATCTCCTTGATTTGTACGATTTCTTGGTTCTCATTATTTACAAGTTTTATTATTTGATGTCTCCCTTCATTCACTTGTTGGTTTAAGTGTTGCAAACTTTTTCCCTCTTTCAGAGTTTCTTCTATATTCGAGTTCCTGTATTGTCCGACGTCTTCTCTGATTTTTTCTTTATTTTTTGTCTATTTCTGCCAATTTTAATCTGTCATTTGTAGGATCATTTCTTAATTATCTTTTCTGTTTATTGAAATTTTGTGTCTCTAATTAATTTTTGTGTTTTGGCTTTTTTCAATGTGGCTATTTGTTTTTTTTTTATGGGTCTAGCACACCTGCTGCAGGGAAGTCCCTAAAGCGCTCCAGAAGCGGCATGTGTGCGGAAAAAGCGATTCACGTTGTTCTTGAATCGCTGTAAATTGTACTCGGTGGGAAACACAGCGCTGGGCAAATTATTCCAAAGGGATGACGTTCTCCATATAAAAGACTGCTTGAAAAGCGTTGTACGCGGAGTAACAAGCTGAACCTCATACGGATGTGAAGCACCAGCGCGACGTGTATTTCTAACCTGCACCGCTTTGGGAGGAATTAAGCGGGCTACATCCTTCGAACACTTTCCATGAAAATACTTGTAGAACAGACTCAAGTCGCCAACTGTTCTTCGATGTTCCAGCGAATCAAGGTCGCCGGTCAATTCCGGGACTCCAATCAGATGGACAGCTCTTCTCTGAACAGAAACCAAGAAATGCAGTGTATGTTTGGGAGCGGAGCCCCAAACGTTGGAGCAGTATTCCATAGTTGGTCGAATTTGAGCTTTGTAAAGAATTAACAGTTGTTGTGGGGTGTAAAGTTTTCTGGTTCGAAATAATATTCCCAACTTTTGAGACGCTCTCCTTGCTATGCCTGCAACATGTTCATGCCAGGACATATTTGCTCCCAAACTAACGCCCAACAACTTGAGCGACGATGCTAGGGGAATGGAGTGCCCCGACATATCTATGTCGGGTTCAGCAACGTTAACTTTTTTAGAAAAAACTGCCGCCTGGGTTTTTATAGCGTTAAATTCCACTTGGTTACTGTCACCCCAAGATAGAATTTCTTCCAGGTCTTTGTTAAGTTGAAAGACCTCCTGCTGTCTGCGGATATTCGTCTGAGCTGCCGATGTCCGAGCGTTCAAGGTGAATGAAGAGACAAGCGTACTGTCGTCTGCAAAGCTGTAGATTGGATTCCCGGTCTTTTCCAGCAGATCGTTAATGTAAATGAGAAAGAGAGTAGGAGATAGTATGGAGCCCTGGGGCACACCGGCGTTGATAGTGAAGGTGTTAGAAAGAAATCCGTCGACCGCCACTCGTTGCCCAACACGGTCGAATGCCTTTGATATGTCAAGGGCAACCGCTCGGGATTCTCCAAAGTGTTCAATTGCGTTGTTTCAAACATGTGTTACATAAGTCAGAAGATCTGTTGATCTATGTTTACGAAAACCATATTGGTGATCGCTAATAATATTGAATTGTTCAAGATATTTTAGAAGATGTTGATTGCTAACCTTTTCCATGACTTTCGATATTATTAAAAGCAGTGCGACTGGTCGGTAGTTATTTGGCAAGGTCTTCTTGCCTTTTTTAGGTATCGGCTGAATCGTGGCACATTTCCAGCAGGACGGAAATATTCCCTTTCTGTAGGATAGGTTAAAAAGTCTACAGAAGACTGGTGTTAGTTCCCTTGCACAGTTTTTGAGAACTATGGCAGGTATTCCGTCAGCGCCAGAAGCCTGTTTGGTGTCTAGCTGCATTAAAATGCGCTTTATAATGCGCTGTCTGAAGACAACATCGGGCATCTTTGACTGCAACATGGGAATAGTAGGTGGTGTTTTTCCTTGGAAATCGACAGTAGAATGTGAAGCAAAGAGTTCAGCCAATAAGTTCGCTCTCTCAACAGGTGTGGTTGCAATGGAATTATCTGGCCATGTGAGTGGTGGTATGGTGGATTTGGTAAAATTTTGACTAACTGCCTTAGCGACTGCCCAAAAGGACCTGGAATTGTTGGGACAAGCGAGAAGTTTGTTTCTGATTCGTTGATTGTGCGCTTCCTTGGCTTCGTCGATAATTCCTTTGCATCTGTTCCGGGCACGAACAAAGGTGTTACGATTTATGGTGTTAGGATTTTCACGCCATTGTCGGTAGGCAATATGTTTAGAAGCAACAGCTTCTTTGCATTTTCGGTCAAACCAAGGCTTGCCGTTGGAGGAGCATTTTTTCGAAAAAGGGATGTAAGCTTCCATACCAGCCAAAATAACATCGGAGACCTCCCTGGCGCAGTCAGATGGTTTATCGGATCGAAATCAAACGTCCATCCAAGGGAGAGTTCGAAAGTATTCCATGAGATCTTCCCATTGTAGTCATGATGTTATTTGTGCGTTTAGTTCATCAAGTTCTGTTTGGTTTGGTAGTTTATGTGTTTTATATGATTTTCCAGTGCTTGTCGATATTCGTCTGTATTTTGCCTTATTATTTCTGTTGGTGTCTTTATCTTTGTATGCGTTATCAATCTACGTCTCTCCTGCTTCAGATTTATTCTTATTTTTGCTCTGAGCATCCGATGGTCACTGCCAATGCTTATCGTGTTCAGGACTGTCGTGTCGATTACAATATCCTTGTCATTTGATAGAACATAATCAATTTCGTTTCTTGTTATACCATCTGGACTTTGCCATGTCCACCGTCGATATTCTGGCTTTTGGAAAAATGTGTTCATAATATACAAGTTATTTTCGTTTACAAAATTTGACAACATTTCTCCTCTGCTGTTCATCCTACCCAAAGCAAACTTACCTACACTCTTCTCATTTGTATTCGCTGATTTCCCTATTTTGGCATTGAATTCGCCGATTATTATGATATATCTTATTTTATGGTGAAGCAATGCTTTATTTATATCTTCGTAGAATTGGTCAATTTCTTCTTCCTGGCTGTTTGATGTCGGTGCATATACTTGAATGATCTTACATTTACATCTTCTGTTCATCTGTATGTCTACTGAAATCATCCTTTCTGATATGGCTTTGAACTGAACACCATTTTCTGCTATTCTTTTATGTATAAATAGACCGACTCCTCCAGTTTTATTAGTTTCGTTGCCTCTTTAGAAAAATTTGTGTCCACTTTTTAGGGTAATACAAGATTCTCCTGTTCTTCTGACTTCCGCTAAGCCCAACACTGTCCATTTTATGTTTTTCAGTTCTTCTTCCAGTTCAATCATTTTTTCTTCGGATCCTAAAGTTCTTGTGTTGTAAGTGGGTATGTACCATTCTGTTCTTTTAAGTTATCTATGTGCTGTGGCTACACTTGGTTACTGGTGATGAAATAATATATTGTTAACCGACATCCTCCGGCTAACATCTGGATAATACAGGTTCCCTCTTTAGTCATATGGAAGACATATTTAGCAATATTTGGATTATTCCTTGTGGTTGTCGTCTTAGCAGCTAGTATAAGAGAGAATAAAAAGAAAGAGTAATGTTTCAAATGGCGATGAATGTAATGTAAAGATAATTAGGAAGTACAAACCGACAAATAAGAAATACTCTAATATTATTGTGGATGTTTCGCCTGCTGTATTTAAGGAAACACTAAAAAACGAAAAAAAAATTATTGATTGGGAGAGTTTTCGTGTGTTTGAATATGTGGGAGTCTCAAGATGTGACAAATGTTGGAAATACGGCCATAAGGTAGCTCACTGTCCTCAGGAAAATATGGTATGTCCATTGTGTGGTCAAAACCATAGAAGCTGTGACTATACTTTAAATGTTCGTGAGTGTGCAAATTGCAGATATGTTTGCGAAATCCTTAAAACACCAAATGCCAACTTCAGTCATGCCGTTGCGGTAGAAAAAGTTAAATACCGAACACAATATATATAGCCATTACAGTTACAAAGTCTGATGTTAGTGCGTTAATTTTACACATAACTGTATAGGGCCTTCTTGCTCATATGTCAGAATTTACCGAAATAATGGAAAAGCATGGCCCGTTGGTTGTGTGTATAAGTGAGTCTCACATTACCAAAGATATTGAAGAACAGGAGTTGTGCGTTAGAGGTTATTCGGTCTTAGCATGTCATCCTAACAGCTGGAGGGAGTTTGCTATATTTGCGAAAATGCTGTAAATTTAGAAAATTATTTAATGATTCTGTAAATTATGAATATTTGGCACTTGGAATGACGCTTCGGATTGAAGGGAAAACCATAGTGGTTGGCTCTATTTATAGATCACCCAATGTTTATATATATATATATATATATATATATATATATATATATATATATATATATATATATATATATAAAGGATATTTTTTATAGAGGTATAAAACTTTGAAATGGAATAAAACAAAGATGAATTTTTTAAATTGACATGAAATTTACTTTATTCGAAAGATAATCTTCTGGCATTATAATTTAAATATGACTTCTGGCATATGACCGCCACGGCTGGCTCGGACGTAGTCTAATCTGGAGGTCCAATTTTCGATGACTTTTTCCAACATTTGCGGCCGTATATCGGCAATAACGCGGTGAATGTTGTCCTCCAAGTGGTCAATCGTTTCGGGCTTATCGGCGTAGACTAGCGACTTCACATATCCCCACAGAAAATAGTCTAGCGGCGTTAAATCGCACGATCTTGGAGGCCAATTCACGGGTCCGTGAAACTATGCGGTTACCAAACGTTTCCTTCAATAAATCAATTGTGGCACGAGCTGTGTGACATGTTGCGCCGTCTTGTTGAAACCACAGCTCCTGCACATCATGGTTGTTCAATTGATGAACGAAAAAGTCAGTAATCATGGCTCTATAGCGGTCACCATTGACTGTAAGGTTCTGACCAGCATCGCTTTTAAAGAAGTACGGACCAATGATTCCACCAGCCCATAAAGCACACCAAACAGTCAGTTTTCCTGGATGTAACGGTGTCTCAACATACACTTGAGGATTATCATCACTCCAAATACGGCAGTTTTGTTTATTGACGTATCCATTCAAACAAAAGTGAGCTTCATTGCTAAACAAAATTCGCTTATGAAAATCAGGATCAACGGCAATCTTGTTTTGGGCCCATTTACCGAATCTACGCCTTGCTAGGTGATCGTGTGGCTTCAATTGTTACACGAGTTGGATTTGGTAAGCACGCAAACCAAGATCTTTCCGCAAAATCTTCGATAAAGTGGATGGACACATATCCAATTCCTGTGCACGATGGCGGATAGACTGATTCGGGTCTTCCTCTACGCTACGCTCTACAGCAGCAATGACTTCTTCTGTACGCACTGTACGACGTCTCTGTGGATGTGTATTATCATTTAGAGTAAACGTGGTGCGAAAACGTTCCATAGTTAATCGAATTAATTGCTCTGATGGACGATTATGTTGACCGTAAAATGGACGTAGTGCGCGATACGTATTTCGAACAGAACCATGATTTGCACAATTTCGAAGCGTTGTTCAGGCGTCAGTCTATTCATGTTGAAATGCCAAACCAAACTAAACATAACTCACTTGACAGCTGACACAATGGCTGCCAGTTAAAAAAGTGTTGCCAACTTAAAGTTTTATACCTCTATAAAAAACACCCTCTATATATATATATATATATATATATATATATATATATATATATATATATATATATATCAAGGATTTTCTACAGCTGACGCTCTCAGCCTTTGATTCCATCTGTTTCTATCTTTCCAGTCTCCATCTGTTAGACCCCTGTCCTCCATAGCCTCGTCCATATCGTCTCTCCACGATCGTCTGGGTCTTTCTCTTTTTCTTCTAGCTATAGGGCTCCACTCCGTTATTTTCTTTATCCACCTATTATCTTCGCTCCGTCTTATATGTCCATACCATTTTAATCTTTTTTCTTCAATGGTGTTTATTGCGTTCTCTTGGATGTTCATTCTGCTTCTTATTTCTTCATTTGTTATTCTCTCCATACGTGTCACACTACAACATCTTCTTCAATACTCCATCTCTACCGCGTTAATTTTAGATTTATTTCTTTTGTTGATCGTCCATGTTTCTGACCCGTATGTCATTATGCTTTGTATTATTGATTTGTATATGCGTGTTTTGTTTCTCTTTGTCCCACAGGATCGAATTTAATTGTCTTATGCGTGTTCGCGTTTGTCCTAATCTAGCTTTAATCTCTTCTGATGTTGCGTTTTTTGAAATGATGGTTTCTAAATATTTAAATCTTTGATTATTGTTTCGTTATCGACTTCTAGATTCTCCACGTTTCCCTCCTTTGTTGTTAGATATTCTGTTTTATCAAAGTTTATTGTTAATCCTGCTTTAGTGTATTCTTCTTTCAGTTTTCTTACCATATAACTGAGGTCTTCCTCATCTTGCGCTATGATTACTTGGTCGTCTGCGAAACTCAGAGTATATAAGTAATCTTCTCGCATTGGGACTCCCATTCCACTACATTTTTGCTTCCATTTTTTTAATGTTTGTTCGAGGTATATTTTGAATAGTGTGGGGGATGTAGAGCATCCTTGTAATAGGCCTTTTGATGTTTGGAGTCTCTTCCCTATTTTATGTCCTATTTTTATGTTCACTGTGTTGTTTTCGTAGAGAGCTTTTACTGCGTATATTAGTTCTTTCTCGATGCCTATTTCTTTCATTGCGTTCCATAATCTTTGTCTTGGTACTGAGTCATAGGCCTTTCTTATGTCTATGAAGGCTAGATGAACTTCTCTATTCTTTGCCACTTTTTTTCCATTGTTTGTTTTATAGTGTATATGTGGTCTATACATGATTTTCCGGCCGTAAAGCCTGCTTGGTCTTCTCCAATTTTTCCTTTTATATTTTCCTCTATGATATTTTTAATAATTTTTCCATACAAACGTCCCATACTCGATATTATGCTTAGGCCTCTATAGTTTGTGCATTTTCTGCGGTCTCCCTTTTTAAATATGGATACTATATAAGCTTTTGACCATTCCTCTGGTATTTTTTCTCCATTTATCGCTCTGTGGAATATGTTTCTCAGCATTCGATGTAATTTATTAGACCCGTACTTAATCATTTCATTTACCACACCCACAGGCCCTGCAGATTTATTATTTTTGAGTGTTTTTATTGTCTTCTTTACTTCTTCATAGCTTAGTTCTATCTCTTTTTTTTCCTTATCCTGTTCTTCTTCAGGGTTCTCTTCCTGGAATCTTTGTCTATCTTCTGTTAGCAGCTTCTTATAATATTCTTTCCACTCGCTTTCTGGGATATACTCTATATACATCTTCTCTCTATTGTTGGTCCTTAATGCTTTAATTATTCTCCATGACTCTGTGCTTCTAGTTCCTCCTATATACTGTTCTACATGTTTGCAGGATTTTTCCCATCTCTCGTTCTTTTCTTTGTTTATCATCCTCCTCGTTTCTGCATTTTTCTCTTTATATCTCTGTAGATCTTCTTCTGATTTTGTATTCAGCCATTTTTCGTATAGTCTTTTTTTCTCCTTTATAGATTCTTTGGTTTTTTCACAGATTCTAATTTTATATTTCTTATTCTCGTTGTCTTCTTTACCTAATGCTTCTAGGGCCGCCTGTTTGAGGCATTCTTTTATGTGGTCATACATCTGTTGGAGGTTGTCGTAGTTAAATTCATTTAATTTTTGATCTAATCGTCGTCTGTATAGGTCTCTTATCGTTTCGTCTTGTAGTAAGTGTATGTTGTATTTTATTTCTTTGTCTGCTTTTTCTGTTAGCTCATTAGTATTTCTGTTTTCTTTATCTATTGTTCCTTTTTGCTTTATTGTCTTGTACCACGGTACTTTTATATTTGCTATTAATAGTTTCTGGTCTGTTCCACATTCTGCCCCTCTCTTTACTCTTACGTCTTCTATTTTGATAGTGGTATCGTTTTTAATTATAATGTAGTCTATTATTGATTTTAAGTTTCGTATTTCTTGCATCCAAGTATATTTGTGGATGTCTTTGTGTTTGTAGAATCCGTTTGTTATTTTGAGGCCGTTTAGTTCACACAGCTCTCTTAGTCTCTCTCCGTTGTCGTTAGTAATGTCTTCTCCGAATGGTCCTACGGTATTGTCCTTTGTTTTCCTTTCTGTTCTTCCATTGAGATCTTCCATTATTATTAACTCTTGGTTTGTCTTTACTTTTTGTATTTCTATTTCTAGTGTTTCCATGAAGTTATCTTTTTCTCTTATAGTGCTGTCTTCTGTTGGGCCGTATACTCCTAACATTACCATGTCTTTTCTTAGCATTGTTATATTTAGTTTTATGATTCTTTCATTGATGGGTTCCCGAGATGTTATTTTCTTTTTCCACTTCTTTTTTACTAATATTCCAACTCCGGCCTTTGCTCTTTCTTCCTTCTTTACTCTACTCCAACAATGCATCACTTCATCTATTTCTTCTATTCCACTTCCCTTTTTCTTCGCTTATTACTAAAATGTCTATGTTCATCTTCTTAAACACTTGTATGACTTCGATGTTCTTTGTCCTCCATCCCTGTATATTCCAGGTGCCGAGAGCAGCTATTATGTTTCGGGATTTCTTCGTTTGGCTGAGTTTTAAGCTTGGGTTATCTATTCGCTTTGAAGTAGAATTGGCCCCCCCCCCCCCCCCCGTATCCGATGGGGCTCCCTTCTTCGAAAGTGTGGATTGCCACCCGGGGATTTTTGCTTATCTTGTGACTTTTCATCCTACTTTTCAAAAACAACTAGCATTTCCCAGTTTAGCTTTTACGTGAGTTAGGGTGCTAACTCCTAATGCCACAACCCTTCTTTATCCGGGCTTGGGACCGGCAACAGTGTTGATGAACTACTCAATGCATTCATCAACACTGCAGAACCCAATGGTTCTGTAATAAACTTTCTCTTATTGATCACATCATCACGAATGACTTCAGTTTAGTAGAGGTTCCAAGACATTTCCCAAACATAAGTGATCACGAAATTATTGGTGTCAGAATAAAACTCACTAATATCCAACCAGCCCCCAGGAAGGTGTATATGAGGGATTTCGCTAGACAGAACCTTGAAAAGATTACAGAAGCGCTGATTGGTAAGAACTGGAATTACACATCCACAAATGTTGATGTTATATATACTAACTTTTTAAGAATAATACACGAAATATTTGACCGTTTAGCTCCCCTGAAGAAGAAGAAAAATCAAATACAGTACAATATCCGTGGATTACGCAAGTAAGAGAGGCACAATGCACTAGAAATGAGGCTTACCGACGATTTCAGTTCACCAAAGCTGAAGACGACTGGAATGATTACAAGCTAAAAAGAAACAGGGTAACTTTAGTGATAAGAAGTGAACAAACTAAATATTGTGACCGAAACATAGATGAATGTAAAGGGAATGGAAAGGAGATGTGGAAAACACTAAAAGAATCATTGGGCAACTAAAAGCAATGTGCCGATTTTAACAATATTGACTTTGGGCAGTATGACGGAAGGGTAGAAGCAAACATGAATGACTTCTATGCGGACAGTTTGAATGAAATATCTAAAAATATAGAAAAAAGGCAATGGGACCCAAACATTCTCTGAAAAGGAATCTAGTTTGTTGCTTTTTGAAGAAGTAACGCTTTCGAAACTAAGAAAAACCGTATATAACTTAAAAAATAAAAGTACTAGTGATGAAGTGTTAACTATCAAACTTGTATGTGTTGGGATACCCCTTGTTGCACATAGTAAATACATCCTTAAGATCAGGTAGGTTTCCAGGCGATTTAAAAACGAGTGTAATTGTGCCTATTCCAAAAGTGTCAAATCCGAGTATCCCCAGTGATTTTTGCCCAATTAACCTCTTACCTGTGATTGACAAAATTTTGGAGACAATAGTTTGCAATCAGTTACGTGAGTACTTTGAAAGTAATGAACACGGTGGACAATCTGGGTTTAGAGGCAAACATTCCTTTGAGACTGCGTTGCAACATGTGTGCTCTGTGTGGAGTACCAACATGAATGAGTCAAAAATTACTCTCAGCGTCTTTGTGGATCTGAAGCGTGCTTCTGAGACGATAGACAGGAATTATGAAGTTAGCTTTATATGGTGTGAAAGGGCGGGCATTAAATTGAATAAAAGATTTCTTAAATAACACTGCGTTACAAATTTTAAAAAAAATTAAGTACCCACTGAAATTTTTCCTGTTTATTTATTCTTACACACCGCTTATTAAGAATACATAAGTACTTTTTATCTATCACGTACTGTTTTTTAGGTACGATAGTTAACAATTTTAAGTAAAATAATTAAGGAGTAAAGTAAGTGTACACGTAGCTTCATTAAATTTTCCAATAATTCGAATAAAACTGCTAAAAAAACTTATTATTAATACATTTGGACACAACTAAATATAAAATATATGGTAAAAAGTTTATATTGTACATTAAAAGTTAAAAATATTTAACTTTTCCTCTTATGTTGGGAAATATCTTCTTATTTTAAAAGCCAGCAGTAATCTCCCAACATAGCTACGTCCCAACGACCTTGAAACCGTTCCTCAAGCCTTTTCACATCCTGATGAAATCGTTCCCCTTGTTCATCAGTCACTGCTCTAAGATTTGATGGAAAAGAAGAGAAATGGGAATGGAGGAAATGAACTTTTAATGATATTCGGCAACCCATCTTTTAGTATGCTTTTAACAAATCGTTCACTAAGAGTTCTGCATTCTTGGCTCTATGATTTCCTAAAAAACCTTTTATCACGGCTTTTAATGATGTCCATGCGCATAGTTCTTCATCATTTAGTGTTTGATCAAATTTGTTGTTTTTCATTAATAGGCATATTTGTGGACCAATAAAAATACCTTCTTTCAACTTAGAGTCACTTATTCTTGGAAAAATAGATTTTAAATATAAAAAATCCTGCGCCATTTTTATCCATCGCTTTCACAAAATTCTTCATTAAGCCGAGTTTTATGTGTAGAGGAGGTAAAATGACGTCTTCGGGGTTGATTAAAGGCAAGTATTTTAGATTTGACTTCCCACACACAAATTCCGTTCGTTTTGGCCAGTCTTTGATCAAATAGTGCTTATCAGTAGCTCTACTGTCCCACATGCAAAGAAAGCAGCAGTACTTAGGTAATCCGCCTTGCAAACCAAATAACATAGCTATTACTTTGAGGTCAGCCCACACTTTCCACTTAAAATTTTTGTATTTAATTAAATCCAATATTGATTTCATATTTTCGTATGTGTCTTTCAAAACAGTTGAATAAGCCACTGGTATTGACGGATATTTATTATCATTATGAAGTAAAACTGCCTTCAGACTTGTTTTCGAACCATCAATAAAAAGACGCCATTCATTTGTATCATAGGGAATTTCTAACTCACCCATCAAAGATACAATGTCATTACAAAAACATATGTTTTCTGAACTAGAGTAAAAAGTTGCCATTTCTTTACTTCGTTTTCATTGTACAGATATTTTTGGATCTGGTGCCAACAAGTGCCATTCCTGTAGTCTTGATCCAAGTAATTCGGCTTGTCTAACAGACCAATTCAAGTCCCGTATCAAATCATTTAACTCCCGTTGTTGAATTAAATGCGGTTGGCATAGATCACTTGAAGAGGGTAAAAAGTCTGGATCTTGGTCGTCAACTTCCATGTCTTGTCCATCGTTATTTTCATCGCTTGGTATATCTAACTCTTCAGTTTGACTTTTCTTAGGAGGCAAAGGAGGAGTCATGTCTTCACTATATGGTATTGGTTTTGATACAGAATTCACAGAAGGGTACTCGATATTATGCTTAATTTTCTTTGAAAATCCTGGTACATCAGTCATGCAGAAGTAGCAATCGTTAAAATGATTACTAGGTTCGCGCCACACAGGCGGTACTGCAAATGGCATAGATGTTTTGTTTCCGTTCAACCACGACAGGAGAGTAGCATAACATGATACACAAAACAGTTGTGGAATCCAGGGTTTATCTTGATGTACAGTACGTCCAAAATATACTTTTTCAGATATTTTTTTTTCCTTGAGACTTGAGAATGTACTGTCCACACACGTAACAAAACTTGTTTGATGAAGTTTTGCACTGACGGCGACTACTTTTTCAGTATTCATCTTTAAAACTGTATTATTACACTCTTAATCAGGTAATCTCAACGAAACTAACAAGAAATGAACATATCCTCTCAATAGATTATCTAGCGATTACATTTATTAATATGAACAATATGAGGGTAGGTTAAGAAAAGATTATCGGTGTGTACCTTAAAAACAAGACGTGCTAGAAATAAAAGACATCCACTGCTTACATACTATAACTAATAGGAAACTATAATAGCAATCAGTTTTTCGGATACCAAAATCATGTCACGCAGTGTAATAGGTATCAGCAGACTAAGGTTGAAAACAAAATTTCTGGCAAAAGAAGTAGTTTCTGGGGTGTGCCGTAGGGGAGGTGCTTGGTCGACTCTTGTTCATCATTTATGTTAGTGACGTGCATGTAAGACTGTCCGGCTCTTTTGTCAGTTTGTTTGCCGATGACACACTGATATCTGTGGCTGGAAGAGATTTTGAACAGATAACAGCTATTATGAACCGTAAGTTAAGAATTCTATCAGAGTGGCTATGTGAAAATAGATTAAAGCTAAATAGTTCGAAAAGTAAGTGTATGATGATTGGTTCTCGAGAGAGATATTTTGAT
Source organism: Pachyrhynchus sulphureomaculatus (assembly GCA_019049505.1). NCBI lineage: Eukaryota > Metazoa > Arthropoda > Insecta > Coleoptera > Curculionidae > Pachyrhynchus > Pachyrhynchus sulphureomaculatus. The sequence goes on from CM032456.1 coordinate 196,495,246, forward strand.
TTAAATTTAGCTCTAGTTATAAATGATGATATTATACAGTTTGTTAATGAAATTAAATTATATAGGGGTAGTCTTAGATCAACAGTTATGTTTTAGTAATCATATAGATTATATGTGTAAAAAATTAGGGACGAAAGTAGGTTTTTTAGACGTGTGTCAGAGTGCCTATCTCCATAGACCAAATAGCTGGTGTAAACACTAGGATATTACGGCATTTCTCATATGCCTATTCATTGTTGATTGCATGTACTGGGAAGGATGTGCTGAGATTGCAACTCTTATGGTAGGTTTACACACTTGCCAATTCTTGGGAAGCCTCGACAAGCCCCAAGCCTTTTCACAAATGTGACTTGCATTTGGAAGTCGTTTACATGCTTGTGAATGCTCAGTGTGCTCCGAACAGTCAAGCATGGCAGACACCGAAGTCGTGGCTGCTATTGCGTTCGGTTTATCATTGTTTTATTTGAAATACAAGCAAATTAAATCAAAAACAAAAGCCCGACCAAGAAGAAGATGGTGGATGATAAAAATACATAAACGAACTAACTAACGCGAAACTAAACGCGCACCAACGTGTAAATGCGTCGCAAGCGCTTGTCACAAACGTCCTTTGATCTGTTAATAAAAACCGACACTCGACCGGAACGGCAAGCTCAAACAAGCCGTTCACACGCTTGTATTAGTGGACGCTTGTCGAGACTTGGCAAGTGTGTGTAAAGGGGCCTTTACAAAATAAAACAATGCAAATTCTCTTGCACTGTGATAGGTACACATCCATTAAATACGTGTATATGTTAGATTCGTTAAATTAGCTTGGTATTCGTTATTTTATCAGGAGAGCTAATCACATTTTAATATATGAGGTTGAGAATGATCTGCAGCCAGATTATCTTAGGTCATTTTTAAATAAAAGATGTAACTACCATAGTTATAACATTGGAAATAGTCATCATTATAATATAGAATTAGTTAGAAAAGGTTGTTTGAAAAAAAAAACGTTTTTATGACGGTTCGCGTTATAATAACGATTTGCCGAGTAATGTTAAAAATGCTCCTACTGTAAGTATTTTCAAAAATAGATTGTTTTTATATTTAAGAACTTAACACTTAGCATATAAGTTTATATAGTGCTTGTTTGTTATCAACTAGCCGAGAGCTAAATAAAGAATATATTATTATATTAGTATCTCTGAGTCATTTGGAGATACAGTAGAACCCCGGTTATCCGAGGTAACGTGAGGGGGCACCCTCCTCGGATAATCCGGGTTTGTTTTTTATTCATTCAAAAAATAAACACCAGTAATTTAAACCGATGTATTAACGTTTTTAACATATAAATAGGTACATACATTATAAAACAGTGAAATAGGTATCTATGCGTTTCTATTTCATATTGCATCTTCTTTTTCTCACTGCAATGTTTCTCCATCTATTAAGAAGAAGCAAATCCGCTGGGGTTGCCTCTGGTTGTTGTTCGATATACCTCAAAGCTTTTTCCAAAGGAGCAAAACCTTCTTGATGAGAGATCTTAGTCGGAGACTGTTCATCCACCGCCGCTTCGTCATCGTCATCGTCATCTGATTTTTTCGCTTTCCTAAAAGGCATTCGTTATTTCTTCAATACTCATTTCTTCTTCAAAATCATCTGCTGTAATCCATTCAACATCTTCTCTTGTCACATTTTCGCAACCTTTTAATTTTTGCATTAATTCAAATAAACTTTTTTCTTTTTCTTCTATCTCGCTGTCAAAATTTGAACAGGACATTTCTCCATGGCTTCTCAATTTCAAAGCTAATTCATTTAATGGAGTATCATCTTCACTGTCATTATAGTCCTCAAAATCAATAACTTTTGACCAAGATTTTTGACTAGTGATAGTACGCACAGAATCCCAAGCTTGACTTACCCAGTAAATAACATTTTTCAGTGTAACCTTTCTCATCCCATTGATAATATCCTCCTTTTCTGTGTATTCTAACAGATGTTCAAGATATAAACGCTTATAATTTTTTTAAATGTTTTCGAGGATGCCTTGATCCATTGGTTGCATTATGCTGGTTACATTTGGAGGAAAAAAATTTACAACAATTTCGCCCACATGAAGTTCTTCTCCAGGGTGAGAGCATTATGGATTAACAAAATTGCTTTAATAGGAAGACGGTTTCTGTTCAAAAATTTAGTCACAGATGGCACGAACTCTTCTTCAAACCAGTTAGTAAGGTCGCATCCATTCATGCGCTCTTCTGACTTTTATAATAAACTGGTAGGGCTTTGGGTGAGATGTCTTTTAAAGCTCTTGGACGTGCAGACTTGCCAGTCACCATCAATTAATCTTTCCTTACTTCGTTTGTGCCCAGGAGCTGATTTTTCCTGTCGACATGCCAATGTTTTTGATGGAAGCATTTTATAATTCAGACCAGTTTCGTCACAGTTGTAAATTTGATCACATGTGCATCCACAATGTGCTTTTTAAAGTTCTGCTTAAACTTCTCAATTGATGACACATCAGCAGAAAGTTTTTCACCACATACAGTCAGTTGTCGTACACCGTACCGTTTTTTTCAGAGGTCAAGCTATCCAGAACTGGCGGTAAACTGATCTACCTCTGGGAATTGCCTACTAATCATTATTGCTTTCTGTTGTAAAATTGGACCTGACAGGGGCACACCTTTTGATCTCTGTTGGTTAAACCACATGAATAACGTTTCGTTAACCTTTTCATAGTCGCCGGTTTTCATTGATTTTCTTCCTGAGGACGAAGAGACTTGATTTATACACCACTCTTCTATTTTTGTGCGCTTTCTTTTCCAATCTCCAACTGTTACCTCACCTACTCCATAATCTCGTGCGACAACTTTAATTGTCTGTCCTGCTTCAATTCTTCTGATGGCTTTTAATTTTTCTTCAATAGGAACGACGATTCTTTTACGCTTGTTTTGCTCCATCATAATACCACAAACAAAAATTCAAACAAAGCAGTTCGTATTAATTACACTTAACTACCAGAACTCCAACCAAATAAATTATGTGAGTATACTCGTACTTCTCCGTAGTAAACGCTATAACCCACTGCATTCACGCAAATTTACATGCTGAAAAGAGCCCAAAAACATAAATAGACGAACCCCTCACACGGGCCAGGGGGATTCCTCGAAGGCCCCGACGATTTTAAATGGAAATATGTACATACATATTTAGAAGCACCGTTAATATGCAGTATAGACGCGCGTACCTCGGATAATCAGGTTCTTAGATTGGCTCGGTTAATCCGGAGCTCGGATAATCGCGACTCGGTTAATCGGGGTTCTACTGTTGTTTGGGAGGATATTGTAACAGATTATAAAAATTAAATGAAAGTCGCCTTTTCTTGATTTTAGAAAGCCTGATTCCTAAAATTATGTTTGTTTTGACTATTTATAATCACAAGTCGATATTGTACTTTACATATGCTATGGGAAGTTTGTGGTTATGCAGCATAATAATACAGATTTTATATATCCTTAAAATATTTGAGTTTGAGTTTTTTTCTTCAATATGGACCTATGGTCTTCTTTTCTTGCTGTGTAAGTATTGAAAAACATTTATCTGGATAAATATTTAACAAAAAATGGATATATGCTTCATATCAACGCAATCTAAAATTAACGCGTCTAAATCATACTGGAAGTTTTTCAGGTAGGTAGCACTGCATAATGTAGGATATACAGGGTGAGTCAACGATAGAGTAAAGTTCACTACCTCTTTTGTTGCGGGAATGACGAAAAAATGGTAAATACAATAGTTTTAGGGAATGTTAAAGTGCACAGTTTAAAATTATTTTTGAGTATACAGGGTACTTCAGAAAAGTGTGGCCGATATAACAACATGTTTTTTTTAAATGAAATATCCTATTTTTTAATTTATTTTTAAATTCTGCACAAACTTTCACAACTTTTTTATTATTAATATTATATATCTAAACCTAGTAGTTTTTCTAATATTTCAACTTTTTTTAAAAAATACTAGTTTTCAGTTTCGTAAAAAATTGGCAGTAGCGCCATTGTTTCTGAAGGTGGAATACTCATAATTGGTACGAGCGTTCTATAGAGACGAAAAAAAGATATATGTAAAGAAATTTGAGTTAGATGCTACACGGTGTTCAAATTAAATTTATACATTTCGACTATTTTAAATTGAAAAAATCTCAAATTTTTTAAAGGGCACACCCGGTATATTATTATTTTTTTCTGATAGATTTTACAAAACCCTTCCAACTTTTATTACCTATTTCTAATAGTTTTCGATTTATTTTGAATTTTTCAATTTTTACCCTTGTTTTTCATACACTTACGCTATTGTGAAAATATAAACAAATAGTTAATAATAATTTTAATATAGTTTAACTTATCTAATGATTAATTATTATGACGTAATAGATGTTCAAAAATATGCCCGTCTACTTGAATACACATGTTTAGTTGTTTTACTACATTTTCCTTCAGTTTCCATAGCGTTATTATCCTGTACGCATCCTGTATCTTATTTTTCATATCTACTGGTATTGTAGGGGATTCATATAAACACGACCTTTAATGTAGCCCCACAGAAAGAAATCTAAAGGTGCTAAGTCACATGATGGCGGGGGCCACTGAATGAAGCCATCCCTACCGATCTATTTTTGTGTGTAACGATCGTTTAAAAATTCCTGAACTTCTCGATGGTAATGAGCAGGAGCTCCGTCTTGTTGGGTAAACATTTGTTCCCTTTCAAAGTTATTAGTTTTTTCAAGAAGCTGGGGTAATTCGTTTTGCAAGAAATTTAGATATCTAGGCCCGTTAAGCGGTCCGCGGAAAAAATATGGACCAATAATTCGAAAATTTAATATTCCATGCCATACATTAAGCGACCAGTGGTTTTGGTTTTGAACTTCCCGGACCTAAAATGGATTAACTGTTGAATAATAATGCATGTTTTGGCTGTTAACTGCTCCATTACTGCGAAAACTAGCTTCATCAGAAAACATTACTTTGCATAAAAAATTTGGATCGACCTCTATCGCTCCATTTATGGTGGTACAAAAGTTTACTCGTCGTTAGTGTTTTTGTCCTGCGGCGCGCGTCTCGACATACGTTCGCGAGCGGTACGCTTGTTCTCGCTGACTACACATTAACTCTTCATTGGTATATGATGAGAACGATTAATGTGTTGATGAAAAAAGATGGTTAAATAATATAAGTCTTATTGCACCTAATAATAATTACATCCTGACATGTATTTTTATTACGAGCAATCGCAATTGCATTTATAATCAATAATAAATTCTCTCACACGGTCAGATAATTCTATTGCAACGACACCTGTTGAGAAAGCGAACTTGTTGGCTGAACTCTTTGCTTCACATTTTACTGACGATTTCTAAGGAAAAGCACCTCCTACTATTCCCATAGTGCAGTCAAGGATGCCGGATATTGTCTTCAGACAGAGTATCATAAAACGTATTTTAATGAAGCTAGACATCAAAAAAGCTTCTGTCGCTGACGGAATACCTGCCATAGTTCTCAAAAACTGTGTGAGGGAACTAACACCAGTTTTTCTGTAGACTTTTCAACCTATCCTACAGAAACGGAATATTTCCTTCCTGCTGGAAATGTGCCACAGTTCAGCTGATACCTAAAAAAGGCAAGAAGATCTTGCCAAGTAACTGCCGACCAATCGCACTGCTTTCAGTAATATCGAAAGTCATGGAAAAGGCTATCAATCAGCATCTTTTAAAATATCTTGAAGGATTCAACATTATTAGCGATCACCAATATATATATATATATATATATATATATATATATATATATATATATATATATATATAAATATATATATATATATATATATATATATATATATATATATATATATATATACTTGATTGGTTTTTCTTGGGTACTTAGGTTCTTCAGGAAAATACAAACTAGTTTATTGGACGTTTCGCCTTATTTTTTTTAGGCATTTTCAAAAATTCTTTATTTTTTAATATTCATTCTAAAATTAGACAATACAAGGTTAAAATCTTTTAAGTCAAATTACAGGTTTAAAAACATATAACATTTTTACGCACACTCGGACATTTAAAATATTTACACCATAACAAAAATATAAAACAAATTACTCATGAGTCAACTATTTGTGTGTTTGTGAATTTCAAATTCTATATTTCTTTCAACATAACGTGTCTCGTATTTTTTACTGATTTGTTTAAATTTTATTATCTGTAATGGGTGTCTTAACCAAAAAACTATTATTGATGTTAAGCATATATACCATTTTATATTATTAAGAGGATATGCATGCCAGCATGTTTATTTTTTTATTAAATTTGTGTAGATATGACTGATTCCTCTTATGTCAGTCCTATCATTCACCGTGTTTTCATCTTTTTCTATTTCAATCATCTCTTTGATCTGTAGTTTGGCATAATTCCGCTCTTTGCAGAGGATCTTGATTTCATTAAATTTAAAGTCATGTTCTTCTTCTGCTTCGTGTTTACTAAGGGCAGTGAAAGCATTCCTAGTATATTTGTGTCCATTCAGTCTGTTTTTTAGTAACTGAGAAGTCATTCCAATATATTTCTTCGGACAATTCGCACACGGTATTGCATACACAACATTAGATTCATTCATTGTGGGGATATGGCTTTTTAAGTTTGTAAATAATGAACTTAGTTTATTTTGAGTTTTATGGCAAACTATAATGTTATATTTTTTCAAGATCCATTTCAGCTTCTGAGAAAGTTCTTTTGTATAAGGAAGTGGTAAAAATTTATCACAGTTTTGTTTACTATTTTTGGTGTTGTTTTTTGAGAAGATGAAATGGGTCTTGAAAAAATATAACATAGTTTGCTATAAAACTCAAAATAAATTAAGTTCATTATTTACAAACTTAAAAAGCCATATCCCCACAATGAATGAATCTAATGTTGTGTATGCAATACCGTCAAATAAACTAGTTTGTATTTTCCAAAAGAACCTAAGTACCCAAGAAAAACCAATCAAGTTTATGTAAACAAAAGGTTCAACAGAAAAATTATTATATGTATATATATATATATATATATATATATATATATATATATATATATATATATATATATATATATATATATATATATATATATATATACATATATATATCCCTTCTACCATATGGTGTAGTGATATACGGTCACCAATATGGCTTTCGTAAACATAGATCAACAGGAGGTCTTCTGACTTACGTAACATATGTTTAGAGCAACGCATTGAACACTTTGGAGAATCTCGAGCGATTGCTCTTGACATATCTAAGGCATTCGACCGTGTTTGGCACTATGGACTGTTGGCTCAGCTATGCTCTTGTGGTATGTCTGAAAAGTTCTGTTTGTGGCTCTGATGTTTCCTCAGAGAGCGGTCTTTAGGAATGGCAGTCGACGGATTTATTTCTAACACCTTCACTATCAACGTCGGTGTGCCTCAAGGCTCCATACTATCTCCTACTCTCTTTCTCATTTACATTAACAATCTGCTGGAAAAAACCTGAAACCCAATCTACAGCTTTGTAGATGACAGTACGCTTATCTCTTCGTTCACTTTGAACGCTCGGACATCGGCTACTCAGAGGAATATCCGCAGACAGCAGGAAGTCGTTCAACTTAACAAGAACTGGAAGAAATTCTATCTTGGGGTGACAGTAACTAAGTGGAATTTGACACTACAAAAACCTAGGCGGCAGTTTTTTTCTAAGAAAGTTAACGTTGCTGAATCCGACATAGTTATGGCGGGGCATTCCATTCCTCTAACATCGTCACTCATTTTGTTGGGCGTTAATTTGGGAGCAAATTGTCCTGGCATGAACATATCGCAGCCATAGCAAGGAGAGCTTCTCAAAAGATGGGAATATTATTTCGAATCAGAAAGCTTTACACTCCACAACAACTGTTAATTCTTTACAAAGCTCAAATTCGACCAACTATGGAATACTGCTCCTATGTTTGGGGCTCCGCTCCCAAACATACATTGCATTTGTTGAATTCTATTCAGAGAAGAGCTGTTCGTCTGATTGGAGACCCGGAACTGACCGGCGGCTTTGATTCGCTGGAACATCGAAGAACGATTGGTGATTTGAGCCTATTCTACAAGTATTTTCATGGAAAGTGTTCGAAGGATGTGGCCCGTTTAATTCCCCCAAGAGCGGTGCATATTAGGAATACACGTCGGGCTAATATTTCACATCCGTATGTGGCTCAGCTTATTACTCCTCGTACAATGTTTTTCAAGCAGTTTTTTATATGGAGAACATCATCCCTTTGCCCAGGACTGTGTTTTCCACCGAGTACAATTTACAGCGATTCAAGAACAACGTGAATGGCTTTTTCAGCACACGTGTCGTAGAGCTTTAGGGACTTCCCTGCTAGACCCATAAAAAAAAACTACTCATTTTTATAAACAACAATGATTTTTGCGAAAAATCAAGTGAGTACTTGGCGAATTTCCGACCTACAGTTAAACCTTTAAACTTACTTGCCGTTTAAACACAAGTGATAGTAATATCTTTAATTTAAATGGAAACCTTTAATTTTATTGGGTATCTTAATTTTATTTAGATTTCTGAGTAGGTATGGGACCTCTGGTGATAACAATTTAAGCCCTGAAAGCGAGTAATGTGATAAGAAAATTGCGCTCATCGTGCAAATAACGGTGTAAATCCAAACCATTGATTTTTTTCGGTATCTTAATTTTATTTAGATTTCTGAGAAAGTATGAGACCTCTGGTGATAACAATTTAAGGCTTGAAAGCGAGTAACAGAGTAGCAGCAGTAACTGTGCCCTTTTATCATTTTATAGGATCGAAACTGTGAAAAAATAAGCAGGATTTCAGTATTTATAACGAATTAATCATGTCTCTTTAACATCAGATTTTACTTTCCTTCATGTTTGTTTACAATCTGAAATTACAAATAGCAAATTCCGTTTTCAATGAAAATTTACTATCTGTCATAAATATGCTCTCTTATTTATTTTTTTTCCATAACCTAAACTACTTGTAGCTATGAATTCACTCAGTACAACATTGCGATGTTTGGCTATAAATATCTTAAAGAATAACCTCTCTCATACATTAAATTATTAAATTAACTTTTGTCTGTTTTAATTATGATCTGTATTTTTATTAATAGAAACTTATTTTTTTTTAACCGTCATAGAATTGTTCAGTTTCTATCCAATCAAAAGTTAAGATTTGATTTGAAATAAAAAATTTGTTGTCAATTACATCAGAAGGATTTTGTTCGTTTCATTTTACAGAAAAATTACAATCTATTTAATTGTTAATGTTAACTGTATCTTTAAGTAGTTTTCTTCTTTCGAGTAACTAAGGTATCAATGAAATATTTTAGGTAGCGGTTCCAGTATTTATTCTACGGTTTACGTACCAAAGATGGTGGACACAAATCCAAGTTTACCGAACCGATTTTTCGTCGGATTTAAGTATGATCAATATGTATCTAAAAAGAAAACTTCTTACGAAAACTAGAAAAGTGGATAATTTTTTTTTATGTGACTATATTCTGCACAATATAGTATTTATAATACTTATCAATATGTGGGTTACGAATCCGGGCGCAACTTGCAATATATTTCTTTTCCTGCAATCATATGCGCCTAAAATGATAATTCCAATACTAGGGATTTATGTAATAACGACTTATATAGCAAGTATGATGTTGTGGTTTGTCCCATATTATTATTTGATCATTTTGATTTTAATGAAGTGTCAATTTTACGTTCTGAATGATTATGTTTTACATAAGTTTGAACAGAAGAAAATAGTTTTTCCAAATAATTACCAGAGATATGTTACACTAAATCTTAAGATCATCGTTAAACGTCATCAGAAAATTGTGATGTAAGTTTTTATATGAATATGTATTTATACATAACATTACACTAGTCAAGAAAAAACTTTCTCTTTCTCTTTCTACTGAGTTGCAGTCAGTTACAATTAGAATTTATTGAATTCAAGTTCTTACTAGAAATTGGTAGTGACTTTTGGAACTATGTCATCACAATGGCATGCGAAAATATGAAAATTATTTAAATATTTTGCCAAACTGCTGGGACATCCGCTGAAGGCGCTAGTCAATTCTTTGCCATGATGCAGGCAGTTGTAATAAACAATATAATACTCCGAGAGCTGGTAGACATTTTTGGGTAGGTATTTGAGGCACCATGAAAACTTGTCAAATACTTCTTTAGTGATACCTGAATACAAAAACGCAGACCTGGCTGAAGGGTAGTGGGGCCAGATTATTTAGTCGGGTCTAAAACTTAGCAAGATGTTTGTAAAATTATATTTCGAAAAAATCGAAAAAATATATTTGAAGCACGTTGAAATTTAATATATATATGTATATATATATATATATATATATATATATATATATATATATATATATATATATCAAGGATTTTCTACAGCTGACGCTGTCTTCCTTCTCTTAGCCTTTGATTCCATCCGTTTTTATCTTCCCAGTCTTCATCTGTTAGACCCCTGTCCTCATAGCCTCGTCCACATCGTCTCTCCACGATCGTCTGGGTCTTCCTCTTTTTTTTCTTCTCCCTATAGGGCTCCACTGCGTTATGTTTTTTTATCCACCTATTATCTTCGCTCCGTCTTATGTGTCCATACCATTTTAATCGTTTTTCTTCAATGGTGTTTATTGTGTTCTCTTTGGTGTTCATTTTGCTTCTTATTTCTTCATTTGTTATTCTCTCCATACGTGTCATTCTACAACATCCTCTCCAATACTCCATCTCTACCGCGTTAATTGTAGATTTTTTTTTTTTATTGATGCGCGTTTTGTTTCTCTTTGTAATGTGCTTGTCCCACAGGATCGAATTTAATTGTCTTATGCATGTCCGCGTTTGTACTAATCTAGCTTTAATCTTTTCTTTTGATGTTGCGTTTTTTGAAATGATGGTTCCTAAATATTTAAATTTATCGGTTCCTTTAATTATTGTTTCGTTATCGACTTCAAGATTCTCCACAGGCCCTGCAGATTTATTATTTTTAAGTGTTTTTATTGTCTTCTTTACTTCTTCATAGCTTATTTCTATTTCTTTTTTTTCCCTATTCTGTTCTTCTTCAGGGTCCTCTTCCTGGAATTGTTGTCTGTCTTCTGTTAGCAGCTTCTTATAATATTCTTCCCACTCGCTTTCTGGGATATACTCTATATACATCTTCTGTCTATTGTTGGTCCTTAATGCTTTAATTATTCTCCATGACTCTCTGACGTTGACATTTAAACAGCATAATATTGGTAACTAAAAAAAGATATTTTTAAAAAGACAGGTCGTTTCGATGGGACATTCTACCTGCCAGGTGATCGAGAATTACCTTTTTTTAGTTACCAATATTATGCTGTTTAAGTTTCAACGTGTTTTAAATATATTTTTTCGATTTTTTTGAAATATAATTATACAAACATCTTGTTAAGTTTTAGACCTGACTAAATAATCTGGCCCCACTACCCTTCAGCCAGGTCTGCGTTTTTGTATTCAGGTATCACTAAAGAAGTATTTGAAAAGTTTTCATGGTGCCTCAAATACCTAGCCACAAATGTCTACCAGCTCTCCTACTATAATTTTACAGAATCTGTAAGATGTCACATGCTACAAAAAATACATCCAGACACATAGGACTTGAAACGGTGTTTTATTAGAAAATTAATTAGGATTTTTAAAAAGTTTTAGAGCGTTTTTAATAAAAATATTCAAGTAGTAAGATTTATGCAGGAGAATCAAAGATAACAAAGGGTAAAAAAAATATTCCAAGTAGTAAAATAAAAAAATATTTTTTATATTGATTTAGGCTAACAAATAATTAATACACTTATTTATACTTTGCTTTTTTTTTAGGAATCATAAAGCTTTTCAAGGGTTTGCATTGGTGGCTTTTTTAACTTTTGCTGTAGCAGTAATTTTTGCAACTCTTTTCGTAAATTTCGCTATATATTCTGTAAGTTAATTATGTATATGTATATGTATATATATATATATATATATATATATATATATATATATATATATATATATATATATGTATATATATATATATATATATATATATATATATATATATATATATATATATATACATATATATATATATATATATATATATATATATATATATATATATATATATATATATATATATATATATATATATGTAAACTGATGAGCAAAAAAATCGACTTAAACGATTTTGCTTCATTTAACACCGATTCTTGGATAATCCATGGTTCCAAAAAAATCTTTTCGAAACCTAGGAATACTGTTTTGTACTACATATTCCACAATATCTTTTTATCCAGTGCAAACCTCAAATTTGACCATCGATATAATACTACTCCTATGTTAGGGCCTCTGTTTCCAAACATACTCTCCATGTTTTATCCAAAAGAGTACCATTCGTCTAACTCGGGAACCGAAATTCACCAGCAACCTTAATTTCTGTTCTAAGCATAGCATGCTGGAAATGTCCGTCGTGTCATCACACTGTACATAATGTTGGGCTTGTCAATTCTCGTACTACCTTCTTCAAGAACCCATCTATAATATATATAAAATGCAATGTCTCTCTGTTTGTCTGTCTGTCTGTCCGTTAGTGCGCTTATCACTGGAGAACCACTTATTCGATGTACGTACTTTTTTTTTTTTAAACATACATATGTTCTCTGGCCAGGTTATAGGCTATATTTTATTTCGATAGGTAGCATAAGGAATGAGCAGTGACGTAAAATAGTGAACGAAGTCGGAAAAAAGTTTGCAGTTAGCGCGTTCCTTTGCAATACACAGCCTAAACCATTAAATATGGAACAATATTTTGTAGCAGAGAATATCTATAATCTATAATCTATAATCTATAATCTATAATCTATAATCTATAATCTATAATCTATAATCTATAATCTATAATCTATAATCTATAATCTATAATCTATAATCTATAATCTATAATCTATAATCTATAATCTATAATCTATAATCTATAATCTATAATCTATAATCTATAATCTATAATCTATAATCTATAATCTATAATCTATAATCTATAATCTATAATCTATAATCTATAATCTATAATCTATAATCTATAATCTATAATCTATAATCTATAATCTATAATCTATAATCTATAATCTATAATCTATAATCTATAATCTATAATCTATAATCTATAATCTATAATCTATAATCTATAATCTATAATCTAATAATCTATAATCTATAATCTATAATCTATAATCTATAATCTATAATCTATAATCTATAATCTATAATCTATATCTATAATCTATAATCTATAATCTATAATCTATAATCTATAATCTATAAATCTATAATCTATAATCTATAATCTATAATCTATAATCTATAATCTATAATCTATAATCTATAATCTATAATCTATAATCTATAATCTATAATCTATAATCTATAATCTATAATCTATAATCTATAATCTATAATCTATAATCTATAATCTATAATCTATAATCTATAATCTATAATCTATAATCTATAATCTATAATCTATAATCTATAATCTATAATCTATAATCTATAATCTATAATCTATAATCTATAATCTATAATCTATAATCTATAATCTATAATCTATAATCTATAATCTATAATCTATAATCTATAATCTATAATCTATAATCTATAATCTATAATCTATAATCTATATCTATAATCTATAATCTATAATCTATAATCTATAATCTATAATCTATAATCTATAATCTATAATCTATAATCTATAATCTATAATCTATAATCTATAATCTATAATCTATAATCTATAATCTATAATCTATAATCTATAATCTATAATCTATAATCTATAATCTATAATCTATAATCTATAATCTATAATCTATAATCTATAATCTATAATCTATAATCTATAATCTATAATCTATAATCTATAATCTATAATCTATAATCTATAATCTATAATCTATAATCTATAATCTATAATCTATAATCTATAATCTATAATCTATAATCTATAATCTATAATCTATAATCTATAATCTATAATCTATAATCTATAATCTATAATCTATAATCTATAATCTATAATCTATAATCTATAATCTATAATCTATAATCTATAATCTATAATCTATAATCTATAATCTATAATCTATAATCTATAATCTATAATCTATAATCTATAATCTATAATCTATAATCTATAATCTATAATCTATAATCTATAATCTATAATCTATAATCTATAATCTATAATCTATAATCTATAATCTATAATCTATAATCTATAATCTATAATCTATAATCTATAATCTATAATCTATAATCTATAATCTATAATCTATAATCTATAATCTATAATCTATAATCTATAATCTATAATCTATAATCTATAATCTATAATCTATAATCTATAATCTATAATCTATAATCTATAATCTATAATCTATAATCTATAATCTATAATCTATAATCTATAATCTATAATCTATAATCTATAATCTATAATCTATAATCTATAATCTATAATCTATAATCTATAATCTATAATCTATAATCTATAATCTATAATCTATAATCTATAATCTATAATCTATAATCTATAATCTATAATCTATAATCTATAATCTATAATCTATAATCTATAATCTATAATCTATAATCTATAATCTATAATCTATAATCTATAATCTATAATCTATAATCTATAATCTATAATCTATAATCTATAATCTATAATCTATAATCTATAATCTATAATCTATAATCTATAATCTATAATCTATAATCTATAATCTATAATCTATAATCTATAATCTATAATCTATAATCAATAATCTATAATCTATAATCTATAATCTATAATCTATAATCTATAATCTATAATCTATAATCTATAATCTATAATCTATAATCTATAATCTATAATCTATAATCTATAATCTATAATCTATAATCTATAATCTATAATCTATAATCTATAATCTATAATCTATAATCTATAATCTATAATCTATAATCTATAATCTATAATCTATAATCTATAATCTATAATCTATAATCTATAATCTATAATCTATAATCTATAATCTATAATCTATAATCTATAATCTATAATCTATAATCTATAATCTATAATCTATAATCTATAATCTATAATCTATAATCTATAATCTATAATCTATAATCTATAATCTATAATCTATAATCTATAATCTATAATCTATAATCTATAATCTATAATCTATAATCTATAATCTATAATCTATAATCTATAATCTATAATCTATAATCTATAATCTATAATCTATAATCTATAATCTATAATCTATAATCTATAATCTATAATCTATAATCTATAATCTATAATCTATAATCTATAATCTATAATCTATAATCTATAATCTATAATCTATAATCTATAATCTATAATCTATAATCTATAATCTATAATCTATAATCTATAATCTATAATCTATAATCTATAATCTATAATCTATAATCTATAATCTATAATCTATAATCTATAATCTATAATCTATAATCTATAATCTATAATCTATAATCTATAATCTATAATCTATAATCTATAATCTATAATCTATAATCTATAATCTATAATCTATAATCTATAATCTATAATCTATAATCTATAATCTATAATCTATAATCTATAATCTATAATCTATAATCTATAATCTATAATCTATAATCTATAATCTATAATCTATAATCTATAATCTATAATCTATAATCTATAATCTATAATCTATAATCTATAATCTATAATCTATAATCTATAATCTATAATCTATAATCTATAATCTATAATCTATAATCTATAATAATCTATAATCTATATAATCTATAATCTATAATCTATAATCTATAATCTATAATCTATAATCTATAATCTATAATCTATATAATCTATAATCTATAATCTATAATCTATAATCTATAATCTATAATCTATAATCTATAATCTATAATCTATAATCTATAATCTACAAATCTATAATCTATAATCTATAATCTATATAAAATGCAATGTCTCTCTGTCTGTCTGTCTGTCCATTAGTGCGTTTATCACGCGAGAACCACTTATCCGATTTACGTGATTTTTTAAATTTATACATATGTTCTCTGACCAGGTTATAGATACATATTTTATTACTTCTATAATATATATAAAATGCAGCGTATCTCTGTCTGTCTGTCTGTCTGTCCGTTAGTGCGCTTATCACTGGAGAACCACTTATCCGATTTACGTGCTTTTTTTTTAAAACATACATATGTTCTCTGGCCAGGTTATAGGATAGATTTTATTACGTTAGGAAACATGAGGAATAAGCAGTGACGATAATAGTGAATCATATCGGTAAAAAGTTTGCCGCTAACGCGTTCTCTTGCAATACACAGTCTAAACCATTAAATATGGAACAATATTATGTAGCAGAGAATATCTATAATCTATAATATATATAAAATGCAATGTCTCTCTGTCTGTCAGTCTGTCCATTAGTGCGTTTATCACGCGAGAACCACTTCTTTGCGTTACGTGTCTTTTTTTAAATTCATACATATATTCTTTGGCCAGGTTATATAATAATAATAATCTATATCTATAATATATATAAAATGCAACGTCTCTCTGTCCGTCTGTGTGTCCGTCCGTTAGTGCGCTTATCGCTGGAGAACCACTTATCCGATTTACGTGTTTTTATAAATTTATACATATGTTCTATATAATTCGATATAAGCCTAGATAACGGGAGTTAAGGTGAGATAATGGGAAATAAGTTTAAATAATGGGAGATAAGGAGAAATAATGGGAGATAAGGAGAAATATTGCGAGATAAGTCGAGATAAGCCTAGATAATGGGAAATAAGGTGAGATAATGCGAGATAAAGAGAAATAATGGGAGATAAGGAGAAATAATGGTAGATGAGCAGAGATAAGCTTAGATAATGAAAATTATGTAGAGATAATGGGAGATAAAGAGAAGTATTGGGAGATAAGGGGAAATAATGGGGAGATATTTTATTACGTTGGGTAACATAGGGAATAAGCAGTGACGATAGTAGTGAATCAAGTCCACGCGAGTGTAGCCGCGGGCCCTGCTAGTTTATAATAAAAACCTTATCCATTTAGAATTAACTTCCCAAGGCTGTTTCCCTCCAAGGACTACATGCAGCGATTCAAAACCAACATGAATTGTTACTGCCGTTTAGACACCGCTATTACTATACATCAATTTAGGGGTGGTTCTAAAAAATTAACAGCTCGTCCAATAGAATAATGATGATTTTCAGCTACAGCCGATTGATTGTGTTACTCTTTAATTCATTTTTTCTGTCCTCTACCCTTAGTAAACAGTAATATAACTTACACATGCCCACAAGTTGTTGTTAAGCATTTCCCAAAAGTGTTGAAAACCGGAAATGTTGATTCTACAAGGTATAGGATAAAATTATTCTCTCTCTACTTGTGGAACCTCATTGCAACTCTATTTAGGAGTAAGGTTTTCCAAGCAATTAAATGACCATCTACTATCGTCAATGCACTATTCATTGTACTTTAGAGCATTACTGAGTTTGTGTTTCCAATAAAAAGGAAATCATTATCGAATTTTGGTAGAATTATTATAGGACATTTATTTATATAAGTTTGTTTTCTATAAGTAGAATGACTAATTGTGCGTTATCCTTACTTTATACCGGTATATCAAGAAAAAAGGAAGAACATCACCTGATTTAGCTTCAATGCTGCAAGCTGTCTTATGCCGAATGTTAAATGAATTGGTTCGAAAAGGGATTTCGATATTTCTTGCCACGTGGCAAAATAACAAAGGTATCGTTTACCTATTTGCAACTTAATATTTAGGTTTTGAAGGACATGAGTTAACGTTAATAAGTTTAAGATTATGGAAACTTAATTACTAATTACGATATTCGCCATAACATATCCTAGGTCTAACTTTATAATCTTTGAGCCTTTCCTATTAAGGAATTTTCTCTTTTTCTTTCAGTAGCCTTTCGTCCACTACTGGACGTAGGCGTCCTCTATTCTTTTCTACTCCATTCTATCCTTGGCTATCCGGTGGCAGTTTCTACCGACCTGTTGTTTATGTCATCGATCCATCTTTTTGGTAGCCATCTCAGACTTCTTCTGTCTTCTGTATTATTAGTTTCGTAAATTCCTTGTCCACCTCCTGCCTAGCGACGATACCTTTGTTATTTGGCCACGTGGCAAGGAATATCGAAATACCTTTCTGAACCAATTTATTTAACATCCAACATAAGACAGCTTGCAGCATTGAAGCTAAATCAGGTGATGTTCTTCCTTTTCCGGATATACCAGTACAAAGTAAGGATAACGCACAATTAGTCATTCTACTTATAGAAAACTAACTTATATAAATAAATGTCCGAATGATTTATAATATTTCTATCAACATCTGATAATGATTTCCGTTTTATTGGAAACACATAAAGTCAGTAATGCTCTAAAGTACAATGAATAGTGCATTGACGATAGTAGATGGTAATTTAATTGCTTGAAAAACTTTACTCCTAATTAAAGTTGTAATAAGGTTCTACAAGTAGAGAGAGTTATTTTATCCTATATCCACAGAATCAAAATGTGTAGCACAGAATCAAAGACAGTGTAGTATTACTTCTAGAATCAGCACTTCTGGTTTTTAACACTTTTGGGAAATGCTTAAGAACAAGTCACGTGTAAGTTATATCAATGTAAGGGTAGAGGACAGAAAAAATGAATTAAAAAGAAACAAATGCAATCGGCTGTAGCTGAAAATCATCATTATTCTACAGGACAAACTGTTAATTTTTTAGAAGCACTCCCTAAATTGATGTATAGTAATAGCGATGTCGAAACGGCAGTAACAATTCATGTTGGTGTTGAAGCATGTAGTCCTCAGAGGGAAACAGCCTTGGAAAGTTAATCCTAAATTGATAAGGTTTTTACTACACATGAGTCCTTGAAGAGGGTAGTACGAGGATTGACAAGCCCAACCTTATACAGTGTGATGACACGATGGACATTTCTAGCATGCTATGCTCTTCACAGAAATTAAGGTTGCTAGTGAATTTCAGGTCTCCAGTTAGACGAATGGATGGACTTTTGGATAAAACATGGAGAGTAGGTTTGGAAGCAGAGGCCGTAACACAGAAGGCCCTAACATAGAAGTAGTATTACATCGATGGTCAAATTTGAGTTTTGCACTGGATAAAAGATATTGTGGAGTATGAAACAGTCTAGTGCGAAATAGTATTCCTAGGTTTCGAGAAGATTTTTTGGAACCATGGAAAATAATCTTCTCAAGATATATTAACGCTTAATAAGTTGCAGGCGGTGACGGTGTTAGTTCAGTGAAATGTTTGGATCTAGCTATGTCGGGTTCTGTAATGTTAACTTTTCTAGAAAAAACTACTACGTGACTTTTTATAGCATTAAATTCTACTTACTTCGTGTTACTTAAAGACATTATTTCTGTCAGATCTCTTTAAGTTATATGACTTCCTGCTTCTTGCGGATATCTGCATCGGTAAATGATGTTTGAGCATTCAAGTTCAAACTTCCACTTGCCGCTTCCAAATGTAAAAGATATTTTTACGGCCAGTAGTTCTTTTTAAAATAAAATATTTACTAATTAGTATATCTTTCCGAAAACCATAAAAACTTTAATAAGACATACCGATACCGATTACCACTTGTATCATATGTGGAGACCAATTATGGATATTATAACAAGATACTTCTCAGTGAACATTAGACGTATATAAATACTGGAATTGTGCATTTCGCGAGACTTATTTAGTGCTCTTGTCTCAAGGAGAACATTAAAGAGGCTTTGTTCAATGGCAAGTGAATTATCAGAACTTATTTACTTTTATTCTTAAGTAGCGATTATATAATTATTTTCTAAAATTTTCTATTATCCACAACAGTTATTACCCAGCACATTTTTTTCTTCGCTCAAACCTACGAATAAAAACTGCAAAGTTTATAATAACACTGGTCAACAGAAGTCTTGTTTCCTTTATTTTTTTTTCTGTTATTGGGTATTTCTATGGCCCTGACTATGAAAAAAAGACTGGGAGATTGCTAACAGCTTTACCTTTTGAAATATATAGTTTTATTATTTTGCCAAAAAAATACAAAAAAATAATACATTATGTTAACACAATTTCTATTGAACACTAGCAAATGATCTTTTATAAGATTTCCTTGAATGAACGACTTTAGGTAGATCTCGTTGCAAACTCCAGCAGTAGTCTGCCATCATATGTGAGTCCCACCGCCCCTGATAACGCTCTTCCATTGTCCGAAGATCCTGATGAAATCTTTCACCCTGCTCCTTACTAAAATCACCCAGATTTTTGTGGAAATCGGTCTAAATGCGAGTGCAGGAAATGGATTTTTATGCTCATGTTGCACCCTAGCTCTTGCAAGTTCGATAGCATGCACTCAACAAGCTCGACATGGTCGTCAGATTTCTTTTTTCCTAGGAAGCTACTCATAACCAAAACAAATGAATTCCAAGCTTTGGATTCGACTTCAGTCATTGATTTAACAAAATTAGGATCTTTCACGAGTTGCCTAATCTGTGGCCCATCAAAAATACCAGCTTTCAATTTTTCTTAACTTAATCCTGGAAACTTGCGTGAAAGGAAATTAAAACATTCGCCACTTTTGTCAAGCGCCTTCACAAACTGTTTCATTATGCCGAGTTTAATATGAAGTGGTGGAAGTATGATGCGGTCTCGGCTAACTAAAGGCACGTTTATAACATTTTTTGTACCAACTTTCAGCTCTTCCCGCACTGGCCAAACTTTTTGTGACCAATGGTGTTGTTTGTCACGACTATCCCAGAGACACATGAAACAAGGGAACTTTGTGTACCCCCCTTGTTGACCTAAAAGAAAGTTAACCATTTTCAGATCAACACAAATGACCCATTTGTGGTCTTGATACTTATTTTTTTTTCCATAACCTTAGAAACATTTACGTATTCTTCTTTTAAAGTCGTCGAATGTGCAATAGGTATAGATCCGTACTTGTTACCGTTATGAAGCAAAACACATTTTAAACTTCTTTTCCTGCTGTCTATGAAAAGACGCCAATCACTAGGTTGGTACTGTTTTAATCCCATCTGCTACAAAATACCACCAACATCGTTACAAAAAACTAAATCCTTCTCTTGAGAAAAATACGGTAACAGATTTTTTTCTCGGATACGATAAAATGTAATGTTGGTTTCCGGAGTAAGCAAATTTTTTTCTTTTAAACGAGATGCTAAAATTTCAGAAGCTTCTTTTGGTAAATTCAGATCTCTTACTAAGTCATTTAGTTCTTTCTGATTAAATGGTTGAGGTTCTGAAAGGTTACATTTGTAGTCTGAATCAGAGTCTTCACTTGATGTATTTCGTTCGGGTTCACAGAGATTTGGATCATCAGAAGATTTAGATGTGCTGGGTCGTACCTCATGTGATTTTAATTGAGGTCGTTGAGCAGAAGATAAGTTAGAATATGACCACTTACTTCGATTTCCAGGGTTAATTCCGTTTATTTTCACAACGCAGAAGTAGCAATCGTCATGATGGTTTCGAGGTTCTCGCCAAATCATGGGTGTTACGAACATTATTGCATCTCTTTTTCCACTGGACCATAACAGTAGACATACCACACATTTCTGGCATACAATATGAGGAACCCATGGCTTGTCCTGATTACACAATTTTATTTGAAAGTATTGATGATACGCAGTTTTCACAAAGTCCGATATAGGTTTTCGATATTTTGCAAATATATATTCACCATAAATATAGCAAAAACAATCGGGATTAAGCACACAACATCTTCTTGACGAAGCCATATCTACAACAACAAACAAAATATATTTTAGTGTCCAATAAAAAACGAAAATCTAAATAAAAATAGTAAATGAGAGTAGTTAGCTATAACTCAAAAACAAAAGCTGTTAGAGAAAAATTGTTACCATATTTAAAAAATACGCGTCAATTTGAGATAGAAACAAAAAAAAAATCACAGGAAACAAGCAATTTTCTTTTTTTTTGTTGACCAGTGTAATAAGTATTATTTGATCGTCGTGGATTTACTTGTTGATTTCAAATATACGGCGGTTGATTCTTCCCTCTTTAGTAATTTCTAAGGAAACTATTAAGTGTGTGTTGGGAAAGAGATAGATGATCTTTAAATAATACATTGTTATTATACAGAGTGTTTTTTCCCACTAATTTTCAAAGCCAGAGGTAGTAAACAAATTATATCTAAAATTATGAGACTATATCAAATTATAGTTGCTTTCCGACGGTTTGTCTACGATTGTACTTGACATTTTGTGGAATCCTGACCGCCTGTAGAGGTGTTTAAAGCTGACTGTTGTTCACCGAACAGGGGCACAGTATAATAACTTGTAACGTAGACTGGCGAAGCCCAGTAGACTCAAAACTCTTTTGTTTCTTGGTTTATCATCATAACAAAACTACAGCTACCAATTGGCACCTCAGATATTATCAAATTACAATAAGGATATGTCGCGATCAATCTTAATTTTGATTATACCTACACTGCCCATTTATTAATTAATTTTCATTTATTTTAGCCATTTTATGGGCCGGTTCCAGTAACTGCTGTAATAATTTTAGTATTTCTAAAAAATTTTTTTATATCATATACAGGACAGGATTTTGAAGATTTGGTAATGCTTGTAAATTAGTACAAAGTTGGAAAATATATTGTGACTAAACCAAAAACAAGATCAACATATTAAGTTAGAGATACAAGAACACCAATACTTGCACATTTCGCCGCCGGCTGAGCCACGATATATTTTTCCTTTTAATATCAATAATATTTATACACACACACGCACACACACACACACACACACACACACACATATATATATATATATATATATATATATATATATATATATATATATATATATATATATATATATATATACATACCAGGTGTACAAGTAGGAAATGCGGATTTCAGACAACAGATGGTGCACAAATGTAGTTTGTGCTATAAAGATTTGACACTGCGCCATTTTGTTGTGTCATCAACAAGTGTCAGACGCGCACGAGTGATAAATTGGAAAAGTGTGTGCATAGTGTTGTGCTCAATATGTCGAAAACTGCTGTTGAATCATACCGTTTACTTCGAGAAGCTTATTGTGAACATGTTCAAAAATGGTGACTTCGATGTTGCAGACAAGGAACGTGGGAAAACCGCCAAAAAAAATACGAAGATGTGAAATTGCAAGCATTGTTGGACGAAGATGATTCGCAAACACAAAATCAACTCGCCGAGCAATTGAGCGTTAGTCAACAAGCTGTTTCCAATCGGCTACGAGAGATGGGAAAGATATAAAAGACAGGTAGATGGGTACCACATGAGTTGAACGAGAGACAAAAGGAAAAGCGCAAAAACACGTATGACATTTTGCTCGCTCGGTACAAAAGGAAGTCGTTTTTGCATCGTATAGCTACAGGGGGATGAAAAGCAAAAGCGCAAAAAATCATGGGTAGACCCGGGCGCACCATCCACATCGACCGCAAGACCGAATCGCTTTGGCAGAAAAACCATGCTCAGTGTTTGGTGGGACCAGAGGGGCGTGGGCTATTATGAGCTATTAAAACCTGGGGAAACGGTTAATACTAAACGTTACCAAAAACAATTGACCGATTTGAACCGTTCGCTGCTTGAAAAAAGGCCAGAATACCGAAAGAGGCAACACAAAGTCATTTTTCTTCATGACAATGCTCCATCACATACGGCAAAACCAGTTCGCGACACGTTGGAAGCACTGAGCTGGGAAGTTCTACCCCATGCGGCTTACTCACCAGATTTGGCTCCTTCCGATTACCACTTGTTTGCATCGATGGGTCACGCACTTGCTGAGCAGCGGTTTGGTTCGTACAAAGATGTGAAAAAATGGCTCGATGAATGGTTCGCAGCAAAAGGGGAAGATTTTTACTGGCGTGGTATTCACAAATTGCCCGAAAGATGGGAAAAATGTATAACAAGCGATGGAGCATACTTTAAATAAAGCACTTTTTATCATTCTTCCGAATTTAACATGTTTTTTTAGAAAAAAAATCCGCATTTCATACTTGTATACCTGGTTTATATATGTGTATATATATATATATATATATATATATATATATATATATATATATATATATATATATATGTATATATATATATATATATATATATATATATATATATATATATATATATATATATATACGAGGCTGGTTTGAAAAGTCCGTGCAAAAATAAAAACTACTTATGTGTTTGGGGGTAAACCTTTTTTATTTTTCGACATAGTCTCCTTTTAGGCTTATACGCTTCGTCCAACAATGTTCTAGTTTGTTGATCCCTTCCGAATAATAGGATTTGTCCAAGTCTGCAAAATATCCATTAGTGTCTGCAATCACCTCCTCGTTTGAATAAAATCTTTGTCCCGCCAGCCATTTCTTCAAATTGGGGAACAAATAGTAGTCCGAGGGAGCCAAGTCTGGAGAATAGGGGGGATGTGAAACGAGTTGGAATCCTATTTCCATTAATTTTGCGACCACAACTGCTGAGGTGTGTGCTGGTGCGTTGTCGTGATGGAAAAGGACTTTCTTGTGGGCCAATCGCGGGCGTTTTTCTTGCAGCTCGGTTTTCAAACGGTCCAATAACGATGAATAATATTCACCTGTAATAGTTTTACCCTTTTCCAGATAGTCGATGAGGATTATCCCTTGCGAATCCCAAAAGACAGTCGCCATAACCTTTCCGGCCGAAGGAACGGTCTTCGCCTTTTTTGGTGCAGATTCCCCCTTGGTAACCCATTGTTTAGATTGTTGTTTGGTCTCAGGAGTATAGTAATGTATCCATGTTTCATCCACAGTTACGAAACGACGCTTAAAGTCCTCCGGATTCTTCTGGAACAGCTGCAAACCATCCTTGCAACACTTCACACGATTTCGTTTTTGGTCAAGCGTGAGCAATCGCGGCACCCATCTTGCGGATAGCTTTCTCATGTCCAAATGTTTATGCAAAATACTATGTACCCGTTCAGTCGAGATGCCCACAGCACTAGCAATCTCATGCACATTAACTCTTCTGTCATCCATCACCATATCATGAATTTGATCAATGATTTCTGGAGTCGTAACCTCCACAGGTCGTCCAGAACGTTCAGCGTCACTTGTGCCCATATGGCCAGTCCGAAAATTTTGAAACCACTTATAAACTGTTCTAATCGAAGGTGCAGAATCACCATAATGTTTATCAAGCTTCTCTTTAGTCTCCTGAGGCGTTTTGCCTTTCATAAAGTAATGTTTAATCACGAAATTCTTTTTCGTCCATTTCTTGAAAATCACTCGACTTCCTTGATTCACACGAATGCCAAACACAAAGAAATAGACCAATATGGCTGAAACTTGGTGTGCGTTCATTCAAGAGATGCTACTAACCAAACATGACCTCGATACGCGCCGGTGATGCCATCTCTCGGACTTTGCACGGACTTTTCAAACCAGCCTCGTACAGTCCCTGGCCAAATTATTAGACGCACTGCAAGATTTCATGTAAAATCTTAATTACCGAGTGATATTGTACCGTTTTATTATTTTAAATTGATTTTTTTTTTATTTTTATATTATCCAATCAATTACCTATTTATTTGACATAAATAAAACAGCATTAATTTAGAAAAGCATAAGTTTATTAAATTTTAAAGAAAAGTGAAATTAATGTTAGTAAAAGTCAATATTTAGTTGAGCCACCTTTAGCCGCTATCAAAGCTTTAATTCTGCGCGGCATGCTATCAATGCAAGATTGTACTGTCTCCTGCATTTGAGGATGATGATTCCACACATGAATAATTTTTTCTAGGAGCTGGGTTTTGTTGGTAATCACATCTTTAGTCACTTCTCTTTTCATCAGCTCCCACACATTTTCAATGGGGCTATTACCCGGCCAATCCAACAGAGGGATATTTTTTTCTGCCAAAAAAGCTTTAACAGACCGAGCAGTGTGGCAGGGAGCTCCATCTTGCATGAAAGTGAATGGTTCCCCATTTGGAAACCATTCTCTGAGCTACGGAATCAACCGATTTTGTAATACTTCTTTGTACTGATCTTGCCTCATTATTCCTTTGACGACGTACAGACGTCCAGTGCCCTTGCCGCTGATGACTGACCAAATCATCACTTTGGTGGGATGTTTAACCCTCGGGACGACACAATCAGGATGAAACTTTTCTCCATGACGACGACGCACATACTGAGCTTTATTCTGCAAAATTTCGAATGTGCTTTCGTCACTGAAGCAGACCTGTCAAAAATTGGAAAAATATATAAACTTCCATGTTTATTTGCTTTATTTAACTGAAAATGATAATAACGTATCAATTATTGATTAAATTGCTGTATCTTACCGATCTCCAGAAGTCCACATCTTTGTTTTGCCATTGTTTGGCCCACTTCAGGTGCTTTGCTTTCATTGCAGCTGTTAACTTGGGCTTCCTGGCCGGGCGACAGGCCTTAAAATCTAATTCTTTCAATTTTCTTCGAACAGTGCACTCAGAAGCATTTACGCTAGCATCCTGGAGTTGTGATTTTATTACCTTTGTGGTAGCAAATCTGTTTTCTACACAAATTTTCTTCAAACATCTCTCTGACCGTGGAGTGAAAATTGGTTTTCTACCGCATCTTTTCTTTCTTTTCGGGCTTAATTCCTTCCCTGACTCAATTTTCTTTTTTATGCGTCGTACACTAGCTTCAGAAACCTCCAATCTTCGTGATATTTCTCGGTTTGTAAATGTTTTCGCAATCACAAGGGCCTTCACTTCAGCTTTTTTACGTGGTGAAAGATCGCCTTTTCTACCCATAATGAAAATAGTCCAATTACTTTTTTAAAACACTGCATACAAAATAAAATAATAACTGAGTAGTATAAAACTGTTAAACAAACAATCACAGTCCATAAAGCCACAGAAACACGACCGTACCTGACTCGATTCCGATCGCGACTGTTACAGGTTTGTAGTTGTTTACGCTCATGTATCACTTTGTCAACACAGTGTTGCCATATGTTAAAAATAAATACAAATATGTAGTCTACAACAATTCTTTTAAATAAAAATCAATAATATTGTAGTTTAAATATACCATTATTGCATAAAAACTGTTAAGAAACATAAAATTACTAAAAAAAAATACAGTGCGTCTAATAATTTGGCCAGGGACTGTATATATGTGTACATATATATATATATATATATATATATATATATATATATATATATATATATATATATATATATATATATAAGAACAACCTTAATGAAAAGTACATCAGGTTGATTAGAGAACTTAATAACAGCAATTAAACCAAAATAAAAACTGATAATGGCCTAATTAAGGAAGTGCTCATATCCACAGGCATTAGATAAGTGACAGTTTAAGTCTAATATTATTTAATCTTGTCATGAACGAAATTATATATGTACAACGTAAATAAGGTCGACGCTGGATATTGTATGGGAAACGGGTCCATATATGTCTTGTGTGTATGCTGATGACACTATACTAACAACAGAAAGCGAAGACGATCTACAACGCCTTCTGAAAACATTAATCCAGAGACCCAGTTAGATGTAAACTAGTGGTGAACGACAAGATAATCTAACAGCGGAAATGTCAAGCAGCCGGAACTTAATTAACGAAGTACGTTCACAAGCTAATAAAGCCGCAATAATATCAGGTTATCTAAGAGATGTCATCTGGCGCAATAAATATATGACACCAGAAAGAAAGCTCAGAATATACGAAACATGCGTTAAATCTGTGCTCACGTACGCGGCAGAAACGAGAGCCGATACCTCAACAACGAAGAGAATATTACGTACACTGGAAATGACAACATTGAGAAGCATCAAAGGAGTGACCCTAAGAGATAGAGTAACAAGCCAATCAATAAGAGCTCGGCGGAGAAACTGGAGGGATCATGTAGACTGAATGGGACCAGAGGAGCTAGTAAAATGGGCAAAATCAGAAAAGCCGAACACTCGTCGCCCAATAGGAAGACCACCTAAGAGGTGGCATGAATGCTGGACATCCGCATCTCAAGAAGGCTAAAATAAAAACAGAAATAACAGGACTCGTCCTACTGTAAAAGGAAGAATACGGATCCTAAAATTTAGTGTTCAATTATTTTTACGGATTTTAGTATTATTTGAAAGCCCATTCTATTCCCTTTCTAGTGATATCAAATTGTATAGCATACCTCATGCTTTTTACTGATTAAAATAATTGAAAGGGGAAACAAGGAGAACAAGGACTCAGAATAGGGGTGAAAGAAAGAAAAAATTTTAAGTTTAACAATTAAATCTAATAATAAAAACCAAACTCAGTATTTTGTATTTCCCCTCCTAGCCCTTACTAAGGCTTCCAGCTGGTTTTTCATAGAGCGGGTTAGCTTTTCACCACTTATCTTTGGGATTCTTCCGCACTTTTCCGCAATTTCTAAGTGTCTCAGCAATGCAGGGGCTGGATTTCTGGCTCGAACCCATCTTTTGAGCTCATTCCACATATAGTCGATTAAATTGTGGTCAAGACTCCGCGCAGGCCAGGTCTAATGTGTGTATTATTTTTAGAACCAAGCTATCGCCAACAAACCCAGCATAAGGAACGACGTGTTCCTACAGGATCACCAACATAGTTATATATATATATATATATATATATATTTATATATATATATAATATATATATATATATATATATATATATAATATATATATATATATATATATATATATGTCAGGATCACCAACATAGTTATAGTATATATATATTCCATATATATAATTTACTTAATATAATATGCGTTATATATATATATATATATGTATATGTATATAGTAAGTTCCATGGAATTTACTTGAACCTCTGACGTTTTGCAATGAAATAGTTTTAATATCCTCGGTAGTAAAACATAAATAATAAATATTAATAAATAGAAACAATATAAAAATAAACTTAGCGTCATGGAAGGTTGGTCTTGGGATGAACTTTAGTAATACAAAGATAATGAGTAAGGGCAGTCCCCTGATTAAGAGAGATGGTAAAAACATAAAAAAACGTAAACGAATATACATACCTAATAATACTAATATTACCATCGGGAAAGAAAACCATTAGAAATTTCCCCAGAATTGGACTGCTTTCGGGAGATTGAACTATATATTAAAGGATGGAGAAATTCCCATAAATCTAAAAAGACAAGTGTTTGATCCTTGTATTTTGCCTGTGGCCACCTACGGACGAGAAATTATGACTCTGACACAGAAAAGTGCAAATAGGTTGAGAATAATGCAAAGATCCATGGAGAGAACAATGCTGGGAGACACGCAGGACCAGTACAAAAGATATTATAGAATGCAAGTGATAATGGTAATAAATGGACCTCGAGAATAACCTTTTAGCGGCCTAGGCAAACAACACGAGGACGAGGAAGACCGCCAACGAGATGGGTTAGACGACATGCGCAGACTAGGCGGAAAAATTATTGGTGTGGAAAGAGCTCAGAATAGGGATGACTGGAGGAGCTTGACCGAGACCTATGTATAGGAGTGGTCGAGAAGTGGCTAATGATGATGATATGTATATATATATATATATATATATATATATATATATATATATATATATATATATTAACAGAAAATTAGTATAGAAAGCAGGTGGTGTATGGAGACTTTTTGAATTGACTGTATATATATATATATATATATATATATATATATATATATATATATATATATATATATATATATGTATATATATATATATATATATATATATATATATATATATATATATATATATATATATATATATATATATATATATACAGTCAATTCAAAAAGTCTCCATACACCACCTGCTTTCTATACTAATTTTCTGTTATGTTTAACTAATTATCTGGAACTGGAAAACATGTTTAAATTATATTTGAAATTTGGGACGAGGATTAGTATTAAAAACAATTACGGAACATTTTATTTAGAAGTTATATCATTGTTATAAAAATATAAACAAAATTAATGTTAAAAAAAGTCTCCATACACTTAACAATTACCAATAATAGTTTGACGGAGTATAACGGAAAAGAACAACTTCGTTTAAACTAATATCACAAGTCTGCAAAAAAAAAAATTGAGAGCTGTTTTGGTTTTTTTGCGTAATTCTTATGTTTTTGGGTGTACTGAATCCGAAAATGACTTTTATTTTGTCATAGAACGTCACGTTTTCTGACAATGTAGGTACCTATGTTAAACAAGTTATCATCTTAAAATAAGAGATAAAAGACTAAAAAAATTTTTTTTAATTTATAATTGCGTGACAAAACTTATTTTTTTATCTAAAATACATTCATTAGTAAGCACTAAACACATTTCTTTTTCCCAGTGAGACTCCTTTTGGTACTTTTTCGCTTGTAGGAAGCATCTGGAAGGTCTCTCTGAAGCGTCCAACAGTAGTCTGCCATTATTGAGACGCTCCATCTTCCCTGGTATCTTTTTTCCATCTCTTTAATATCTTGGTGAAATCGTTCACCTTGCTCTTCACTCAGATCTCCTAAATTTTCTGGAAAGTAGTTGAGGTGGGAATGAGGAAAATGTACTTTTAAACTCATTAGGCAACCTAAAGCTTGAAATGCTTTTAACATTCTTTTGACGATTTGTTTGTAGTTAGGGTCTTTGTTATTGCCTAAAAATTTCTCTATGACCTCTTTAAAGGCAATCCACCCTTCTCTTTGAGGATCCGTCATGGTTGTGATGAATTGTGGATTAGCCATAAGCCGTCTAGTATCTGGTCCAACGAAAACACCTCCTTCAACCTTGCCTCCGAGAGGCCTAGAAACTTTGATATTAAGTATTTGAAGCAATTTCCATCTCTTGGAAGTGACTTTACAAATTGCTTCATCAATCCCAGCTTTATGTGAAGCGGTGGTAGAAGAACTTTATGAGGAGGCACCAAGGTTTCATGCAGGACGTTCTTTTCGTCAACTTTAAGCTCCCTCGGAGGCCAGTGATTTGCTCGGTCTCTACTATCCCATAGACACAAAAAGCAAGGGAATTTGGTAAACCCAGATTGCTGTCCGAGCAACATGCCCAAAGTTTTTTAAATCACCGCACTCTTGCCAACCGTGGTCTTTATATTTTAATTTGCAAAGAACTAATTCCAAGTTCTTGTAGGTTTTCTTGAGGTGTACGGAATGACCGACAGAATGGAAGCATAGAAACCGCCATTGTGAAGCAGAACTGCTTTAAGGCTTCTTTTTGAAGAATCTATGAAAATACGCCACTGTGCTGGGTCGTATGAGATCTTAAATGTATCCATCAAACCTTTAATATTGGTACAATAAACCAACTCGTCCTCTTGGGCAAAGTAGGAAGTGAACTGCTTCTCACGATATCTAAACCAGGAGGAAGACACTCCCGGCAAAAGTAAGTTCCTGCTTTTGAGCCTTGATCCAAGCAACTCAGCAGCGTTTTTGGGAAGATTCAAGTCTCTTACCAAATCATTTAGCTCGCCCTGGGAAAACATTTCGGACTGCTGTCATCTTCAAATTGAAAACTTGACTTATCATCGGGTTCAGGTACAGCACCATCTTCGTCAGAACTTGGGATCTCTTCCAAGGTAGCAGGGGCCTTGGGCACTGGTATTTCGGTCCCATGAGGGATGGGACGAATAGCTGATTGCAGATTGGGGTATGAAATGGACTGCTTCCATTTTGAATTATATCCTTTCACATTACACGAACAAAAGTAACAATCATCACTATGGTTCTTTTGCTCGCGCCATACCATAGGAATCGCATATCGGAAAGCTTTTTTCTTGCCCTTAAACCAATTTCGAAGGTCTTCAACACATCGTTTGCAGACTTTATGAGGTGCCCAAACTTTATCCTGATCTCCAAGTTTTAAGCCAAAATACGTGAAGTATACTTTTTTTTACAAAGTCCGTAATATTAAGTTGTCGCTTTAATATCATATATTCGCCACAAATGTAACAGAAACTGTCAGACGAATTCACACATTTCCGCACAGATGACATTGCACTATATTGAACCAAGATCTATAAAACAATGACGAGTTAACACGTAATTGTACCGAGCCACTTTCTACACTATCGGAGCGCGCACGTTCTGGTTACAACGTTTATGTTTGTTAATTTAGCTCACACAGGGCGTTCTTTATTTAGAAAGTAATGATAGTTATGGCCTGTATATATTTAAAAACAGTAATCAAAATAAAATTGTACCTATTTATTTATACTATATGACTTCAAGTTAGCCCAAAAAAACCCTTTTTTATAATAAAATGTTGCGTTTTGCAAAATAACCTGACGTTCTGGAATTTTTTGAGTATTTTTTTAGTTTTCAGAACACCTAAATACATAGAAATCAGTTGAAAACATTCAGACAGCATTTTTGTTGCAGACCTGTGTATTTAATGGGACCGCCGTTGACCTTGATAATCTCCTGTAACCTTTTTGTCATGCCTGCAACCAGCTTTCTAGTAACTTCTGCTGGCATGTTCTCCCATTCGTTCAATATTCTGTTTTTTAATTCTTCTCTATTTGAAACATTATGTTTGCGAACGCGCCGTTTAAGTTCCTAACAAATAAATGCTCGATGGGGTTAACATAGGGTGATTGCGGAGGTATCTGAAACTGCTGTCGCACATTATGGATCATCCATTCTCGCACCAAGTTTGGGGTATTTTTCAGATCATTGTCTTGTTGGAAAATGTATCTGTTTTTGATTGCTAATTTTCAGACACTTTCTCTTAAATTGTCTCTCAGATTGTTCAGATAAATATGCTGATCCATAGTACCATTAATAAAATGTAAATGTTCAACCCCCCCCAGCGGAGATGCATCCCCAAAGCAGAACACTGCCACCCCTTTTTCTCACCGGGGAACAAATGTTTTTAATATCGAATGCGGTATTCTTTCTCCAAACTTTAGTTCTGCCATCAGATCCAAAAATGTTAATTTTAGTTTCACCACGAAAGATTGCGGGTTCCCAAAATTCAGGAGGTTTAGTAACGTATTCCCTACCAAAAGTTAACCCCTTTTTGCGATTAGCTTCCGAAATTAACGGCTTCTTTCGGGCTGCACACCCCTTATAGCCTGCCCTGTGTAAACAATTTCTCACTGTTTGTGAACAAACATTTTTCGAAAACAGTTCCCGTACTTCTTCTTTTAATTTTGGTGTACTTTTCTTGAGATCTATAATTATTTGTCTAACAATACTGGCCTCTTCACGTGGAGTCAGTTTCTTGGGACGACCGGCGTGTGGTCGAATTTTATAGGAACCCGTTGATTTATACTTGTTTACAATGTACTGAACAGTAGCACGCGACTTTTTAACAATTTTTCCTATACGATTTTCCATCTTTCCACATATCAATTATGATTTTTCGAACTTGAAATGGAATTTCACAATTTCTCTCCCTCATTTTTAACACTACTTTGAAAACCCACTGCAAAATTACTAGCAACAAGTGACAGATTATAAAGTATGGCCGAAAATTATTCATTTGTTTTCAGTTTAGCGAGCAATAAATAGCGTGATAAAATGCAGTTCTTGAGTGTATGGAGACTTTTTTGACATTAATTTTATATACATTTTTATAACAATGATGTAACTTCTAAATAAAATGTTCCGTACTTGTTTTTAACACTATTTTTCGTTGGTTAAGTTTCAAATATTAATTTAAACATGTTTTCTCATATATATATATATATATATATATATATATATATATATATATATATATATATATATATAAATAAAGTATACTTATATCTTTGACAGCAAGCAATTCTGCGCATTTAATAAATTAGAACTTTTTTTTCTTATTTGACTAATTATTGTATTTTTTAGAGTGAGGAATTGCAACAAATATTATATGATTTGGATTGGTATATGTGGTCTTCTGAGAATCTTAAAATATTTACCATATTATTTTTGAACTCGTCCAAAATATTACCTATTGGTTACATGTCGTTACGGATTAACAATGAGTTTTTTAAACAGGTATGTTAAAATATTCTAATTTGTTATTATTTTTATTACTAGAGAGTAATTAAGTAACATAACTATAAAGAGTAATGCGTTCTGAAAGATATCTAGAACACTAACCCGAAGGTGTCGATTAGTTTTAAACATTTAGTGCAGGGGTCGGCAACCTATGGCACGCCAAACTATTTTGAATGGCACGCGTACCTATTCAAAGTTTACACATTAATTCTGTAATCTGTGACATGTTTCAAAATTAAGTAAATAATTGAAGACAGCATTACTCTAACGATACAAACAAAAACGATATATTATACGAGTATAGGTTACTAGGTATTATTACCAAAAACTACAAAACATATATTTTGTAATTGATAATTTTACTGAATGCACTGGTTTGGCTTTAATTTCGGCAAGTATTAAAGAAGGCAAACCTCAAAATATAAGCCTAGGCAAAAACACAAATAAACGTCCTCAATTCAGATCAAAAGAGCCGCTATACGGCGGTTTTTGTTTGACTTGACTTCAATCGTTCCGACGCGCGCCGAAACTCTTTTTATATTGCCGAACTTTAGTTTTTGTTAGATTTAACTTCTAGGCGGCCCTTTGATTGCAATGGGCGCGTTATAGATAATAATGTTTGTTCTAAGAAATTTAATAAACGTAATTATTGGAATTTTCTGGAAACATTATTTTTCTATATATAGCAAGCGGCTACACGTTTGGATCATTTAGTATAGAAGTAACATCCGTTCCAGTCAATAGTCGTCGAAAAATTTAAAAATTAAAAATACGTTGCGTTATGGCAGTGAACAAACAGAAGGTAGACGTTCGATTATTTCAAACTTCATGGGCAGCAGATTACGATTTTGTACAGCAAAACGATCGGGCATTTTTGTCCTATGTCGGGAAAGCGTAGTTTTTTCCGGACATCTAGTGTTCAACTAGATAAAACATGAATCGTCATTTAAAGATAACGCTGATAAAAGGGATGCAATACAAAGAGCAAGTAAACAATACGAGAAACAGTCAACATTCTTTAGCAAAGTTTTCCAAGGAAAAAATCAGGTAACTGAATGCAGTTTCAAAATTGCACAATCGTTGGCACAAAAGGGTAGGCCGTTCACTGAGGAGAATTTATGAAGCAAACGTTTTTGAGTACTGGCGAGATTTTATTTGACGACTTGCCCAATAAGGATACAATATTGGCCCGGATTAGGGATATACCGGCATCAGCGCGGACCATCGAGAGACGAATTACCGAAATGACACAAAATGTCCAAAAACAGCAGAGAGACGCTATCAAACGGAGTTTTGTATTTAGTGTAGCATTGGATGAAAGTGTCGATATTAATGACATTGCCCGTCTGGCAATCGTTGCGCGATACTTCGATGATGGCAGTGTGTATGAAGAGCTGATTTGTCTGCTCTCATTGCAGAGAACTACAAGAGGAGAGGATATATTTTCAGAATTTGTTAAACATTTTGAAAAGCGGAACATTGATTTAAATAAAATTTTTTGCCTAACGACAGATGGCACTCCTGCTATGATTGGGAGACATAAAGGATTTGTTTCCCTTCTTTTTGAACGCATGGGTCGATCCGTTTTGAATTTTCATTGCATAATTCACCAAGAGAGTTTGTGCGCTAAAATCTCCGCTGGAAGTTTAAAATCCGTGATGGATAGGGTGGTTAAAATAGTTAACTACATTGTCGGTCGTTCTTCACTAATCCATAGACAATTTAAGGCGTTTCTGCAGGAATTAGAAAGTGCATATTCAGATATACCATTGCACAATAATGTGCGTTGGCTCAGCCGTGGTAAAATGCTCTCTAGATTTGTGCAATGTCTGGGCGAAATTAAATCGTTCTTGTTGGAAAAAAATCAAGTGGATGATTATCCTGAACTAGAGATAAGATAAGAACTGGATCTGTATGTTAATGTTTTTTACTGATATTACAAATCATCTCAGTGAACTCAATTAAAGTTACAAGGTTCAGGCAAAACAGTTCTGGATTTATACGAATCCTGGAAATCATTCAAATTAAAAATAGATTTATTTATCAGCGATATTACTACAAACACATAAATATTTTCCAAATTTAAAAACTGATATATCCAGTGTCGACGATGGTGCACGAAATTCTTAAGTATATGACTAATTTAAAAGATTTTAATAAACATGGTCCTATGTTCGCTTTTTTAATCAAACCAGATTTAATGGATTTTTCCAGCAGTTGCTTTGACATATCTCTTTTCTTATGGATGGACATTAATGATTTTGATCTTCAATACATTGAATCTAAAAGCTCCGAGTTATGGAACACGAAATTTGTAGAATTAAGAAGGGTATTAGAAGGTGACTGCCAAAACCATTCAAACGAGATATTCAGTTGTTGGATGAGTTTACCAGAGAAATTTATTTGTCTTAAGAAAGTAGCGTTTGCCATGCTTACAGCTTTCGGTTCATCCTATATCTGTGAACAACTTTTTCCCATATGAGAGTGATTTTAAACCCGTACCGAAGCAGGCTGACAACAGACAACTCGGAAGCATGTGTGACACTGAAAATAACCAGACATGAACCGGATATAAGAAAACCCTCTAAAGAACTTCAAGCACAGGGTTCACACTAGGTCCTAGGACTAGTAACATATAATAAAATTATTTGTTAAACGTTAAAATTTTTTGTAATTATATCTTCTAAAAGCAATATTTTAAGTTAATTTAAGTTAATTTTTGTTAATTTTAGTTGTAGTAAGTACCTATATCTGCACGTAAAATGTTGTATGGATGAAAACTGGCACCCCTTAGTTTAAAGGTTGCCGACCCCTGATCTAGTATCTATAAACGATTTACGGCACAGAAAAAGTGTTACATATTTCTTACTTAATGGCTGATACTCCTAAAAATTATGATTCTAGTTCTCGCAGAATTGTGGGAAACTGATATTTCTGAAATATGTACAAGAAAAAAAGGATAAGCAGAGATCCGTTAACTGATTATATTTTTGAAAGGAACTTTAAAATATAACCTCATAATAAGACTTATGTTCGGTGACAGGCAAACTCTTTATTACTTTACATTTTATTTTTTCTAAAAGATGGATAGTCGTCAACGATTTTGGAGATATGGGGGTATTAAAAGTTGCTTTAGCATCACCCCCGGTTTTTAGTGCAGTAAAAAAGCATTTGAAATTGCACAGTTTAGATACAGCAATATTATGATTTTATTCTCTCTGGGGTATCACCAGGAATTTTGTCCTGAGTTTTGGACCTCGAAAAACTTGTGCTCTTTTCTTTATAAACAATTGAAGTTTTCAAAACGCATTTTTAGTGTTCCGTACGGAACATTTATAAGATCACTTCGGTGTCTGTCTGTCTGTTTGTCCGTTTGTCTGTGACACCCGATTTTCTCCGAAACTATTTAACGTAGAAAGTTGAAATTTGGTACTGATATAAAAATTGATGGTCTCATCAGAGCCGTGTAGTTTTGAAAGTTAAAATTTGATTTAAGGGGTTAGTTTTGGGGGGTGAAATCGGAAGGGAAATTTTTTTTTTCTAGGTCATCGAATGGGGTATCAAATGAAAGCTTGTAAAAACACGAGTTCAAAAGTGTATATAATGTCTTACATGCGCACACTTTCCTTTGTATTATTTTGAAAAAATCGCAAAAAATCGCTGTCCCCCCTCTATTTCGAAAAGTATTGATCCAAAAATTTTGAAAAAATTCTGAAATATTCGTCACAGGATGTAGATTGAACGAAAATTATCACGAGTGTATTACCTTTAATAATTTATCTGGTATATAAGAAAAACAAAAATTTTAAGGTCATCGATTTTCAGTAAAGATCGGAAACAAACTTTGTTGAAAATTCATTTGGGGGGTGTTTTATGAAATCACTGATCACTTTATCTCTCCGTAACAAAAACTTTTATTTCAGAAGCAATCTACCTACGAAACACTAATTGCGCAAGTTCAACTGGCACTTGACCGGTTTTTTTCAGCTTAAAATGCGAATAAGTCCGGTTATATATGTCGGATCGAGACAAAAAAAATAAGCTCTTCGTAATGAAATTTCCACCAAATCCTCGTTAGTTTTAAGTTGCTCAAATGTGTACATAACCAACAAAATTGAAAAATCCGACAAAAAACTGTTTTTTTTTTCATTTTATTGAACAGGTCGACTAAGTGAACTGATTGGCTTGAAACTTTCAGAAGATCGTAAAAACACCCTGAAACTTTCAAAACTCAATCTTGTCATGCAAAAGTAGTAATTTCCCAGCATGAATGAGTTCGAATAAAACAGTTCATTTAATTTTTTTATACAAGTAGTATATAGGCACGATAAGTCATTAGTTGTATGAAAATTATTATATTACATTTAAATAATCATAAAATGGGGAAAAAAGTATCTCCAGTTCATTTTTAAGTTCAGAAGAAAGACTGGGATTCGCTGAAATATAAGGAGCATGCTTGTTGACATTATATGCGTGAAGCTGAAGGTTTGCAGAGATATATTCTCAAAATGAACATTTTTTCACCCTGGGCAATATCTCTAATAGCCGAGAAATAAAAATTCATCAGTGAGATAGTTAAATAATTAATCTGCAAAAAGCGTTAAAGCCAAATGTATTTTTTCTTTGTTTTCTTGCCTTTTCCCTGTTTTTTGTATACCTATTTTAATAATAACTTTATAAAAAAATATTTCTCAATCAGCAAAATTCATTTTTAATCTACAGAATTGGATTTTTTTTGAACAAAGAATTTGAATATTTCAAAAACTCGTGGGCATCATATCATCAAACTCGAGCCCCTTGATATTAGAGGTACCTAGTCCGATTGTTGTTGCATTTTATGTTTACTGACTGTACAAAGAAATCTTGCTGAATATTTCACCGAAAAGTTTGGGATTATTCTTGTTTACAGATTTATTTGCTCTCTATTAGGATAATACAAATTTATTTTTAACAATCATTTTTTTATTTATCTGTATTTTTAGACGCTAAAATTAACTTACACAGTTGGAAATGTCATGAACTCGATGTCATCTAAAAACTAAGCAAATCTGGACAAAATGGAACAACACTGTAGTCCACTTACAGACGAAAATTACATGTATACCTACGTCGATTTTATTGTGAACATATTTATTACTATATATTAGGTTTACACTGTGCATTATCTGAATATTATGTTGTTCGCACCTGAAATTACACTTAATATTTGTGTACTTATAATATTAAAAATAACGTTTATTT
Source organism: Pachyrhynchus sulphureomaculatus (assembly GCA_019049505.1). Classification (NCBI taxonomy): domain Eukaryota; kingdom Metazoa; phylum Arthropoda; class Insecta; order Coleoptera; family Curculionidae; genus Pachyrhynchus; species Pachyrhynchus sulphureomaculatus. Next base: position 196,534,738 of record CM032456.1, read on the forward strand.
AGAATAGTAATTTTAAAATATTTATTGTAGAAATAAATACTATTAAATATTTGGCTAATTTTGTATATTGGAAGTGATCGTACCTAACTCAAAACTAGAAGTATTTTTCAGGCAGGAAATACATATTATATGGGATGAAAAGTTGCGAGACTTTGGAAGAAAAAACAAGGTTTTGTAGGAAATCCCAAGATATAAGATCCTGCCTTTTTGCTTTTTCAGTGGGGCAATAAACGACCCTACTAAAGTTTTGTGCATTGTTGCCAGGTATTACGATAAACGTATTTTTATTTTACCTGCTTTGTATACCGCCCTCACTTGCACCTGCAATCATACTGGATCTATTTTTACCTATATATTTACTACCTGGCAACCCGGTTTGGAGCCCTTTAAGTATTTAATAATATAGGCCTAATGACCATAGATCCCCATTAAGATTTGAAAGATACTTTTTATTATTTTTATTTTTAGTTTTACTTACAACTTACAACGTAACGGTACTATTTTAATTATATATATATATATATATATATATATATATATATATATATATATATATATATATATATATATATGTATGTATATATATACTAGCCGGGCCCGCGGCTCCGCTCACGTGTACTTGATTCACTACTATCGTCACTGCTTATTCCTTATGTTACCCAACGTAATAAAATATCTCCCATTATTTCCCCTTATCTTCCAATATTTCTCCTTATCTCCCATTATCTCTACATAATTTCCATTATCTAGGCTTATCTCTGCTCATCTCCCATTATTTCTCCCTATCTTCCATTATATCTCCTTATCTCCTATTATCTCACCTTATTTCGCATTATCTGGGCTTATCTGGACTTATCTCGCAATATTTCTCCTTATCTCCCATTATTTCTCCTTATCTCCCATTATCTCACCATAATTCCCATTATCTAGACTTATCTCTGCTTATATCCTATTATTTCTCCCTATCTCCCATTATTTATACTTATCTCCCATTATCTCACCTTATCTCCTATTATCGAGGCTTATCTCGACTTATCTCCCATTATTTCTCCCTATCTCCCATTATCTCACCTTATCTCCCATTATCTAGGCTTATATCGAATTATACAGAACATATGTATAAATTTATAAAAACACGTAAATCGGATAAGTGGTTCTCGAGTGATAAGCTTACTAACGGACAGACAGACAGGCAGAGAGACGTTGCATTTTATATATATTATATTCTTTGCTACATGATATTGTTCCATATTTAATGCTTTAGGCAGTGTATTGCAAGAGAACGCGCTAGCGGCAAACTTTTTCTCCGACTTGATTCACCACTATCGTTACTGTTTATTCGTTATGTCACCTAACGTAATAAAATATATCCTATAATCTGGCCAGAGATCATATGTATATTTTTAAAAAAAAGCACGTAAATCGGATAAGTAGTTCTCCAGTGATAAGCGCACTAACGGACGTTCAGACAGAGAGATGTTGCATTTTATATATATTATAGATATAGGTTATTATTATTATATAACCTGGCCAAAGAATATATGTATGAATTTAAAAAAAGACACGTAAATCGGATAAGTGGTTCTCGCGTGATAAACGCACTAATGGACAGACAGACAGACAGAGAGACATTGCATTTTATACATATTATAGATTATAGATATTCTTTGCTACATGCTATTGTTCCATATTTAATGCTTTAGGTAGTGTATTGCAAGAGAACGCGCTAGCGGCAAACTTTTTTCCGACTTGATTCACTATTATCGTCACTGCTTATTCCTTATGTTATCTAACGTAATAAAATATAGCCTATAACCTGGCCAGAGAACATACGTTTAAAAAAAGCACGTAAATCGGATAAGTGGTTCTCGAGTGATAAGCGCACTAACGGGCAGACAGACAGACAGACAGACAGAGATACGTTGCATTTTATATAATAAAACATATATCTATAACCTGGTCAGAAAACATATGTATGAATTTAAAAAATCACGTAAATCGGATAAGTGGTTCTCGAGGGATAAGCGCACTAACGGACAGACAGAGAGATGTTGCATTTTATATATATTAGAGATATAGATTATTAATATTATTATTATATAACCTGGCCAAAGAATATATGTATGAATTTAAAAAAAGACAGGTAAATCGGATCAGTGGTTCTCGCGTGATAAACGCACTAATCGACAGACAGACAGACAGACAGAGAGACATTGCATTTTTATATATATATTATAGATTATAGATATTCTCTGCTACATAATATTGTTCCATATTTAATGGTTTAGACTGTGTATTGTAACGGAACGCGCTAGCGGCAAACTTTTTTCCGACTTCATTCACTATTTTACGTCACTGCTCATTCCTTATGCTACCTATCGTAATAAAATATAGCCTATAACCTGGCCAGAGAACATAAGTATGTTTTAAACAAAAAGTACGTAAATCGGATAAGTGGTTCTCCAGTGATAAGCGCACTAACGGACAGACAGACAGACAGAGAGACGTTGCATTTTATATATATATATATATATATATATATATATATATATATATATATATATATATATATATATATATATATATATATATATATATATATATATATATATATATATATATATATATATATATATATATATATATATATATACCGTGGGAAAATTGCAATAGTGGCTATCTCAAAAGAAAACATTTATCACTTGACGTTAAACAACTAGTGAAAAATGTTTACGATAGTTTGATCAAAAGAAATTTGAATAAACAAAGTGCTTTGCAAGGAGCCGGTGAACTAACGAAAACCCCAATTTCTACGAAGTGCATTACCATTTTCAGTAGTTTTTCCCTAACCATTCGGTTAACATGCCCCTAATTGTTTTCTGTGAATTTTTCTATACTAGTTCTTTCTTTTTTTGTTAGTTTTCTAATCTCATACGTTTCGTTATTCTGCCAATCTCTTCAAAAAGTCCATCTCTGTGGTAAGGAGTTTCCGTTCCATTGCCTTACTAATTTGCCAACCTTCGAAGCCGTATCTCAATGTATGTTTAATAGTTATCATAAATTCGACATGTAACGGGTGAGATTCTAAAATGACTACAAAAAAAGCCCCTGTTTAAATTAACTAACTTGATCAATGCTTGTATTCAGCTTAGCTATGTCCCAGACGCATGGAAAACACCCGAAGTTATAATGATACTAAAACCTGGCAAAAACCTAAGTGAATGAAATCATACCGGCCTATTTCATTATTGCCAGTTATATCTAAACTATTCAAGAAATTGATCCTAAAACGAATAGAATAGAAAATAGTAAATCATTTGTTAGGGAAGCATGCCGCAATCAAATATCGAAAAACATGGTTAACAACACAAACTCTAATTCACGAAAAAACATAAAAGTAGTTAAAAGATTGAAAAAGAAAGATGTCTTCTACTTAAAAGCGGATAAAGGAAATAAGGTTGTTATATTGGATAAGAAAGATTATTTTGAACGCATAGATAATCTTATCGAATCTGGCCCTTATGAAAAGGTAACAAGAAATCCATTACCGAGAATGATATCAGAGGTTAAAAATTCTTTAAAAAAATGTAAGAACCTTGTCTCCGACTCGCTAAAATTTAAATTAAATGTGAGTAATCCGACCATACCAAAATTGTATTGCTTACCCAAAATTCACAAACCTGGAAAAGCAATGCGACCCATTGTTTCATCGGTCGGATCACCCACATATTTAATATCCAAATGGTTATCAAAAGAACTTGAGAAGTTACCATTAAATACTTTCGCAGTGAAGAATTCGTTAGAATTCATTAATAAAACAAAAAATCTAGTTCTTAATGAAGATGAAGTCTTAATTTCTTTTGATGTTAGTTCTTTGTTCCCAAGTGTGCCAATTCCACAAACTTTACAATATCTCGAAGAATTACTTAGAATGAATGACTTTGAAGACGAAATTATTCGTGAATACTTAACATTATCTAAACTTTGTATGGAACAAAATTATTTCCAATATAACAATCAATTTTATATTCAGAAAGAAGGAACAGCTATGGGTAATTGCTTATCACCTTTCATAGCCAATTTATTCATGAGTAAGTTTGAAATCGAAGCTAGTCAAGAATTCGAATATTTCCCAAGGGTATGGTATAGGTATGTGGATGCGATTTTTGATACAAATAAAGCAAATATTGATGATTTTGTTTCTAAATTAAATAGCCGGTATGATTTCATTAACTTCACTTACGAAGTTGAGAACAAAGGACAATTGCCTTTTCTAGATATTTTAATTATTAAAAATAATAATAGATTAGAATTTGATATCTATAGGAAAGACACAGTAACAGATAGATATATTCCTAATGATTCATTTCATTGCAAACAACATAAATTAGCTTCATTACATTTTTTAGTTCATCGTTTAATCACTTTCCCTCTGAATAGAGTAAATTTTAATAAGGAAAGGAATCGTAATAGAAATATAACTAGAGTTAATGGTTATGACGACGACTTAGTAAATAAGCTAATCAATAGACATAAGTTTAGGTTTAATATTCAGAATCCACGTTTTTTACACGCGAAGAAAATAACACCAAGTATGTCTCCATACCATATAATCCGAAATATAGCAAGGGACTCAATAAGGTATTTAATAAGGTAGGCCTCACCTTAGTCTATAAGTCATCAGACAATCTGAGGAATATCTTAGGAAATCCCAAAGATAAGATTCCTAATTTTGAGAAAAGTGGAATTTATGAAATTAGTTGTAATGATTGTGACAAAAAGTATGTTGGGCAAACTAAAAGGTCAATTAAAACACGATTTAAAGAACATTTAGCACACTTAAAATACAATAGAACAGAAAAGTCTAGCATTGCCGAACATGCCCTTGAAGCTGATCGTACTGTAACATTAGATAATCTAAGATTGATAAAAAATGTATCTGATAGGAGATTGTTAAACGCATACGAAAGTATGGAAATCATAAAATGTAAAAGTAGTTTAAATAAAGACAGAGGGCCTATTCCTTATAGTCCCCTCTACTGGTTACTTGACCGGAATTGATGGCCTTGCCTATGTCATTAGTTCCGCTTGGGTAATTCAAGGGTTAGGCTAAGTATAAATAGGGTAGATTTGTAGTTTAGCTTTAGTCAATCATCGCTCCTGATGAAGCTAACATGGTTAGCGAAACGCGCGTCGAGTGCAAAAATAAAGTGTTTGGTGTAGTGGTGATATATACTGAGTAGTATCATTGTGCCAAAGATTCCACATTCCCAACTTTTGCACGATGCTAATAAAATACTAGTTATTGGTAACAAATGCCCTAGGAACGAAAACGATTTGGAATCAAAAATAGGTTATTAACATTCTTCAAACGTACTTGTTAAAGAAACGCAAATCAAGATTTAAATTGTGCAGTTTATAGAACATTAAGTCAATAAAGTTAAAAAAAAACCTGCCATTGCAAGAATCTTCCTGTTTCAATCATCTTTTACTTTAAGGCTGTATCTAGTGTCTTGATAGTACTTATTGCAATTTGCTCTAAACAAAGTTGCCATCTGGATTAAGAAATGGCGCATTAAACTTAACGAATCATAATCGACATACATAAACTTCACAAATAAGAGGATCACGCCACAACCGGTCATCATTAATGGGAATGCAACTCCCATATGCCAACGCAGCAAAATACCTTGGTATGACCCTGGACACCAAGCTTAGGTGGAAGGAGCATATCAAGAAGAAACGCGATGAACTCAACATCAAGTTCAGAAAAATGTATTGGTTGCTCGGCCGAAACTCCGAGCTATCAATGTACAACAAGCTTGTCTTATATAAGCAAACGCTACGACCAGTGTGGAGGGATGGAAACCAGCGGTGAGGCTTCGCCTAACATCCACGTGATTCAAAGGTTTAAAAAAAAAGTGCTGAAGTGTATTGTTAATGCGGCTTGGTAACATATGTACGCGTATTTTGACACATATCATTTCAAGGTTAGTACTTCCTAAAAATCATATGGATTTTTTCATTCCCTGTATCTATGTGTCAGACCAAAAACTTTTCATTCTACGTGTTATAAATTCAAACATTTATCAAATCAACATCTTATTTTTTATTTATTAGAATCAATTTAAAAAAAACAATATCTTTCTCTAATGACAATAGTTATTGTCCATTAAATGACAATTTTATTTGTTTTATTAATTAGAATCAATTAGGAAAAATAAAATATTTTTCTTTAATGGCAATACAATTGCTTTTAAATGATTCATAAGAGGGAAATAATTTTATTCTGGTTAAATAGGGTAAAACATAATAACTAATGAAATAATATATTTACCAGCTGATTTTGAGGAGCCGATATGTTACAAGATGAAGAAATTCTTGCTATCGGTAAAATTATTTAATACTTCAACCACTATAGAGGTTGACCAAGGGCATTACTGCGCATAGCAAATAATTACCAGGTGTACAAGTATGAAATGCGGATTTTTTTCTAAAAAAAAACATGTTAAATTCGGAAGAATGATAAAAAGTGCTTTATTCAAAGTATGCTCCATCGCTTGTTATACATTTTTCCCATCTTTCGGGCAATTTGTGAATACCACGCCAGTAAAAATCTTCCCCTTTTGCTGCGAACCATTCATCGAGCCATTTTTTCACATCTTCGTACGAACCAAAGCGCTGCTTAGCGAGTGCGTGATCCATCGATGCAAACAAGTGGTAATCGAAAGGAGCCAAGTCTGGTGAGTAAGCCGCATGGGATAGAACTTCCTAGCTGAGTGCTTCCAACGTATCGGGAACTGGTTTTGCCGCATGTGATGGAGCATTGTCATGAAGAAAAATGACTTTATGTTGCCTCTTTCGGTATTCTGGCCTTTTTTCAAGCAGCGAACGGTTCAAATCGGTAAATCGTTGTTGGTAACGTTTAGTATTAACCGTTTCCCCAGGTTTTAACAGCTCATAATAGACCACGCCCCTCTGGTCCCACCAAACACAGAGCATCGTCTTTCTGCCAAAGCGATTCAGTCTTGCGGTCGATGTGGATGGTGCGCCTGGGTCTACCCATGATTTTTTGCGCTTGGGCAAAATAAATCCACTTTTCATCCCCTGTAAGTATATGATGCAAAAACGACTTCCTTTTGTATCGAGCGAGCAAAATGTCACACGTGTTTTTGCGCTTTTCCATTTGCCTGTCGTTCAACTCATGTGGTACCCATCTACCGGTCTTCTGAATCTCTCCCATCTCTCGTAGCCGATTGGTAACAGCTTGTTGACTAACGCTCGGCGAGTTGTTTTTGTGTTTGCGAATTATCTTCGTCCAACAATGCTTGCAATTCCACATCTTCGTATTTTTTTGGCGGTATTTCACGTTCCTTGTCTGCAACATTGAAGTCACCACTTTTGAAACGCCGAAACCATCGTTCACACGTATCTTGCGATGGAGCATGTTCACCATAAGCTTCTCGAAGTAATCGGTATGATTCAACAGCAGTTTTCTTAAATGAAAACAAAAAATTAATGATGTCCGCGAATGCTCTTGTTCGGTATAAATTTCGACATATTGAACACAACAACACAACACTATGCACACATTTTTCCAATTTATCACTCCTGCGCTTCTGACACTTGTTGATGACACAGTAAAATGGCGCAGTGTCAAATTTTTATAGCACAAACTGCATTGGTGCACCATCTGTTGTCTGAAATCCGCATTTCATACTTGTACACCTGGTAAACCAAATGCACAGACAAAAATAAATTTAGTGGTCTACTATATTTATTTTCTTGACGACAGTAAAGATCTCCGGGCATTAAAGCAACTCTTTCAAGAGATAAGTTGCGCTCGTATAATCGCATTTAATAAACATTGCTTTTGTATTACTTTGTTGGAGTGCATCGTTGCTGTTCCAAACATGTGTTACATAAATCAGAAGATCTCCTGTTGATCTATGTTTACGAAAGCCATATTGGTGATCGCTAAAAATGTTGAATCCTTCAAGATATTTTGCCTTTTTGGTGTCTAGCTTCATTAAAATACGCTTTATGATGCGTTGTCTGAAGACAACATCGGGCATCTTTGACTATAATATGGGAATAGTAGGTGGTGTGTTTCCTTGGAAATCGACAGTAGAATATGAAGCAAAGAGTTCAGCCAACAAGTTCGCTCTGGGTAATTGGGGAAGTAAAAATACATTCAAATAATAAATATTTTCGACAAAAGTGTTCCCTAAGATTAAAATAAAAATTATGCCAGTAATCAAAATTCTAGACTAGAAAAGTAGAACTAAGAACTGTGTGGTGTTCTAATACTGAATAATACACTCGATAGAGTTTGTTGGTTTAATTTTTCAGGATGATAAATATGTTAAAAACATTCGAAAACATAATCCTGCAGTAGATTAATAGTAATATATTCTTCTTTTGTTTGGTCGATTAACCTTTTAATAAATTTTCATATATTTTATTAATAAATTAACTATACAAACAATAAATAAAGAAAGAATTATTTATAAGAATGGTAGTTTATAAATAGCACAAAACAAGACATTTAGTTTAATACAGTGTCGTCAACACACACACACACAGAGAAAGTGGTTAGGTATACTATAAAAGAGTACACTAATAATTTGTGTAAAGTAATTTTGACGAGACAATCTAATAAGTGTCTAAACAATGTTAGAAAAAAAAGAAAGCCTTTCTATCGGTAAAATGGTTTATTATTTTTTTTTATATATATATATATATATATATATATATATATATATATATATATATATATATATATATATATATATATATATATATACAGTAGAACCCCGGTTATCCGAGGTAACGTGGGTTGCACCCTCCTCGGATAACTGAAAACTCGGGTAATCCGGATTTGTTTTTTATTCATTCAAAAAATAAACACCAATACTTTAAACCGATGTAATAACGTTTTTAACATATAAATAGGTACATACATTAAAAAACAATGAAATAGGTATCTATGAGCTTCTGTTTCATATTGCATCTTCTTTTTCTCGCTGCAATGTTTCTCCATCCATTAAGAAGAAGCAAATCCGCTGGGGTTGCCTCTGGTTGTTGTTCGATATACCTCAAAGCTTTTTCCAAAGAAGCAAAACCTTCTTAATGAGAGATCTTAGTGGGACACTGTTCATCCACCGCCGCTTCGTCATCGTCATTGTCATCTGATTTTTCAGTTTCCTGAAAGGCATTTCTTCAGTACTCATTTCTTCCTCTAAATCATCTGCTGTAATCCATTCAACAACATCTTCTCTTGTCACATTTTCGCAACCTTTTCATTTTTGCATTAATTCAAATAAACTTTTTTCTATTTCGTCTATGTCACTGTCAAAATTTGAACAGGACTCCATGGCTTCTCAATTTCAAAGCTAATTCATTTAATGGATTATCATCTTCAATGTCATTATAGTCCTCAAAATCAATAACTTTTGACCAAGATTTTTAAATAGTGGTAGGACGCACAGAATCCCAAGCTTGACTTACCGAGTAAATAAAATTTTTCAGTGTAACCTTTCTCATCCCGTTGATAATATCCTCCTTTTCTGTGTATTCTAACAGATGTTCAAGATATAAACGCCTATAATTTTTTTAAATGTTTTCGAGGATGCCTTGATCCATTGGTTGCATTATACTGGTTACATTTGGAGGAAAAAATTTCGCCCACATGAAGTCTTTCTCCAGGGTGAGAGGGGGCATTATCCATTAATAAAATTGCTTTAATAGGAAGACGGTTTCTGTTCAAAAATTTAGTCACAGATGGCACAAACTCTTCTTCAAACCAGTAGCAAATAAGGTCGCATCCATCCATGCGCTCTTCTTCAGGAGCTGATTTTTCCTGTCGATATGCCAATGTTTTTGATGGAAGCATTTTATAATTCAGACCAGTTTCGTCACAGTTGTAAATTTGAACACATGTGTATCCATAATCTTCGATTTGCTTTTTAAAGTTCTGCTTAAACTTCTCAATTGATGACACATCAGCAGAAAGTTTTTCACCACATATAGTCAGTTGTCGTACACCGTACTGTTTTTTCCAGTGGTCAAGCCATCCAAACTGGCGGTAAAATGATCTATCTCTGGGAATTGACTACTAATCATTATTGCTTTCTGTTGTAAAATTGGACCTGACAGAGGCACACCTTTTGATCTTTGTTGGTTAAACCACATGAATAAAGCTTCGTTAACTTTTTCATAGTCACCGGTTTTCATTGATTTTTTTCTTCCTGATTTATACACCACTCTTCTTTTTTTGTGCGGTTTCTTTTCCAATCTCCAACTGTTACCTCACCTACTCCATAATCTCGTGCAACAACTTTAATTGCCTCTCCTGCTTCAATTCTTCTGATGGCTTTTAATTTTTCTTCAATAGGAAGGACAATTCTTTTACGCTTGTTTTGCTCTATTATAATACGACAAACAAAAATTCAAACAAAGCAGTTCGTATTAATTACACTTAACTACCAGAACTCCAACTAAATAAATTATGTGAGTATACTCGTACTTCTCCGTAGTAAACGCTATAACGCACTGCATTCACGCAAATTTACATGCTGAAAGAGTCCAAAAACATAAATACTGGAACCCCTCACACAGGCCAGGAGGATTCCCCAAAGGCCCCGACGATTTTAAATGGAAATATGTACATACATATTTTAGAAGCTCGGTTAATACGCAGCGTAGACGCGCGTACCTCGGATAATCAGGTTCTTAGATTGGCTCGGTTAATCCGGAGCTCGGATAATCGCGATTTGATTAATCGGGGTTCTACTGTATATATATATATATATATATATATATATATATATATATATATATATATATATATATATATATATATATATATATATATATACTAGTGAGTAGGGTAAAAAATAGGGTAGCCTTAGTGTGACAGAAGAGTGCGCAATAAAAGGTCTTGAATACTCAATGTGAATTGCTTTCGCCCATGTATATGGGCTTCATCAGAAGTTCTACAAAAGTTACATAGGATCTATTAGTTATTGTTCTTAATACTAAAAGTATGTTAAGTAAGATCAGCACATAAGCATGATATCGCTGGGGAACTAAATATCCACATCCTAACAATAACGCATTTAGGGAGACGTGGATTAATTAACGATGAAAAATTTAATCCAACGAATTTTCATCTGCGAAACATGTTAAAACTTAACGAAATCGACAGATTTTTGAAATGTCATCACAAACCATGAAAAATGGATCATGTACAACAATACTGTGATGGTAAAGCCAAGATTAATGCCAAAAAAAAACAACTGATACTGTGTGTTTGGTGGAATTGGAAGAGGTCGTATATCATGTGATTCTTTAACCTAGCCAAATAATTGATTCGGATCTTTAATATCTCTCTCTAATTGAGAGAAATAGGCCCGAATTGATCAACAGAACAGGCGTTGTCTTCCATCATGACAAGTCTAGACCTCATATATATTCGAGGATTCGGAAGAAATTAATACCTCTTGGCTGGAAAGTTTTGAGGCATTCACTAAACATATAACCAGACCTTGCACTATTTGTTTTCGTCTATGCAGAACTCTCTTCATAGTAAAAAGTTGACTTCAAAAAGGGCTTGGGAAAATCGCTTGGTTTAGTTCTTCGCTCAGAAATAATATGTTTCTATCAGCAAAAGTTTGGCGATCAGAACGACACGTAATTCATTTCGTAAACTATTTAAAATTGAAAAAAAGGCTGTTGAAATTTTGACTAAACAAGGCCAGATATTTTTTCGCCAACTCACTGTAATAATTAAACGAATAAGCTATTTTTTGATTTTAGAAAATTTACTGCCTAGAATGATGTTTGTTCTAACTATTTATAAATACAAGTATATGGTATACGTTACATATATGATTATAAGTTTGTGTTCTTTTGTAATATTCTTACAGGCTATTATTATGCTTAAAGTATTTACGTTTGACTTTTTTCTTCAATATGGACCTATGTTATTTATTTGTAGCTGTGTAAGTATTAAACAACATTTATCTGTAATCACTATAAAACAAATAACCGGTCAAGTGCAAGTTGGACTTATGCAGTTAAAGTCCGTTTGTTTGGAGTTGATAGCACACAACATGGATTATAAACATTAAAATGTCATCATAAGCGACCAAAATTTTTCTACCAATTATTTGCATTTTAGTTTTAATCACCTTTATTTTCTATCACTATACAATAGTGTAACCTGTTTCTAAAAAATATTTTATTGCATGCCTTCTAAACTTTACAATACACTAGATAAATCAACGCATTTCAAAATTTATTTTAGTGAGTAAATGATGAAACTAAAAATCTTATTTGTATGCTAAAGGCCTAAACGAGTACAATTAACAGTTCTTAAAAGTAGAAATCTACAGTGTTATAAAGCTCAATGATAACACAGCCCACAAAAAAAAAGTGGGGTATACTTTTGATGCGATATATCAGATCCGTAGTATTTTTGCCCGCTGATCACGAATCTGACGTCAGAATATCGCCATCACATCTCAATTTTTTTCTAACCTCAAAAAATAGGTAAAAATTAGTAAAAATTAAGAAAAATATACTCCTAAAAAATTGATTCAAGCTTTTTCATGAATCCAAAGATTATTAATATGTATTCGGACACGCTAAGCTAATATTCATCGGTTGGATTAAGCCATACAGTTCTGTTTTCTTTCTAACCTCAATAAATCAGACAGATATAATGCTTCTCGAATGCAAAAACGAATTCAAATTAAAATTCAACCGATCCTTACCAAATTTGGTACACGGGGATTTTTTGGGTCGCTGATCACGAATCTGAGGTTGGATTTGCAAAATTCAAGATGGCTAGAATTGCGAAGGTTAGACCCGCGCCTAACTTTCCTTTTTTTGGCTGTATCTTGTTCTTTTTTCCGCGAATGACCTATTCAAAGGCTTTCTGCCCAAACGCTTTTGAGGACTTGTTTCTCTTTTTAGCGACCAGCAATAGTCCGCTAGCATATGGTCATCCCATCGTCCTTGATACCGATTTTCTATGATTTTCAGATCTTGGTGAAAACGTTCCCCTTGCTCCTCACTGTAGTCACCAAGATTATCTGGGAAATCATCGATGTGGGAGTCCAGGAAATGTAGTTTTAGATTCATTAAGCAACCTAATGTTTGAAAATTTTTTACCATTTTCTCGACTATTTCTTTGTACTTAGGACTTTTATTATTTCCCAAAAAGTTTGTTGCGACTTCTTTAAAACTAAGCCAAGCAGCTTTTTCAACTTTATTCATTTTAGTAACAAATAATAAATCTTGAAACAATTTTCTTATTTGTGGCCCGTCAAATACGCCTGCCTTAATTTTAGCTTCAGAAAATTTCGGGAAATTTTTTATGCAAATATTTGAAACATGGGCCGTTTGTATCTAATGCTCTCGTGAATTGCTTCATAAGTCCAAGCTTAATGTGAAGCGGGGGAATAAGAACTTTTCCTGGATCTACTAATGGTGGAAACAATACATTATTTTCACCAGGAGTGAACGATTCTCTTGTTGGCCAAATTTTTTTTCTTATAATGACGTTCCCTGTCTCTGCTATTCCACAGACATTTATAACAGGGATAAAGTGTAAACCCTGACTGTTGGCCAAGCAATATTGTTACAATTTTCAGATCTCCACAAATTTTCCAGTTATGATCAGCAAATTTTATTTTTATCAAAAGCTGCTTCATTTTTTCATATTGCTCTTCCATAACTGTGGAATGAGCAATCGGAATGGGAGCGTAAACGTTGGTATTATGCAGCAAAACTGCCTTAATGCTCCGTTTAGAAGAATCAATGAACAGTCTCCATTCTTCAGGATCGCATGAGTTATTTTGAAATTCATCCATTAGACCTTTTACATCGGTACAATATGAAAGTGACAATTCCTCGTCCATTGTGAAATATTTTCGAAATTCTTCATCTCTGTTTCTATAATAAGAAAATCGTAGCTTCTGGCTTAAGTAAATGTCTTTTCTTTAAAAAGGAAGCAAGATGCTCTGAACCATCTTTGGATAAGCCTAAATCTCTGACCAGATCACTAAGTTCTGACTGTGATACGAGTATTGGTTCTGGTTTACGGTTGTATGGTAGAAATTCTTTATCTGTGTCACTAGTATATGATAGGTTGTCACTAGAACATTCATTAGTAACAGTGTTTGAATCTTTTTCGATAGTCTCAATGTTTTCGGCATGAACTGATAAGGTGAAATCATTTGTTTCCATAACATCAGCATCAAGTGGTTCAGGAGGCGGAATTAGTTTAGTTGGTCTTGTTACTGTCGAAACATCGTTATAAGTAAGAGTGCTTTTATTTTTTCGGTTATGCCTAGATACAACATTCATACAAAAGTAGCAATCATTTTCACTGTATGGTCTATTCCATATTGCTGGTCTGGAATATTTAATCGCCTTCTTATTGATGTACAACATTATTTTGCAAGAACTGCAAATGATGTGGGGAACCCAATCTGTATCCTGGTGCTGTATTTCAATGTTAAAACAATCCTTATATAAGGTTTTAATCTTATCCGTTATCGGTGACCCCATTTTACTCAATACGTGTTGACAGCAAATATAACAAAATGAATCACTGTTTTTATCGCACTTATGAAAAGTCCTTGTACCGTGAGACCGTTTTCTTGTAGCATTATACTCTACATGAGCCAAGTCACCCACACATGAAGAGCTACGGTCGCTGGATGACGACGGCTGCGGGCCCGCTTTCCCACCCTGACCAACCGCCGATACTGGGTTTCCGAGTCCCTGCATCGTAATTCTCTTTCTTCTACCTGCCATGACGGCATCTAAGCCGTTATCCAGGGACTCTGCCGGCTAGTGGAGTAACACCGTTGCCCACCGTCACCACGTGGAGGTGCCCTGGATGCAGGTAGAAGAATAAAAATCGACCGATGAATTTTCTCGGCGTTCAAAATGGCGCGAAAACATCTGCCATCTTGAATTTTGCAAATCCAACCTCAGATTCGTGATCAGCGACCCAAAAAATCCCCGTGTACCAAATTTGGTAAGGATCGGTTGAATTTTAATTTGAATTCGTTTTTGCATTCGAGAAGCACTATATCTGTTTGATTTATTGAGGTTAGAAAGAAAACAGAACTGTATGGCTCAATCCAACCGATGAATATTAGCTTAGCGTGTCCAAATACATATTAATACATCTTTGGATTCATGAAAAAGCTTGAATCAATTTTTTAGGAGTATATTTTTCTTAATTTTTACTAATTGTTACCTATTTTTTTTGAGGTTAGAAAAAAATTGAGATGTGATGGCGATATTCTGACGTCAGATTCGTGATCAGCGGGCAAAAATACTACGGATCTGATATATCGCATCAAAAGTATACCCCACTTTTTTTTTGTAGGGCTGTGTAAAAATAAAATTGTTTGGGATTTTAGCAGTTATATAATTAACCAAAGTACTTAGTAGGTAGGTGCCTTTCAGTTTTGCCCCGATCAAACTTCGCGAAATCTGTAAATCTGCATTTTCTCTGCGAGAAAAAACAATGATACTTAACGTCCACGATGCCCTAGTGCATCAACAGCCAATAAGCCAAGTTCGTGAAATTGTGGAAACCTGTGCCAATATGACGGGAGTTATATCAGCAACTATTTATAGATTTTTAAAAGAAAGAAAACGCAGTCCTTGCAACGAACCTCAAGATCACAAAGAAAAGGAGCCCTTAGAGGTCGATGAAGACTTTAAAAACGCAATAAGAAGAAAAGTACACCATTTTCTTGTTAAGAAAGAAATACTTATACTATGTTACATAGAGTTATGCAAGAAATCAGAAAAGACCAGGACTTACCAGATTTTAAAAAATGGAAATTATCCTTCATCACCTGAATTTTCATTGGGAAAAACACAATAGAAAATCTGTTCATATTGATAAAACATAAATATTTTTTTTGGGAAGAGGATATCTACAAGCAATCAGAAAATTTCGAGCCGAAGAAAGAAATATTTTTTATTTAGATGAGACTTAGGTTAATGTGGGACAGTGAAAAAATTTTGGATTGGCAAAAAAATTAAGAGTGACCAACAAGCTTTTATGGAAGGTTGGTCAACTGGATTTCAACCCCCTTCAGGAAAAGGTTGCAGGCTTATTGGTAGTGAAAAACGGATTTCTCGACGGTGGCTTGTTGGAATTCGAATCAAAGTCGACTAAAGATTACCATAAGGAATTGACGGCTGATGTTTTTAAGGAGTACTTCCAACAAATGGTTGAATGTATGCCAAAAAAATCAGTTATAATATTAGACAATGCCCCATACCATTCTCGATTATTAGAACGACCCCCGACAACTTCATGGAAGAAAGCGGATATTCTTCAATGGATAACAGACAACAATCTCAAACATAACGTTGGTTTGGTTGGCGGAACTTCTCAAATTTGCGGAATAAAATAAGGCACAATTCAAGAAATACGCAGTCGATGAGATGGCAAAGGAACGAAATATTACAGTGCTTAGATTACCTCCATATCATTGCGAATTGAATCCCATAGAGCTGATATGGGCACAAATGAAAGGTTCCATTGCAAAGGAAAACACCACATTCAAACTTTAAGACGTAAGGCAATTATTACTCGCCGGAATAGAGAGGCTCAAACAGGATAATTGAAAAAATGCCATTAGACGTGTTATAGAAAAAAAAATAAAGCGTGGAAACTTGGCATATACATCGAAGAAACTGTGGAAATAGAACCCATAATTATCAATTTAGGAGAAGTCGAGTCTCGATTTTTTATGTTTCTGATACATGATTCTCACAAAATCTGAAAAAAAATCTTTGGTGTCAATGAAAAAAGATAGTTAAATAATATGTCTTGTTGTATCTAATAATGATTACATCCTGACATATATTTTTATTACTAGCCATCACTATTGCATTTTATAATTATTGATCACAACGCGTATAAAAGGAATTAATAATAAATTCGTATTCATTGTCATGTTATTAAATCAGGGCGGCAATTTCCATTACATTTTAGAAAACTTTATGGACCGTACGCTCTTTAAGTCGAAGTTTACGAAATTTAGAGAGACAAATTTGAGTATCAGGAAATTCAGCTGTAAATTTTTTGGGCAAATCACAGAGCCTGAATAATAATAATCTTTTTTATACTTTGAGTTGTTCACAATTATCACGAATAGATTTATAATTTTTGATTCCAGGCATGTCTTTTTTAACATCATCGGATAAATGAAAGTTTTTTACTTTTTCAATGGTTTTGAACATGGGATCGCGACCGATTTTGCTTGGTAGTCGCGTTCCGTGTCCGAAATTTGCTCTAATTTCTTTAGAGTGCGATGCCATTCGACCAGATATTTGCAGTTTTTCTCGAATTTTTTTTAATTGTCTAATCCGGTGGCAGAGTAGTCAAAACTTCGATTTTTTCTCTGCGTGTCGTTTTTTATCAATGTCCTCTGGATTATTTGTCAATCTGGAAATCGTATTAATATTTGTGTGGCGTTCTTCTTGAGGCAGTTGATAAAAGCGTTTTTCTGTATTGATGGCTCAACATATTCTTTCAAAACACCATTGATTTTTTCAATTTTCAAAGCATCATCCCCCTCACTACAACTGAAAGTTGGATCCGATTTTCCATCATCATCGCAAAAAAACTTCTTTTAGCTCTTTTTCATCAACGTTTGCGGTTGCCACATTTTTTCTTGACACAACATTAAATGTTTTCGTAACACTTTTCTCCGATAAGAATCGCACATATGTAAACCAATAAAGTTTTTCGTTGCACTTTTCACCAATCTAAAATAAATTCTTCGTGGCGCACTTGTGTTCTTTTTAGTGTTCCGTACGGAACACTTATAAGATCGCTTCGGTGTCTGTCTGTCTGTCTGTCTGTCTGTTTGTCTGTCTGTCTGTCTGTCTGTCTGTCTGTCTGTCTGTCTGTCTGTCTGTCTGTCTGTCTGTCTGTCTGTCTGTCTGTCTGTCTGTCTATCTGTCTGTCTGTCTATCTGTCTGTCTGTCTGTCTGTCACACCCGATTTTCTCCGAAACTATTTGACATAGAAAGATGAAATTTGGTAATAATATAGGAATTGATGGCCTCATCAGAGCCATGTAGTTTTGAGAATTAAATTTTGACTTAAGGAGTTAGTTTTAGGGGGTGAAGTCGGAAGTGAAAAAAAATTTTTTTTACTAGGTCATCGAGTGTGGTGTAAAATGAAAGCTTTTGAAAACACGAGTAAAAAAAATATATATATAATATTATACTTGTGCGCACTTTTCTTTGTATTATTTTTAAAAATTCGCGAAAGATCGCTGTCCCGGGCCTTATCTCGAAAAGTACTTATCAAAAAATTTCGAAAAAATTCTGGAATATTCTCCACGGGGTGTAGATTGAACGAAAATTATCACGAGTGCATTATCTTTAATAATTTATATGGTACATAAAAAAACAAAAATTTCAAGGTCATCAGATTTCAGTAAAGATTGGAAACAAACTTTGTTGAAAACTCATTTGGGGTGTGTTTTGTGAAGTCACTGATCATTTTATACCACCGTAACATAAATTTTGACTTAAGGGTTTTGTTTTGAGGGGTGATATCGGAAGTGAAAAAAAATTTTTTTTACTAGGTCATCGAGTGTGGTGTCAAATGAAAGCTTGTGAAAACACGAGTAATATATATATATATATATATATATATATATATATATATATATATATATATATATACATATATATATATATATATATATATATATATATATATATATATATATATATATAATGTAATACTTGCGCACACTTTTCTTCGTATTACTTTTAAAAAATCGCTGTCCCCTACCTTATTTCGAAAAGTACTGATCAAAAAATTCTGAAAAAATTCTGGAATATTCTCCACGGGGTATAGATTGAAAGAAAATTATCACGAGTGCATTACCTTTAATAATTTATTTGGTATATAAAAAAAAAAACAAATTTCAAGGTCTACAGTTTTTAGTAAAGATTGGAAACAAACTTTGTTGAAAAGTCATTTGGGGAGTGTTTTGTGAAGTCACTGATCATTTTATACCATCCTAACAATCAACGTACGGAACACTAATTGTGCAAGTTCAACTTGCACTTGACCGGTTTTTTATAATAAAATTTTGCGTTTTGCAAAATAACCTGACGTTCTGGAATTTTTTGAGTATTTTTTTAGTTTTCAGAACATCTAAATACATAGAAATCAGTTGAAAACATCCAGACAGCATTTTTGTTGCAGACCTGTGTAATTAAACGAAGTAGCTATTTTTAGTGTTACGTATGGAACACTTATAAGATCACTTCGGTGTCTGTCTGTCTGTCTGTCTGTTTGTCTGTCTGTCTGTCTGTCACACCCGACTTTCTCCGAAACTATTTGACATAGAAAGGTGAAATTTGGTAATAATATAGGAATTGATGGCCTTATCAGAGCCATGTAGTTTTGAGAATTAAATTTTGACTTAAGGGGTTAGTTTTGGGGGGTGAAGTCGGAAGTGAAAAAAAAAAATTTTTTTTCTAGGTCATCGAGTCTGGTGTCAAATGAAAGCTTGTGAAAACACGAGTAAAATATATATATATAATATTATACTTGCGCGCACTTTTCTTTATATTATTTTTAAAAATTCGCGAAAAATCGCTGTCCCCCGAGTTATCTCGAAAAGTACTTATCAAAAAATTTCGAAAAAATTCTGGAATATACTCCACGGGGTGTAAATTGAACGAAAATTATCACGAGTGCATTACCTTTAATAATTTATCTGGTATATAAAAAAAACAAAAATTTCAAGGTCATCAGATTTCAGTAAAGATTGGAAACAAACTTTGTTGAAAACTCATTTGGGGTGTATTTTGTGAAGTCACTGATCATTTTATACCTCTGTAACAAAATTTTTTTATTTTAAAAGCAATCAACGTACGGAACACTAATTGAGCAAGTTCAACTTGCACTTAATCGGTTTTTTCTTCTGAGGACTGCAAAATGAAGTTGCTCGGACTATTTTAGAGTGTTTGCACTCGTTATAGTTGGTATTACGTCACGAAAACTTCAAAAGTATTGGAGAGCAATATTTCCGTGCCGACGGAGCTATCGGAATAAAACAAATGACACTAACTTTGTTTTAACAAGCGCGCGCCAATGCATTGGTCGCGGCAGCGAGCGTGTCGAAATATCCGCGCCGCGCCACAAAAACCCAAATACTTACAAAGTTAAGTCCGATCCTAAAGATTTTTTTTGATATTTTGTAAGAATTATGTATCAGAAATATAAAAATCAAAAAAAAAAGGTTTTAAAACGATCGAGAACATTAACAAAAATGCTTATAACGAATTTTTTTTTCCATCTAATATTTTATTTTTGTAAAGTTTTACGTAAACCCTACAAATTTCAGGTAATTCGATAAAGTATTTTTCGCATAATTAATTTAGGAAAAATAATTTCCTAAATTTTTAAATTGAAAAACAATAACAAAAAAATTGAATTTTGAAAAACTATTACGTGGACCCTTTAGAGCAGGGGTCGGCAACCTTTTAACTAAGGGTGCCAGTTTTCATCCATACAACATTTTGCGTCCCACATAGGTACTTACTATAACTAATATTAACAAAAATTAACTTAAATTAACTTCAAATATTGCTTTTAGAAGGTTTAATTACAAAAAAATTTTAACACTTAATAAATAATGTTATTATATTAGTCTTAGGACCTAGTGTGAACCCTGTGCTAGAAGTTCTTTAGAGAGTTTTTTTATATCCGGTTCATGTCTGGTTATTTTCAGTGTCACACATGCTTCCGAGTTGACTGTTGTCAGCCTGCTTCGGTACGGGTTTAAAATCACTCTCATATATGGGAAAAAAGTTGTTCACAGGTATAGGATGATCCGAAAGCTGTAAGCATGGCAAACGCTACTTTCTTAAGACAAATAAATTTCTCTGGTAAACTCATCCAACAACTGAGTATCTCGTTTGAATGGTTCTGGCAGTCACCTTCTAATACCCTTCTTAATTCTATAAATTTCGTGTTCCATAACTCGGAGCTTTTAAATTCAATGTATTGAAGATCAAAATCATTAATGTCCATCCATGAGAAAAGAGATATGTCAAAGCAACTGCTGGAAAAATCCATTAAATCTGGTTTGATTAAAAAAGCGAACATAGGACTATGTTTATCAAAATCCTGACCCCTCTCGATAAACTCCTCTCTTAAATTAGTCATATATTTAAGAATTTCGTCTATTAGTGCACCATCCTCGACACTGGGTATATAAGTTTTTAAATTTGGAAAATATTTATATGTGTTTGTAGTAATATCGCTGATAAATAAATCTATTTTTAATTTAAATGATTTCCAGGATTCGTATAAATCCAGAACTGTTTTGCCTGAACCTTGTAACTTTAAGTTGAGTTCACTGAGATGGTTGGTAATATCAGTAAGAAACGTTAACATACAGATCCAGTTCTTATCTTCTAGTTCAGGATAAGCATCCACTTGATTTTTTTTCCAACAAGAACGATTTAATCTCGCCCAGACATTGCACAAATCTAGAGAGCACTTTACCACGGCTGAGCCAGCGCACATTATTGTGCAATGGTATATCTGAATATGCACTTTCTAATTCATGCAGAAACGCCTTAAATTGTCTATGGATCAGTGAAGAACGACCGACAATGTAGTTAACTATTTTAACCACCCTATCCATCACGGATTTTAAACTTCCAGCGGAGATTTTAGCGCATAAACTCTCTTGGTGAATTATGCAATGAAAATTCAAAACTGACGACCCATGCGTTCAATAAGAAGGGAAACAAATCCTTTATGTCTTCCAATCATAGCAGGAGTGCCATCTGTCGTTACGCAAAAAAATTTATTTAAATAAATGTTCAGCTTTTCAAAATGTTTAACAAATTCTGAAAATATATCCTTTCCTCTTGTAGTTCCCTGCAATGGGAGCAGACAAATCAGCTCTTCATACACACTGCCATCATCGAAGTATCACGCAATGATTGCCAGACGGGCAATGTCGTTAATATCGACACTTTCATCCAATGCTACACTAAATACAAAACACCGTTTGATAGCGTCTCTCTGCTATTTTTGGACATTTTGTGTCATTTCGGTAATTCGTCTCTCGATGGTCCGCGCTGATGCCGGTATATCCCTAATCCTGGCCAATATTGTATCCTTATTGGGCAAGTCATCGAATAAAATCTCGCCAGTAATCAAAAATGTTTGCTTCATAAATTCTCCGTCAGTGAACGGCCTACCCTTTTGTGCCAACGACTGTGCAATTTTGAAACTGCATTGAGTTACCTGATTTTCTCCTTGGAAAACTTTGCTAAAGAATGTTGACTGTTTCTCGTATTGTTTACTTGCTCTTTGTATTGCCTCCCTTTTATCAGCGTTATCTTTAAGTGACGATTCATGTTTTATCTGGAAATGTCGTTGAACACTAGATGTCCGGAAAACTATGCTTTCCCGACATAAGACACAAATGGCCCGATCGTTTTGCTGTACAAAACCGTAATCTGTTGTCCATGAAGTTTGAAATGATCGAACGTCTACCTTCTGTTTCTTCGCGGCCATAACGCAACGTAATTTTAATTTTTAAACTTTTCGACGACTATTGACTAGAACGGATGTTACTTCTATACTAAATGATCCAAACGTGTAACCGCTTGCTATATATAGAAAAATAATGTTTCCAGAATATTCCAATAATTACGTTTATTAAATTTCTTAGAACAAAAATTATTATCTACAACTACTATTTGTTCTTCAGACATTTCTAAACTAAATATAAGAATTGGTTTATTTTCATTTAAAATTATATTTTCACATAAATTTATAGCAATTATTGCAATCAAAGGGCCGCCTAGAAGTTAAATCTAACAAAAACTAAAGTTCGGCCATATAAAAAGAGTTGCGGCACGCGTCGGAACGATTGAAGTCAAGTCAAACAAAAACCGCCTTATAGCGGCTCTTTTGATCTGAATTGAGGACGTTTATTTGTGTTTTTGCCTAGGCTTATATTTTGAGGCTTGCTGTCTTTAATAATTGCCGAAATTAAAGCCAAACCAATGCATTCAGTAAAATTATAAATTACAAAATATATATTTTGTAGTTTTTGGTAATAATATGTAGTGACCTATGTAATATATCTTTTTTGTTTGTATCGTTAAGTAATACTGTCTTCGATTATTTACTTAATTTCGATACATGTCACAGATTACAGAATTAATGTGTAAACTTTGAATAGGTACGCGTGCCATTCAAAATTGCTTGGTGTGCCAGAGATGGCACGCGTGCCATAGGTTGTCGACCCCTGCTTTAGAGGGTGCTAAGAACTACTCATTTTTATAAACAACAATGATTTTTGCGAGATTGTGAAAAATCGAGTGACCACTTGGTGAATTTCTGACCGATAGTTAAACCTTTAAACTTATTTGCAGTTTAAACACAAGTGATAGTAATATTTTTAATTTAAATGGACCTTTAATTTTTATTGGGCATCTTAATTTTATTTAAGAAGGAAGTATGGGACCTCTGGCGATAATAATTTAAGCCTTGAAAACGAGTAATTTGATAAGAAAATTGCACTCATCTTGCAAGTAACGGTGTAAATAAAAACTATTTTTTTTTTTTCGGTATCTTAATTTTATTTAGCTTTCTGAGTAAGTATGGGATCTTTGGTGATAATAATTTAAGCCTTGAAAGCGAGTTTTCTTAAAAGAAAAATGCACTCATCTTGCAGGTAACCGAGTAGCCGCAGCCCAACATTTTATAGGAAGGAAACTGTGAAAACATAGGCAGGATTTCAGTATTTATTACGAATTAATCACGCCTGTTTAACGCCAGATTTTACTTTCCTCTACTCGTAGCTATGAATTCATTCAGTATAACATTGCGATGTTTGGCTATAAATATCTTA
The DNA here is from genome assembly GCA_019049505.1 of Pachyrhynchus sulphureomaculatus. NCBI lineage: Eukaryota > Metazoa > Arthropoda > Insecta > Coleoptera > Curculionidae > Pachyrhynchus > Pachyrhynchus sulphureomaculatus. The sequence continues at coordinate 196,558,701 of CM032456.1, forward strand.
AAAGTATAACCTCTTTCATACATTAAATTATTAAATTAGCTTTTGTCCGTTAAGTCTGTTTTAATTACGATCTGTATTTTTTCTTTAATTGTCATAGAATTGTTCAGTTTTTATCTAATCATAAATATAAGATTTGAAATAAAAAATTTGTTGTCAATTACATCAGAAGGATTTTGATCGTCTAATTTTACAGAAAAAATGCAACATATTTAATTGTTAATGTTAGTTGTTTCTCTAAGTAGTTTTCCTCTTTCGAGTAATTCAGGTATTTAATGAAATTTTTTAGGCTTCGTTTTCACTATTTATTCTACGGTTTACGTACCAAAGATGGTGGACACTAATCAAAGTTTATAGAACTGATTTTTCATCGGATTTAAGTATGATCAACATGTATCTAAAAAGAGAAATTCTTGCAAAAACTAGAAAAGTGGAGATTTTTTTTTTATGTGACTGCATTCTGCACAATATAGTATTTATAATAATTACCAATATGTGGGTTAAGAATCCGGACGCATTTTGCAATATATCTCCTTTCCTGCAATCCCATGCACCTAAAATGATAATTCCAATAATAGGGATTTCTGTAATAACATCTTATATAGCAAGTATGATGTTGTGGTATGTCCCATATTATTATGTGATGATTGCGATTTTAATAAAGTGTCAATTTTATGCTCTGAATAATTATGTTTTACATACTTTTGAAAAGAAGAAAATAGTTTTTCCAAATAATTACCAGAGATATGTTACACGAAATCTTAAGATCATCGTTAAACGTCATCAGAAAATTGTGATGTAAGTTTTTATATGAATATGTATTTATACATAACATTACACTAGTCAAGAAAAAAACTTTCTCTTTCTCTTTCTACTGAGTTACAATTACAATTTATTGAATTTAAGTTCTTACTAGAAGTTGGTAGTGGCTTTTAGAACTATGCCATCATGCCAAAATATGAAAATTATTTAAATATTTTGCCAAACTGCCAAGACATCCGCTGAAGGCGCTAGCCAATTCTTTGCATGATGTAGGCAGTTGTAATCAACAATATAATTTTTACAGCGTCTGTAAGATGTCGCTTACAACAAAAAATACATCCAGACACATAGGACTAGAAACAGTGCTTGAATAGAGTATTAATTAGAATTTTTAAAAAGTTTTTAGAGCTCTTTCAGTAAAAAGTTGTAAGATTTTTATAGCAGAATAAAAGATAACAAAGAATAAAAAAAAATAGACCAAGTAGTACAATAAAAAATAATCTTTATATTGATTTAGGCAAACAAATAATTAATATACTTATTTATATTTTGCATTTCTTTTTTTTTAGGAATCATAAAAATTTTCTAGAGTTTGCACTGATGGGTTTTTTCATTTTGGCTGTAGCAGTAATTTGCACAACTTTATTCGTAAACTTCGCTAGATATTCTGTAAGTTAATTATCGATATCTATATCTATATCTGTATATATATATATATATATATATATATATATATATATATATATATATATATATATATATATATGGTAATGATTTTTTCTTGGCTTTAAGGTTACGTGAATTAAAACTTCAATTTACATGTATGTTTACGTTTCAATCAACCTAGTGATCTTTTTCAAAACATTTAATTTCATTAATACAACCGGTAACAATGTCCATATGTATCGCGTACCCTAAAAAACCAAACCATGATTGCCTATGCAATAACAATGTTATAATTTGGCTTACCTTAGGATGTAGACTTTGAAAGATTTTTATTTTCTTGTCAATAATTAAAACATTTTAAAAGTCATATAGACAACACACTTTTTACATTTTAAAACTCTACAGCATTTAAAAATTATTAAAACGGTGTTACTTTATCATTATACTTTAAAAAACTGAAAAATATATTCGATTCAGATTGTTAATTTCTTTTTTGTCGTTTATGGAATTTTGATTTTTGTGGATAAGGATGGATTCTAAGATTTCTCTTTTTTTAGTATGATTTTCGGAACTCAAGATTTTTATGCTTTCGTAATTAAATGTGTGTTTTTTTTTTCCTTTTCATGTGTATTTAATGAAGTTACGTTATTTTTATCGTACTTCTGGCCTTTTATACGGTTTTCCAAATATTTACTGGTTTGTCCAATGTGTATTCCACTATAATTATTACATGGAATTTCGTAAACAATGTTACTTTTTTGTTTTTTGGTGTTGGTGCTTTTAATTTTGAAAAGTTGTTATCAAGGAGGTTATAGGCTTTATGAGCGATGTTGAAATTGTATCTTTTGAAAAGTTTTTCAATTTGATGTCAGAAATTATTTAGATATGGTAAAACAATATATTTTTTAGTGTCTTTTTGTTTCTGGTTTGCTGTTCCGGTAAAACTGTAAAATTTGTGAATGCGCTTTTTAAAAATCTTTTTGATTAGAGATAACGGGTACTTGTTTAATATTAAAGCGTTTTTGGCTTTTTGCGTCTTCTCAATATTCTGGATCTGATAAGGAGATTGTACGGTCTGCCAATCCTATTACGACAGATTTCCTATGTTTTAACGGATGGTTAGAATTATAATTTAAGTTTTTTTTGTATACCAAGATTTTTTATGTTTTTATTTATGTGAAATAACGTTAAATCGAGGTAATGTATTGTTCTGTTCTACTTCTACTATGAATTGTATTCTTTGGTGATAATTATTAAATTTATTTAGGAAATAATTTACTTGGCCTTTTGGAATAGCTATTATGCAGTCATCAACATACCTGAAGAAAAATGGAAATTCAAATTTTATATTTGAGATAATTTCAGATTCTAGGTCTTGCATCACTATTTGCGCAATGACGCTAGATATAGAGGAACCCATTGCGCAACCGTTTATTTGACGGAATAATTTATCTTCGTATTGAAAGTATGTTGAATTCAGAACCAATTCGACTGCCTCAACAAAAACATTTATTGGTATATCAGTAAATAGTTTGATCTCGTTCCATTTTTTTTGATGATATTGCTTGCTAGGTTCAATGGTATACTGGTATACAGTGATACTACATCCAGTGATATTAGTATGTAATCATCTGGGAGTTCCACATTTATTATTTTTTCTTTAAATTGGAATGAGTCTTTAATATAGAAATTATTTTTATAAATTACATTATTAAGTATGTTTTTAAGATATTTGGATAAACTATTAAATGGGTATTGGACACACGAAATTATTGGTCTTAGGGGTTTATTTTCTTTATGTAGTTTTGGGAGGCCATACATTTTTGGGAGAATAGCATTTCTGATTTTTAATGTTTTGGCTATTTCGGGTGAAATATATTGCCTTTTTTCCCGTTTGTCTATTAATTGATTGTTTTGTTTTTGATATATGATATATATATTATCTCTAATCAAAAAGATTTTTAAAAAGAGCATTCACAAATTTTACAATTCTACCGAAACAGCAAACCACAAACAAAAAGACACTAAAAAATATATTGTTTTACCATATCTAAATGAATTCTCACATCAAATTGAAAAACTTTTCAAAAGGTACAATTTCAACATCGCTCATAAAGCCTATAACCTCCTTGATAACAACTTTTCAAAATTAAAAGCACCAATACCAAAAAACAAACAAAGTAACATTGTTTACGAAATCCCATGTAATGATTGTAGTGGAATATACATTGGACAAACCAGTCAATATTTGGAAAAAACCGTATAAAAGGCCACAAGTACGATAAAAATAACGTAACTTCATTAAATAAACGTAAAAAGGAAAAAAAAAAAACACACATTTAATTACGAAAGCACAAACATCTTAAGTTCCGAAAATCATACTAAAAAAAGAGAAATCTTAGAATCCATCCTTATCCACAAAAACCAAAATTCCATAAACGACAAAAAGAAATTAACAATCTGAATCGAATATATTTTTCAGCTCTTTAAAGTATAATGATAAAGTAACATCGTTTTAATAATTTTTAAATGCTGTAGAGTTTTAAAATGTAAAAAGTGTGTTGTGTATATGACTTTTAAAATGTTTTAATTATTGACAAGAAAATAAAAATCTTTCAAAGTCTACATCCTAAGGCAGGGGTGCTCAAACTTGAACTGCTGGCGATCTACCTCAATATTGTTAGACTACGATCGATCGACTCTGAGAGGCTGCAAGTAAGTGTGATGCAGGATTGTCGTCTAGGTTTGAATGCATTGTGATGTCTGTCAAAAATGCCAAATCAGTCAGCCATTTTCCGTTTTTCAGCATCTAAGTGTCATCACCTCTTTCGTCCAGAAAAGCTGTTATTTCGGGCAATAATTCTTGAAACCTTTCTAGGAATTTTCCGCGACTCAACCCCCTGCGTCCGTGTGTAGAACTAAATCAGTGTGTTCAGCTGACTCACTATCTTCCAACTGCAATTTAAAGAGCCGTCGTTGCAAGCTACGTGCACGGATAGAATTCACAATTTTTATTGCAATGCCCATATCTCCTCCATGTTTAGAACTTTTGAACACAAAACTTGTTGATGTATAATGCAATGGAAGGAGAAAAATGAAGGGAAATCTTCATTAGCTCAACACATTGCTGGTGCTTCATCGGTTGTAATGCACACTAGTTTATATATTGGTAGCTTTTAGTTTGTTACAAAATTGAAGAAAACGTCATATATATCTTCGCCACGGGTCTTTCCTTTCAGAGGAATCATTGTCAAAAACTCTTCCTTAGCCGACATGTCATTGAATATCATTCGAATAAAAATACACAGGTGGGCAGTGTCTGTCATATCGGTGGATTCGTCGAACTGTAAAGAAAAGTATGTACATTCTATGATATCATGTTTTAGTTTATCTGCCATGTCCTGACTCATGACTTCAACACGCCTTGTGACAGTCGGACGAGGTAACTGAAGTTCTCTAATAGCAGACATAATCTCTGTTTTATTTTTAAAATCTCCAAATAAAGTCTCACCCCGCTTCAATAAATGCTTCCTTCACAACCAATCCATCATCAAATGGTTTTCTTGTGTTTTGCCAATATATGAGATATTTTAAATGACGCGATCGTTGCAGCTTTTGATTGTTTTGCTGGTCTTGTGAACATGGTTTGTTCTTTTTTCAAACAAGTTATCAAATCACGTACTTTTCGTTTTCTTAATTCACTCTGTGACGGAGAATCCTTTTCATAGTTTTTATGAACCGTTTTATGTTGCCTCTCTAAGTTCCCACGCTTAGGTATTGCAACTGACGCACGGCAAATGAGACAAATGCACTTATCCTTTACCATACAAAAGAAAAATTCTTCCTCCCAATTGTTATTAAAATGATAAGTTTTACTTTTCTTCGCCGCACTCATTTTGGACTATTTATTAATAAACTTTGTATCGATGTATCGCCTTCAAGTTACAACTCAGACAGATTCCTATTCCTGCAGGCGCAACATTTATATCGGCGCGAACGAAGTCTCGAATGTTCCCGTCAAACACGCCGCCCGAAGTTTCTAGAAAAATCGGCGGGAATCAAAAACGCGGCTTTTCTTTGACAAGTACCGCGCATTCCTTTGATAAAGCCGACTTTTGCCGCTAGTAGGGGGTTATTACGATAAAAGAAAGTGATGAGGGGGTTATTCTGGCCTAATTGTGGATCGAATAAATTTTAGTAGTTTATTCATTGTATTTTGTTTTAGTTACCTAAAACAAAATCTGTGAATAGTTCTATATCGGAATTTTTTTCTCGAGATCGATTCAAAAAGCACTCGCGATCGACCGTTTGAGCACCCCTGTCCTAAGGTAAGCCAAATTATAACATTGTTATTGCATAGGCAATCATGGTTTGGTTTTTTAGGGTACTCGATACATATGGACATTGTTACCGGTTGTATTAATGAAATTAAATGTTTTGAAAAAGATCACTAGGTTGATCGAAACGTAAACATACATGTAAATTGAAGTTTTAACTCACGTAACCTTAAAGCCAAGAAAAAATCATTACCATATAAATATAAAAAGAGGGTTAAAGAAAAAATTATTTAAAATATATATATATACAGTAATACCCCGCTTTACGCGAGGGATACGTTCCGAAAAAAAAATCGCGTTAACTGAAATTCGCGTATATCGAGGTTTATGATTAAACATAGTCAAAATTTAATACAAAAAAATACAAATCATTTTAATCAATCACTTTAATTCTAAGAACACTTTATGCAATACATACTCTTATTTTTTACGGAAAAATACATCTATTGTCTTTTGGGTAACGTTTTGTTTACGTTCTTGTAAAATACGTTCATAACACCCAACACTGTTTTTAATTGTTTGACACACGGTCAAGACACGGTCATCATTATTGTCTATACTCTGCAATATGTCCAAACCTGAATAAATTTTTGAAAGTGCATTTTGTATTTCCCCTGAAGATAAAACTTTCTCTTCTACTTGTTCTTCCTCATCGTAGATAGGATTATTCTGTAACTCGATCAGATCTTCATTGCTAATAGGATCGTCGTGCGTTGCTACAAGTTCTACGAGATCTTCTACCGTGACATCTTCAAGTTCAGACCCCTCAATCATTGCAGCAATGTCTTCAAGCACTTGTCTCTGCATCTGGACAATTCTTCTAGGTGCTTCCACTACATCTGGCCAAAGATTTACGCCACACCCCATTCATACAACTCATTTTAACTTCCTTCCAAGCCTCTTCCATGTTGTGAATAGACTTCATAATGTTGTATGACTTCCACCACTCTCGCATAGACTGTCTTCCTTCCCCGTCAGTTTCATGAATTAGTTGGCTAAAAGTGCGGCGATGGTAATAAGCTTTGAAGTTTGCTATTGCTCCCTGGTCCATAGGTTGTAATATTGACGTAGTGTTTGGTGGAAGGAACTTTACGTACACTTTTAAGTCTCTGGGCGTATCAAGTGAGGTTGGATGTCCTGGGGCATTGTCTAAGAGTAATATAACTTTAGGTTCAAGCCCATTTCTGTCACAGTATGATTTGACTGATGGGCAAAAACTATTAGAATACCATTCTTGAAAAATTTCCCGTGTAACCCACGCCTTTCTGTTTGATCGCCACACAACTGGTAGACTTGTCTTGTCTGTGCCTCGCATTGCACGGGGTGTTTCTGAATGGTACACTAGTAAAGGTTTCAGTTTGAAATCACCAGTGGCATTACCACCCAGCAGAAGTGTTAGTCGATCTTTCGCAGCTTTGAAACCACTGGCTTGACGTTCTTCCTTAGAAATGAATGTTCGAGATGGCATTTTTTTCCAGTAAAGTGCGGTCTCATCAACATTGAAGATGAGACAAGCAGGAATTTTCTCTCGTCTAACGAAGTCTTGAAACTTGTCTGGAAACTCAGCTGCAGCTTGAATGTCCGCGCTGGCCGCCTCGCCTGTTATGTGGATATTGTGAAGATTAGAACGCTGCTTGAACCGATGGAACCAGCCTCTGCTGGCAGCAAAAGTCGGAGTGGCACTCCCTTCTCCTTCTTTTGTTTTCAGCATCTCATACAAAGATTTTGCTTTTGTGCATATGAGATCTTGACTTAGTGGTGTGTTCTTCTTATTCAAATCTTCGATCCAGACTGACAGTAATTTCTCCATTCTTTCTAAGATAGATGATCTCGAACGAGAAAGTTTTGTTGCACTTATAGGTGTTGAACCTTCGCTGGAGATTTTAATTTTTTCCCGATTTTTATAAATCGTTCTCACAGTCGATTCTGAGAGTCCAAAATCTCTCCCAACAATTGTTGCTTTGCCTCCATTTTCCATTCTTCTTAACACTTTCATCTTCAATTCCAAAGTGACGCTTTTACGCTCTTTTTTCTTTACAGGCGGCATTTTTAACGTAGGGTTAAATTATGTATGTATGTATCTCCAATAAATATTAAAACAAAACTGCCAGCCGACCGAACTAACATTACGGAACAAATGAACACACGAAACGAACGAGGAAATCCCCATAGAACAAAGTCGAAGGACAGGGAATTCCCAATTCTTCAAAGAGAATATTCAGAGAAAGCGGGGTTCCCCCCGCGACCATAGAGAAGTTAATGACTACATGAGCGCGAAATTTGAAATTCGCGTTATAGTGAAACCGCGCATAACGGGGGTCGCGCTAAGCGGGGTATTACTGTATATATATATATATATATATATATATATATATATATATATATATATATATATATATATATATATATATATATGATGCGCTGCTTCATTTAACACCAATTCTTGAATTAAAACTGTGGTATTATTTTTGATATTATCAAAATGCTGATTTTCTACTCTTTCTAATAAATACCAAAAACATTTGGCTTTCCAAAAAATTTTACTGATTAAAACTATTTTTTTCAATAGAACCGTTTTTGTTTGCTCAGCGACGTACTCGTTGAGCGTTATTCATGCCTATAAAAACACACATGCCAGTGCATTTTCATATCATTTCTTCGTCGGAACTTGAACTGTCAACATCTCTGCTAATTCACTAATTACGTCATCGGAAAATCGATACCACCCCGGAAGAAACGGCATAAGTCATTGTCCTATTGTAAGAATGGCACAGCCAATGTGTAGTCGCTGCGCAACTGTGCCTGAGCCAGTTAGCTATCTCCAGAGTCTACAGACGTTACCAAGAAACTGGTGCCTTTATACGGAGACCAGGAGCAGGAAGAAGAAGATGTACCTCGGAGCGAGATGACCGATTCATTGTCAAACAACTCTAAGAAAACGCCACTTGACCGGCGTTGAGGTCCTGCAGGGCCTCCGACAAATTTGTGGTTGGGTTGTCAGTCACTGGATAGTCAGAAGAAGACTTAAAGAAGCTAACGGACCAAAATTGATAGGAGGTTTGTTGGCGATAGCTTCCTGTTAATGCACGAAATGCTAAGCCACATGCTGCTGCATCGGTGCGGCAATCCTGGCTGAAGAGGGAATACCCACATTAGACTGGCCTGCGGGGGGAGTCCTGACCTCAAGCCAATCAAGCACATGCGGAATGAGCTCAAAAGAAGGGTTTGGCCAAATCCAGCCTCTGCATCGCTGAGGGACTTAAAGGTTGCGATGGCGGAAGAGTAGGGAACAATCCTACAGACAGTAGTGAAAAAGCTCACCCGCTCCATGAAAAACCGGCTGGAAATAGTAATAAGGGCTAGGGGGTAACAGAAAATATTGATTTTAATTTTTATCAATAAATTTAATTGTTAAACTTAAAATTTATTTAATTTTTCCTTTCTCTTTTCAATCCTTGTTCTCCTTGTTTCCCCTTTTAATCATTTTAGTCAGTAAAAAACATGAGGTATGTTATAGAATTTGATATCATTAGAAAGATAATAGAATGGGCTTTCAAATGATACTAAAATCCGTAAAAATATATGAACACTAAATTCTAGGATCCGTGTTAAATGAAGCCAAATTTTTTGCTCACCAATATATATATATATATATATATATATATATATATATATATATATATATGTGTATATATATATATATATATATATATATATATATATATATATATATATATGTGTATATATATATATGTGTATATATATATATATATATATATATATATATATATATATATATATATATATATATATACGAGGCATGTTTTTTAAGTAAGTACCGTTTTGCGATTCCGCCGCCGCAGCGATACGGTCGGCGTTCCGCGCATGCGCGCTGGTAACCTACATCTCATGTCTACGCACTGACGCCATTACAGTCTGATTCTTCATTGTATACGTTGTTTACTGAGTGTTTAAGATGCCTCCGACAATCGTGAGTCCCGCCGATTGTGAAGTACGGGCTGTTATACGATTTCTTAGTGCTAAAGGCGTAAAAACCGATCGATATTCATCGTGAGATCTGTGAAGTTTACGGACAAAACATTATGAGTGATGGAATGGTAAGGAAATGGGTGAGAGCATTTAAAGATGGCCGCACAAATGTGCATGATGAAGAACGGAGTGGGCGTCCTTCGGTCGTTAATGAAGATTTGGTGCAGAAAGTGGACGAAAAGGTGAGAGAAAACAGACGCTTTACAATTTCATCATTTGTGCGACTGCTTTCCTCAATATTCTCGTAGTGTTTTGTACGAGGTCAAAACATTTGTGATACAGTGGTTAACAAGTCAGGCGGCAGAATTTTATGAGGAGGGTATTCAAAAACTGGTGCCACGTTATGACAAGTGCCTCAATATTCACGGAAATTATGTAGAAAAGTAGATTAAGGTACAGGCTTTCATGTAAAAATAAAATTATAGCGATATCTTTGTACGTCTTTTTTTAATTCCAAAACGGTACTTACTTAAAAAAACATGCCTCGTATATATGTGTATATATATATATATATATATATATATATATATATATATATATATATATATATATATATATATATATATATGGGTTACAGGGAAAGTCGTCCTAGATAATTAAGGACGTTATAGTTTAGGTCGTTTCTGACCGATTTGACTCTATGACATGATGTCCTAAACTTAACCGTTTTCGAGATATTGAAGTTTAAAGATTTTCTAAAAAAAACATGTTTTTTTTGCTTTTATATCGATTTTTTTTTTATTAGAAGTTCTCGAGTGCGATTTTTTGGTTATTTTTAGTTAGTCTGTATGTCAAGTATCAAAAATCATCAAAAAAATTTGAACTAGTTACTAACAGTTTCAAATGGCGGCTTGTTAATGTTTCTAAATTACGAATTTTTTACCAAGTGTTTCCTACTTTAAATCAATAAAGAGAAAAAAAATGTATGGAAGTTATTCTGCAAATTATTTTAAAAACTTTTACGTCTTTTAGCTATCTAAAACGGTATAATATCTACTGGATCTATTGAAAATTCTAAGAAAATGAGATTTCAATAGGCCCAAATGTAGAGTAACATAATAATAGAATTTAGATACTACCAAAAACCGGTTTACTACCTGCACCTTCAAACAATAAAAAGGGTTGGGTAAGCATATTTCCGGTAGGGGTACTCTCTGTGCGAATGACATTTTCTGTTCACTAAACATTATTGAATGATTTTTAGTCTGCTCATGCGATTCGTCCGTGGTACATGTGCTATACCGTGCTTTTCAAAAATATCTGTGTTTCATCTTCTGACTGTGTGAATTGGCTCGTAACTGGATTTTGATCTCTGCTTGTGAATATGGGAACGTATACCAACGAGGAATATGCTGACATCCTAATGTGTTACGGATTTTGCGAAGGAGTGTCGTCGCGTGCACGTGATGAATACATACTGCGATATCCTACTCGTTGTGTACCGGATGTTAGCGTATTTGATGGAACTTATCGAAGACTACGAGAAACTGGTTCCGTACAAAGACGGCGGACTGACATGGGACGACCACGTATCTTTGACGAAGACGAAGAAAACGAAATATGACGTCTCTTTGAGGTGGACCCAACCACATCTACAAATGTTGTTGCACAACAGCTTGGTATTTCGCAGTGGAAGGTATGGTTTGTAATGCATACTGTTGGGCAACACCCTTACCACTATACTCCCGTGTAAGTCATTGAAGAAGGGGATCCGTTGCGACGATTAGAATTTTGCAGATTTATGCTCAATACCGATGTCGAAGATGCATCTTTTTTTAAGAAAATACTATGGACTGACGAGTCGAAATTCGACAAAGACGGTCTTACAAACTACCACAATGCCCACTATTGGGCTTCTAAAGAGGAAGGCAACCCAAACTAAAAAAGAAAGAAAAAGGATCACAAAAAGATTCAGCTTAAATGTGTGGATGGGTATAATTTCAAATTATTTGGTTGGGCCATTCTTCCTGCCAGATAATTTGAATGGCGAGGAATACGACAATTTTTTGCGGAACGATTTACCTAATTTGATGGAAGACCTACCTATTGGTTTGAGACAAAACATCTACTTTCAACACGATGGCTGCCCAGCTCACTACAGAGGAAGTGTTCGTGCATGGCTCAATGACAATTATCCCAACAAATGGATTGGAAGAGGCGGACCCATACCTTGGCCGGCGAGAAGCCCAGATCTAACACCGATGGATTTTTATGTGTGGGGTCACATGAAAAGTCTCGTATACGACCAGATGACTCCTATCGAAAACGTCGATGTCCTAAGACAAAAAATAATTGATGCGGCTGACGAAATGAGGCGGCACCTCACAACCAGCGTTGTGAAAAGTAATTTAAGAAATAGGGGCGACCATATAGAACATGAATTATAATTAATAAAAAATATTAAATTGCAAGGTTTTTTGTTTTATTTGTGTATTTTTCGTATTTTCACCTAGAACTAAAAATTTACCTTTTGCTACCCGAGCCCGCTTTAGGTGTCATTTCTGTGTACAGTTTTCCTATTAAACTCCTAGTATTATATCTTTTTTGATAGCTAAAAAGACGTAAAAGTTTTTAAAATAATTTGCAGAATAACTTCCATATATATATATATATATATATATATATATATATATATATATATATATATATATATATATATATATATATATATATATATATATATATATATATATATATATATATATATATATATATATATATATATACACGGTAGAATCTCGATTATCTGAAATTAGAATGAATACAATATTGCAGAATAGAACAATTAGTTTACTTATTTTATGTATATGTACGGAAAATCGAAAATAACAGTTTCATTCTTAACTTTAATGTCTTAAAAATGAGGTAATTTTTAACTGCACTCCTTTTGCGTTAGTTCTGTTTTTGGCTGCAATGTCTCTCCAACGCTTGATAAGCAAAACGTCCGCGTCGATTGCATTTTCTTGTTGTTCTACATAAGTTAACGCTTCTTCTAGGGCCTCTAGTCCTTCTGAATGTGACATTTTTACTGGAATGTTGTCAGTGTCTTCTACTTCGTTATCATCATCGTCATCACTGTCTATTTTATTAGCACTTTTGCATACACTTTTAATTACTCTTGGACAGTCATTTCATCTTCCGCACTATCACTGTTTAACCATTCACAAGCATCGGTTTCCGTAACACTTTCACATCCTGATATTCCCTGATATTTTTGTAATAATTTGATGTATCTTTTGTTTCTGCCTCTGAGTAACGTCTCTCCTCCTGTGGAATCAATTTTGACCATGATTTTTCCAGAGTACTACTCTTTACTTGATTCCAGCTGAAGCTATCCAATATATAATATTTTTCAAATTTATCTTTTTTAGACAATCAGTAAGATTGCCACCTTCATCTACTTCTTCTAAAATATGCTCCAATAACAAGCGCCTGTAATTGCGTTTTAAATTTTTCAGTATACCCTGATCCATAGGCTGAATGAGAGAAGTTACAGCAGGAGGCAAAAACATTGCTTTTATTTACCCACTTTCAAGTTGCTCCGCACTTGGGTGAGAGTGGGGCGTTATCTAATAACATAATACATTTTCTAGGATATCCCTGTTATTTAAAAAAAGTTCCACTTTGGGAACAAAATCTTCAAAAAACCAGTCTTTAAATAGAGTCGCGTTTATCCAGGCATTGTTTTGATTTTTATACAAAACAGGAAAAGCATTGCGACGAATATTCTTGAAGGTTCGTGGATTTGTTGACTTACCAATACATAATAATAGGAGTTTGTGTCTTCCAGAAGCATTACTGCATGCAAAAATAGTAATACGTTCTTTGCTACGTTTGTAACCATGTGCTCCAGCTTCCGTTTTTGAAGTTAAGGTATTTGACGGCAACATTTTGTAGTTCAAGCCTGTTTCATCACAATTTGATTTGGTCTGGTTGTAAAGCATGTTCTTTCATAAGCTGCTCAAAATTCTCTGCAAATTTTTTGCAGCAGATACATCAGCCGACAATCTTTCTCCACAAACCTTCAGTTGATGTACACCATGTCTTTTTTTCCACCTGTCTAGCCATCCATCACTTGCAGAAAAATTTACAGGCGCATCAATAACCGGCAACTCTTCGCTTAAACTCACTGCCTAATGTTTTAAAATTGTTCCTTAAATTGGTATTCCGCGTTCTCGATTCTGTGTAAACCATAAAAATAAAGAATCTGATTCTGGAACTACATTCTTCCAGTTCATGAAGATTCTGTAGAGATATCGAAGAAAATAAAAATGTTATTTATGTTTCTTTTCCCTATAATTTCGATATTGAAGGAATTCATTCATAGTGTAATAATGATGAAACTAAGCCATAAATTTTAGAATATATGGATAAATATCCTTAAGTGAAAGTTCGGCATGATCCGTTAACTTGTTAAATTTATTAATTAATATTTTATTAATGTAATGTATCTCTTCGTTTAATTATCTATATAATGCAAAGTTGTAAAATCCATTTGTGAGTCAAACTCACAAATAAATTCGATGATTATCAACCATCAGAACAAGCAGGATTTCGAAAAGACTACAGTACCATCGAGCGGATACAAAACATCAAAATTTTGATTCCAAAATGTAATGAATACAATATCCCAGTTCATTTAGCTTGTATTGACTACACCAAAACCTTCGACTCAATAGAGCTATGGGCCATATTTCGGGTTATGCATGGTGCTAGAATAGATTTAAGATACCTACTTAAATACGTGTACTAAAAGGCTACAATACAAATTAAAATCAATGATATTCTAATAACCGATGAAAGAAATAAGACGTGACACTATTTCGCGGAAGCTTCTTACACTGGCTTTGGAGGACGTCTTTAAATAACTGGATTGGGAGAATAGAGTAATAAATGCTGATGGGAGATAGTTAAGCCAACTACGCTTTGTAGATGGTGTGGTTCTGATCATTTACAGCTTTCAGGAGTTACAAGAGCTGAAGGCAGGTTCAGAAAAATCTGGACTGACTTTGAATTTAACTAAACTAAAATCCTAACTCCAGACGAAACACCAATCAACATTGGAGGCAACAAAATAGAGAAGATGGAAAAATATGTCTACCTGGGTCATGGAATAAGACTGGATAAGGAGAACCAGAGAGTCGAAATGAATAGGAGGATTTCTAATCACACTTCTAACGTCTTGAAAAGTTCTAATCAATTTAAAAACATGTGCATTCTTGTTATAATGATGTATGGGCTAGAAACAGCAACACTAACAGTGAAAACAGCCAATAAACTTCGAATTAGAACGAATCATGTTGGTAGGCACGTTTAGAGGTTAAGTACGAAACAAGGAGATACGTCAATGAACCGAGACAGAAGATAATAAAACGTGTGGCAACTCTAAAATGGACGTGAGTAGGACACGTCGCTAGACCGGAGACGGATAAAAAATTTACGAAACAAATAATACAGAATATACAGGAAAAATCTGAGATAGCTACCAAAAAGATGGATCGATGAGATAAAACAACAGGTCGGTAGAAATTGGCACCAGATAGCCGAGGATAGAATGAAGTAGAAAATACTAGAGGAGGCCTACGTCCAGGAGTGGATGGCGAAAGGCTACTGAAAGAAAAACAAGAAATTCATTAATAGGAAAGGTTCAAAGATTATAAAGTTAGTCCTAGGATATCGCAATTAGCAATTAAGTTTCTATAATCTTCAACTTATTAACGTTAACTCATGTTCTTCAAAACTTAAATATTAGGTTGCAGATAGGTAAACGATATCTTTGTTATTTGGCCACGTGGCAAGGGGCGAAATACCTTTTTGAACCAATTCATTTAACATCCAACATAAGACAGCTTGCAGTATTGAAGCTAAATCAGGTGATGTTCTTTCATTTTCAGATATACCGGTACAAAGTAAAGATAACGCACAATTAGTCATAGCACTTATAGAAAACTAACTTAAATAAATGTAATTATATAAAAACAACACTATGTTTTAATTTCCAATATATTTAAAGTCACTTGACAATTGTTTCACCATACAATGGCTTCTTCAGAAGTAAATAAGAAAGAAAAATATTTGGTGGTTAAATAGTGCTTAAAACTATCCTTAATTACCTAAGATTATGCTAATCATTTTATTATATGATTTACAGACAGAATTATTTTAAGAATGCAAATCTGTGGTACTATTTCCGAGAACTAATAAAGATTAAGTGAATGGTTTAAGTCTACCTGTCCGTTTAATAATTGATTGGAGTTTTTCCGTTTGTTAATTTCAAGACATTCAAGCAAATTTAATTTTTTAGATTTATTTTCTACATGTAGGATTTTTTAACGTGTCATCAAAATTACGAGATTCGTTTATTATATGAGTTGCGTAATGTGAATTGTCCTTATTTTTTAAATAATAACTATGTTTATGTTCTTTAATGCGAGTTTCAAAAGATCTACTAGTTTGTCCTACGTAAGTTTTAGTACAAGATCCACAATTTAATAAGTAAAACTCCTGATTTTAAGGAATTCTTAGATTTGGTTTTGTTATTCAAAATCATACTCCCTAAGGAATTACTGGTTTTGAATGCTATTTTATTGTTCTTTTTTATTAAATGTTTGGAAATTGTTCTAGTTATTTTCCCTGTGTATGTGAGTGTATTAAATTTTCCGCTTTTCAACACTTTTGGGAAATGCTTAAGAACACCTTGTGGGCATTTATATTAATATTTACTAAGGGTAGAGGACAGGAAAAATGAATTAAAAAGAGATAAATTCAATCGGCTGTAGCTGAAAATCATCATTATTCTACAGGGAGAACTGTTAATTTTTTAGAAGCACTCCCTAAATTGATGTATAGTAATAGCAGTGCCTAAACGGCAGTAACAATTTATGTTGGTTTTGAATCGCTGCATGTAGTCCTCGGAGGGAAACAGCCTCGGGAAGTTAATTCTAAATGGATAAGGTTTTTATTATAAATGGGTTCTTGAAGAGGGTAGTACGAGGATTGACAAGCCCAACCTTATACAGTGTGATGATACGACGGACATTTCTAGCATGCTATGTTCTCAACCGAAATTAAGGTTGCTGGTGACTTTCGGGTCCCCATTTAGGCGAATGGTACTCTTTTGGATAAAACATGGAGAGTATGTTTGGAAATACAGGCCCTAACATAGAAGTAATATTACATCGATGGTCAAATTTGAGCATTGCACTGGATAAAAAGATATTGTGGAGTCTGAAGCAGTCCTAAGTTTTCAGAAGATTTTTTTGGAACCATGGAAAATAATCTGCTTATGATATATTAACGCCTAATAAGTTGCAGGCGGTGACAGTGTTAGTTCAGTGAAATGTTTAGATCTAGCTATGTCGGGTTCTATAATGGTAACTTTTCTAGAAAAAACTATTACGTGACTTTTTATAGCATTAAATTCTACTTACTTCGTGTTACTTAAAGACATTATTTCAGTCAGGTCTTTTTTAAATTGTATAACTTCCTGCTCCTTGCGGACATCTTGATAGGTAGATGATGTTTGAGCATTCAAGTTCAAACTTCCACTTGCCACTTCCAGATGTAAGATGAATCAAAGCTATTTTTACAGCCGGCAGTTTTGTTTTTTAAATGAAATATTTGTTAATATATCTTTCTGAAAACCATAAAAACTTTAATAAGACATACCGATACTGATTACCACTTGTGTCATATGTGGAGACCAATTATGGATATTATAACAAGATACTAACCTGAACATTAGACATATATAAATACTGGAATTATGCGTTTCGCGAGACTTATTTGTGCTCTTGTTTCAAGGAGAACATTAAAGAGGCTTCGTTCAATCGCAAGTAAGATATCAGAACTTATTTACTTTTGTTCTTAAGTAGCGATCGTGTAAGTATTGTTTAAAATTTTCTATCCACAACAGTTATTACACGTTCAAACCTAAGAATAAAAACTGTAAAGTTTATAATAATAAGTATTATAACTATTAAGTGTGTGTTGTGAAAGAGATAGATCATCTTTGAATAATACATTGTTATTATACAGAGTGTTGGTGAATTTTTCCACTAATTATCAAAGCCAGAGGTAGTAAATAAAGTGTATCTAAAATTACTAGACCATATCAAATTATTGTTGCTACGATTATACTCGACATTTTGTGGAATGTTGACCGACTGTAGAGGTGTTTAAATCTGACTGGTGTTCACCGAATAGGGACACAGTATAATAACTTGTAACGTAGACTGTCACACGTAGTCCCAGTAGGCCCAAAACTCTTTTGTTTCTTGGTTGATGATATAGCAAAACTACAACTACCAATTGTCACGTCAAGTATTATCAAATTAAAATACGCATATTTCACGATCAATCTTAATTTTCATTATACCTACAATGCCCTTTTATTAATTATATTTCCATTTATTTTAGCCATTTTACGGGCCGGTTCCAGCAATTGCCTCATCAATTCTAGCAATTGTAAAATTTTTTTTATATCATATTCAGGACAAGATTTTGAAGATTTGGTAAAGTTTGTAAATTAGTTCAAAGTTGGAAAATATATCCTGGCTACACCAAAAACAAGATCAACATATTCAGTCAGAGATACAAGAATACCAATACTTGTACATTTCGCTGTTGAGCCACGATATATTTTCCTTTTAATATCAATCAAGACCTATATAATATATATATATATATATATATATATATATATATATATATATATATATATATATATATATATATATATATATATATATATATATAGGTGTCTGCAAAAAAATCGACTCAAATTATATGGCTTCATTTAATACGGATCATAGAATTTATTGTTCGTTTATTTTTACGGATTTTAGTATTATTTGAAAGCCCATTCTATTCTCTCTCTCAAATTCCATATTGTACAGTCACTTAAGCCAAAAGAGAGGGTCAACCTCGGAATGAGAGATAATAAGCTGTAAACTTGTATAAACCTTTATTTTGGCTTCTAAAAGTTGTCCCAAAAGTCTCATAAAATTTCGTGTCCGCTTCTTAAGATATTCAAGGTCAAAGGTTACAAAAATAGGTTTTTTGCAAATATCTCGCTTCCTATGGTTTCATTGATATTTGCATCTATTATGAAAATTTTAGAGCATAAAATTGTCTACAAATTTTCTCTCAAACATTTTTTTATACGCTTAACCGTTTTTGAGATAGAGCGCGGAGAGCGCGCAGCGCTTAGTCATACATAGCATAATGCAAGGTCAGCCGTGTAAATAATACGTCGTAAAAAGTTAATTAATCCCTAAAAAATCCATAATTATGAAGAATTTGTATTATTTATTAATTAATACGTTATATTTAATAATATTTTTCATTTATCAAATATATTCGTTTAATAATACTTACCTACTTCGTGTAATTAAAAAAATGTTATGTGAAATACTTTAAGTATATTCTAATATATCTTAATTATATTTTAAGTAGAAAAAGAATTAAGTACTTTTTCATTAAAATGTGTAAACTCTTAAATACTTATATTACTATTAAGATTATACCTGGGAATACGACCTTTTCTATTTATAGTAAGTTGGAACAGATGTTCCATTGTATAGTTAAGACCGATTTCTTTTTCAAGGGACAACTTTCCACTAACCAAGTTTATTCGTTAGTTTTAAATTGTATCTTGGCAACGACGGACGTACAATTTTAAGAGTTATGGCTGATTTGTGTTTTATATGTGATAAGTCACTTTTAGAAGGTGATTCTGTTAATATAGCGCGCGGCTTACAAACTTTAAAAACTGCTAGTATTGAAAGAAACGACGGTCACATAAACTGTTTCAATACCTTAACCTCTGTGAATGTGTATGTCGAGTGTCGAAAAGCGTTGATCAGTAAAAATTCTATTGCAGAATCTTCACCATCATCAAGTGCACCTCGTAAAAAAAGAAAGGAAGTGTTTGATTTCAAAAAACTATGCTTATTGTGTGGCCAAGCAGCTGATGAAGCAGCAGAGACGAAAAAAAAAGAGAAGTACAGACAGTAAAGTAAGTACTCTTAGATTCAAAGACAATGTCATCAAAAAAGCAGAAAAACGAAGCGATTCCTTAGGAGAATTAGTAAAAGATCGTATACTTTATGAGTATGACTTGAATGACTTATATACTATACTTTATGAGTATGACTTGACTGCTGAAGCAAAGTACCATACCATTTGCTATACTAATTTCTTAAGTCGAGTACCATCTACTGATAAGAAGCCTAGCGAAGATAATCAAGTCACACAAGCAATGAAAGAGATTTTTTGTTATATAGAAAATCATGAAGATTCATAATTTACATTGAAAGAGCTTAAAGATGTCCTTACGGAGTATGTACCAGATGATAAGACTTTCATTACAAGACTTCAACAAAAATATTTAACTAACATAATAATTACGAGAAAGGTAGGATCATTCACTATCATAGCTTTTCGTGATACACAAGCTAATATATTATCAAAAGCTTGGTACGACAATAAAAATAAAAAAAAAATGATCCCGGTTACGGATTGTAGAAGCTGCAGCAGCTATTGTTAGGGAAGATCATCGATCATCTGTAGTCGAAACCAAGTCTTATCCATCTCCGAGTAAAATGTTAGATGATATTAATGAAGAAATACCAAAAACTTTATTGCATTTTTTAGAAGAAGTCATAATAAAAAATAGAAAAGGAAAAACAGATCATTTAAAAACGAAATGCACCTCAATAAGTCATGCAATAATGGCTTCGATACGAGAACGGTCATTTTCATCACAGCTACTACTAGGCCTTTCTGTATTTCTTCATAGAAGATATGGATCTAAAAGGCTATTAGATGTTTTATCTAGCTTGGGATTTGCAGCTTCGTATGGAAATACTGTACAGTATGAAATTTCAGCAGTTTACCATCTACAGCCTCGTATTTTATCATCAGAGTCAGGTGCGCTAGTACAACATGTTGGAGACAATCCGGATATAAATGTCCATACTCTTGACGGTAATAATACTCTTCATGTTATGGGGATGATTAAGATAGTTACTCCAAAAGATGCAGTTATTTACAAACAACGCATACAAAAATGTATATCAACCGTATATACTATCAAATTCAAACTTGGTTAGGGAATGATTTAGAACTCCAGGAATGGGGTTGGGTGCTGCAAAATGAATTCTTGGAACCGATAACGACAATATTACCACCAGCTCCAGATGAACTACTGAACATAATATTTTGCAACTGCAACAATCGTTGTGGTTCACGCTGCGGATGCGGGAAATCGGGGTTGCAATGTTCTTTAGCGTGTGGCCAGTGTAATGGGCAAGCTTGCCTCAATGCTTCATCGTATCAAAGCGATCTCGATGAAGAAAGTGCATTTGACTCCGAAATCCTTGACGATTTGAGAAAAATATCCTTGACAACGAAGATGACGATAATGAATTGGAAATTTTCGAGCGACCGGAAGACGACGATGAAGAAGAAGAAAATTGGGACTCATGTCCCTCTAATTATTAAAATTTACGTAAATCCCCCCACATTTGAACTTCAATTGTAGTAAATGTATGATACATAATTGCTAAATAAAGATATAATTAAAATGTATTTACTCTATTCCTTTTCTACTTAAAATCTAGAAATTTAGATATATTAGAATCTAATTAAGATATACATAAAGTATTCTACTTAACAATTTTTTAATTCCCCGAAGTAGGTAAGTATTATTAAACGAATATATTTGATAAATGAAAAATATTATTAAATATAATGTATTAATTAATAAATAATGCAAATTATTCATAATTATAGATTTTTTAGTGGTTAATTAACTTTATATGATGTATTATTTACCGGGACTCACGGTTGACCTTGCATTATTCTACGTATGGCTGAGCACTGCGCGCTCCCCGCGCTCTAACTCAAAAATGGTTTAAGCGTATAAAAAAAAGTTTAGAACAAAATTTCTAGAGAATTTTATGCTCTACAATTTTTATAATAGATGCAAATATCATTGAAACCATAGGAAGCGAGATATTTGCGAAAATCCGATTTTTGACCTTGAATATCTTAAGACGCGGATACGAGATTTTATGAGACTTTTGAGACAACTTTTAGAATCCCAAGATAAAGGTTTATACAAGTTTATAGCTTATTATCTCTCATTCCTAGGTGAAACCCCTAATGTGACTGGACTAATAGCATACCTCATGCTTTTTACTGATTAAAATAATTGAAAGGGGAAACAAAGAGAACAAGTATTAAAAATAGGGGTAAAAGAAAGGAAAAATTAAACAAATTTAGTAAGTTTAACAATTATATTTAATAATAAAAATCAAAATCAGTATTTTGTATTACCCCTCCTAGCCCTTATTACTGCTTCCAGTTGGTTTTTCATGCAGCGGGTTAGTTTTTTACCACTATCTTTGGTATTCTTCCCCACTTTTCCGCAATCTTTAAGTGTCTCAGCAATGCAGGGGCTGGATTTCTGGTTTAAACCCATCTTTTGAGCTCATTCCACATAGAGTCGATTGAATTGAGGACAGGACTCCGCACAGGCCAGTCTAATGTGTGTATTATTTTTAGAACGAAGCTATCACCAACAAACCCAGTGTAAGGAACGACGTGTTCCTATAGGATCTCCTCGATGTACTGGTGAGCAGTTAATCCACCGTTACGAGTCTCATTACTCACGAAAACTAAATCGGTTTTCGCATCCAGTGAGAGGCCTCCTCACAAAATAACAGAACCTTCTCCGCAGACGACCGTTTCAGTAATGCAGCACTGCGCATAGCGTTCCCCAAGCTTCCCACAAATTCATCTTCTTCTGTTATTGCCCTAGAGGCACATTCGGGACTCGTCTAAAACAGGACGCCATTGTTCTAAGGTCCAGTCGACATGTTTTCGGGCAAATCTAAATCGCGCTTGTCTATGGGCTTCTGCCAATTTGGGTCCATTAGCTGGTCTCTTCAGAGTTAGGTTAGCTTCTTCTGACTGTCCGATGACTGACAGTCCCATCACGAACTTGTCGAAGGTCCTGCTGGACCTCAACGCCGGTCAAGTAACGATTTCTTAGAGTTGTGTTGAAAATGAGGCGGTCGTCTCGCTTCGAGTCACACCTTCTTCTTCCTGATCCTCGTCTCCATGAACAGGCGCCAGTCTCTTGGTAACGTCTGTAGACTCTGGAGACAGCTGACTGGCGTGGGTGCAGTTGCGCAGCGGCTACACGTTGGCTAGGCCCTTCTTGCAATAGGGCAATGACTTGTACCGTTTTTTCCGGGGTGGTATCCATTTTCCGATGACGTAATTAGTGAACAACTATAGCAGAGATGTTGACGGTTCAAATTACGATAAAGGAATGATAGGAAAATGCAGTTGCATGTGTTTTTATAGGGATGAATAGCGTGCTACGAATACGTTGCTGAGCGAGCAAAAATCGTTCTATTGAGTAAAATCGTTTTAATTAGTAAAACTTTTTGGAAATCCAAATGTGTGTGGTATTATTGACAAGAGTAAACAATCATCAGTTGAGTCGATTATTTTGCTGTATATATATATATATATATATATATATATATATATATATATATATATATATATATATATATATATATACTAGCCGGGCCCGCGGCTCCGCTCGCGTGGAGTTGATTCACCACTATCGTCATTGCTTATTCCTTATGTTACCCAACGTAATAAAATATCTCCCATTATTTCCCCTTATCTCTCAATATTTCTCCTTATCTCCCATTATCTAGGCTTATCTCTGCTCATCTCCCATTATTTCTCCTTATCTCTAATTATTTCTCCTTATCTCCCATTATCTCACTTATCTCCCATTATCTAGGCTTATCTCCCATTATCTAGGCTTATCTCGACTTATCTCTCAATATTTCTCCTTATTTCCCATTATTTCTCCTTATCTCCCATTATTTCACCATAACTCCCATTATCTCCCATTATTTCTCCTTATCTCCCATTATTTATATTTATCTCCCATTATCTAGGCTTATCTCGACACACAGACAGAGAGACGTTTCATTTTATATATATTATATTCTTTGCTACATGATATTGTTTCATATTTAATGCTTTAGGCAGTGTATTGCAAGAGAACGCGCTAGCTGCAAACTTTTCTCCGACTTGATTCACTATTATCGTCACTGCTTATTCCTTATGTCACCTATCGTAATAAAATATATCCTATAATCTGGCCAGAGAACATATGTATGTTTAATAAAAAAGCACGTAAATCGGATAAGTGGTTCTCCAGACGGACAGACAGACAGACAGAGAGACGTTGCATTTTATATATATTATAGATATTCTTTGCTACATGATATTGTTCCATATTTAATGGTTTAGCATGTTTTAAAAAAAAGCACGTAAATCGGATAAGTGGTTCTCCAGTGATAAGCGCACAAACGGACAAACAGACAGAGATACGTTGCATTTTATATATATTATAGATGTAATAAAATATATATCTATAACCTGGTCAGAGAACATATGTATGAATTTAAAAAATCACGTAAATCGGATAAGTGGATCTCGAGGGATAAGCGCAGTAACGGACAGACAGACAGAAAGACGTTGTATTTTATATATATTACACTGGTTAACACAAGTCTTGTTTCCTTTATTTTTTTTTCTGTTATTGGGTATATATGAAAAAAATACTGGGAGATTGCTAACAGCTTTACCTTTTGAAATATACAGTTTTATTATTTTGCCAAAAAAATACAAAAAAATAATACATTATGTTAACAAAATTTCTATTGAACACTAGCAAATGATCTTTTATAAGATTTTCTTGAATGAACGACTTTAGGTAGATCTCGTTTAAACTCCAGCAGTAGTCTGTCATCATATGTGAATCCCACAGCCCCTGATAACGCTCTTCCATTGTCCGAAGAACCTGATGAAATCTTTCACCCTGCTCCTCACTAAAATCACCCAGATTTTGTGGAAATCGGTCTAAATGCGAGTGCAGGAAGTGGATTTTTATGCTCATGTTGCATCCTAGCTCCTGCAAGTTCGATAGCATGCACTCAACAAGCTCGACATACCATAACAAATGAATTCCAAGCTGTGGATTCGACTTCAGTCATTGATTTGACAAAATTAGGATCTTTCACGAGTTGCCTAATCTGTGGCCATCAAAAATACCAGCTTTCAATTTTTCTGAACTTAATCCTGGAAACTTGCCTGAAAGAAAATTAAAACATTCGCCACTTTTGTTAAGCGCCTTCACAAACTGTTTCATTATGCCGAGTTTAATATGAAGTGGTGGAAGTATGATGCGGTCTCGGCTAACTAAAGGCACGTTTATAACATTTTTTGTACCAACTTTTAGTTCTTCCTGCACTGACCAAACTTTTTGTGACCAATGGTGTTGTTTGTCACGACTATCCCAGGGACACATGAAACAAGGGAACTTTGTGTACCCCTCTTGTTGACCTAAAAGAAAGTTAACCATTTTCAAATCAACACAAATGACCCATTTGTGGTCTTGATACTTAATTTTTTCCATAACCTTAGAAACATTTACGTATTCTTCTTTTAAAGTCGTCGAATGTGCAATAGGTATAGATCCGTACTTGTTCCCGTTTTGAAGCAAAACACACTTTAAACTTCTTTTGCTGCTGTCTATGAAAAGACGTCAATCACTAGGTTGGTACTGTTTTAATCCCATCTGCTGCAAAATACCACCAACATCGTTACAAAAAACTAAATCCTTCTCTTGAGAAAAATACGGTAACAGATTTTTTCTCGGGTACGATAAAATGTAATGTTGGTTTCCGGAGTAAGCAAATTTTTTTCTTTTAAACAAGATGCTAAAATTTCAGAAGCTTCTTTTGGTAAGTTCAGATCTCTTACTAAGTCATTTAGTTCTTTCTGATTAAATGGGTGAGGTTCTGAAAGGCTACATTTGTAGTCTGAATCAGACTCTTCACTTGATGTATTTCGTTCGGGTTCACAGAGATTTGGATCATCAGAAGATTTAGATGTGCTGGGTTGTACCTCTTGTGATTTTAATTGAGGTCGTTAAGCAGAAGATAAGTTAGGATATGACCACTTACTTCGATTTCCAGGGTTAATTCCGTTTATTTTCACAACGCAGAAGTAGCAATCGTCATGATGGTTTCGAGGTTCTCGCCAAATCATGGATGTTACGAACATTATTGCATCTCTTTTTCCACTGGACCATAACCGTAGACATACCACACATTTCTGGCATACAATATGAGGAACCCATGGCTTGTCCTGATTACACAATTTTATTTTAAAGTATTGATGATACGCAGTTTTCACAAAGTCCGATATAGGTTTTCGATATTTTGCAAATATATATTCACCACAAATATAGCAAAAACAATCGGGATTAAGCACACAACATCTTCTTGACGAAGCCATATCTAAAACAACAACAAAATATATTTTAGTGTCCAATAAAAAACGAAAATCTAAGTAAAAATAGTAAATGAGGGTAGTTTGCTATAACTCAAAAACAAAAGCTGTTAGAGAAAAATTGTTGCCATATTTAAAAAATACGCGTCAATTTGAGATAGAAAACAAAAAAAAATCACAGGAAACAAGCAATTTTCTTTTTTTTGTTGACCAGTGTTATAGATATAGACTATTATTATATAACCTGGCCAAAGAATATAACATATGTATGAATTAAAAAAAAGACACATAAATCGGATAAGTGGTTTTCGCGTGATAAACGCACTAATGGATAGATAGACAGACAGAGAGACATTGCATTTTATATATATTATAGATTACAGATATTCTCTGCTACATAATATTGTTCCATATTTAATGGTTTAGGCTGTGTATTGCAAGGAAACGCGCTAGCGGCAAACTTTTTTCCGTCTTCATTCACTATTTTACGTCACTACTCATTCCTTATGCTACCTATCGTAATAGAATATAGCCTATAACCTGGCCAGAGAATATATGTACGTTTTAAAAAAAAGTACCTAAATCGGATAAGTCATTCTCCAGTGATAAGCGCACTAACGGACAGACAGACAGAGAGACGTTGCATTTTATATATATTATAGATATATATATATATATATATATATATATATATATATATATATATATATATATATATATATATATGTATATATATTATATATATATATATATATATATATATATATATATATATATATATATATATATATATATATATATATATTTATATATATATATATATATATATATATATATATATATATATATATATATATATATATATATATATACACAGTCAGTCTCAAAAGTCTCCTATTTCTATACTATTTTTTTGTTATATTTAACTAATTAACCAGAACTACGAGAAAACATGTTTAAATTAATATTTGAAACTTAATCAACGAGGATTAGTATTAAAAACAACTACGGAACATTTTATTTAGAAGTTAAAGTAAATCCCAAGATATAAGATCCTGCCTTTTTGCTTTTTCAATGGGGCAATAAATGACCTTATTACACATTATCACAAAGACACGATCACAGAACTTTTTGAAAATTGGTTTCGAAACTCTCTTTTGCCAAATGTTCCCGAACAGAGTGTTATAGTTATGGACAATGCAAGTTACCATAGTCCTACTACCTACTAAATAAGGTTCCTAGTGCAGCCAACACCAAATCGGAAATACAGGAATATATGTTAGAAAAATGACATTTATTTTGACTTCATTTATAAAAAAGTGATCTTTTGGAAGTTTTGAAAGACTATAAATTGAAAAAGAAATATATCTGTGTTAGTATGGTCGAGAAAATGAGACACACTGTTTTGCGGCTTCCTCCGTATTATTGTGTGTTTAATCCAATGGAACATATCTGGCATCAAGTTAAATCAAAAATAACGGCACAAAATGTTTCTCCTACTTTAAGCGTGTCAGTGGTTGAATTAGTAAAAAAGCTATAAATGAGATACCTTGTAAAAGCTGAAAGAATTCCATTCAGCACGTTGTTAAAGTTGAAGATTCATATATTTATGTAAATAATATAAAACCACTGATGATTACCTCAGCTGATGACAGTGATAGTGAAACCGAATTAGGCTTAAGTTAAAATATATTTTTATTTATACAGTATGTCACCTCTTGTAAACTCCATTTATTCAAACTGTATATTTATACTTCTTATCCATTTGTTTTTACATGCATCTATAAATAAACATCTCCAAAAACATGTATAGTTTTATTTATTTGCATTATTGAATAAAATTCTTAAGTCCATCTCTGTAACCTATCATAAACAAAAGGTCAGAATTTTTATATTGCCCATTTAAAACGCCAAAAATTAGGATCTTATATTTTGGGACAGGCTATACATCATTGTTATAAAAATGTAAACAAAATTAATGTCAAAAAAATTTCTATACACTTAACAATTACCAATAATATTTTGACGGAGTTTAACGCAACAACTTCGTTTAAACTAATATTTTGATGGGACCGCCGTTAGCCTTGAGAATCTCCTGTCACCTTTTTGTTATGCTTGCAACCAGGTTTCTAGTAACTTCTGCTAACATGTTCTCCCATTTATTCGATATTTTGTTTTTTTAATTCTTCTCTATTTGAAACATTATGTTTGCTAACGCGCCGTTTAAGTTCCCCCCATAAATGTTCGATGGGGTTAACATCGGGTGATTTCGGAGGTGTATAAAGCAGCTGTCCCACATTATGGATCATCCATTCTGGTAGCAAGTTTGCGATATATTTCGGATCATTGTCCTGTTGGAACATGTATCTTTTTTCGAGTGCTAATTTTTGGACACTTTCTCTTAAATTGTCTCTCAAAATGTTCAGATAGACATGCTGATCCATGGTACCATTAATAAAATTTAAATTTCCAACACCTCCAGTGGACATGTATCCCCAAAACAGAACACTGACACCCCCTTGTTTCACCGCGGAACAAATGCTTTTAATACCGAATGCGGTTTTCTTTTTTCTCCAAACTTTAGTTCTATCATCAGACCCAAAAAGGTTATTTTTAGTTTCATCACTAAAGATTACGTATTCACAAATTTCAAGAGGTTTATTAACGTATTCCCTAGCAAAAGCTAACCGCTTTTTGCGATTAGCTTCCGAAATTAACGGCTTCTTCCTGGCTACACACCTCTTATAGCCTGCCCCGTGTAAACAATTTCTCACTCTTTGTGAATAAACATTTTTCGAAAATAGTTCCCGTACTTCTTCTTTCAATCTTGGTGCGTTTTTCTTGGGATCTATAATTATTTGTCTAACAATACTGGCCTATTCACGTGGAGTCAGTTTCTTGGGACCACCGGAGCGTGGTCGAATTTCATAGAAACCTGTTAATTTATACTGGTTTACAATGTACTGAACAGTAGCATGGCACTTTTTAACAATTTTTCCTATACGATTTTCCATCTTTCCAGAAATCAGTTATGATCTTTCGAACTTGAAATAGAATTTTACAATTTCTTTTGCTCATTTTTAATACTACTTTGAAAACCCACTGTAAAATTACTAGCAACATGTGACAGATTAGAAAGTATGGCCGAAAATGATTCGTTTGTTTTCAGTTTAGCGAGCAATAGATAGCTTGATAAAATGCTGCTGATTATAACGTGTTTTTTTCAGTGCAGCTCTTGAGTGTACGGAAATTTTTTTGACATCAATTTACATTTTTATAACAATGATGTAACTTCTAAATAAAATGTTCCGTACTTGTTTTTAATACTAATCCTCGTTGATTAAGTTTCAAATGTTCCAATTAATTAGTTTAATAACAGAAAAATTTAGAAAACAGGTGGTGTATGTTTTGGACTTATATGTATGAGTTCCAATTAATTAGTATATATAACATATACAGAAAAAATAGTATAGAAATACAGTCCCTGGTGGTGTATTTGGAGATATTTTTACCGAGTGATATTGTACGTTTTATTATAAATTGATTTGTTTTTTATATTATCCAATCAATTATATTTATTTATACATAAAACAGCATTATTTAGAAAAGCATAAGTTTATTAATATGAAATTAATAAAAGTCAATATTTAGTTGAGCCACCTTTAGCCGCACACACATGCATCAATGCAAGATTGTATGCATTTGAGGATATGATTACACATGAATAATATATATATCTTTATCAGCTCCCACAGATTTTCAATGGGCTATTACCCGGCCAATCCAACAGATATATTATTTTCTGCCAAAAAAGCTTTTAACAGACCGAGCAGTGTGGCAGGGAGCTATCTTGCATGAAAGTATGGTTCCCCATTTGGAAACCATTCTCTGACCTGCGGAATCAACCATTGTAATACTTCTTTGTACTGATCTTGCCTTAGATAGTGCCCTTGCCGCTGATGTACCAAATCATCACTTTGGTGGGATGTTTAACCGTCGTCAATCAGGAAAACTACGAACGCAAATCATTTTTTCGAATGTGCTTTGTCACTGAAACCTGTCAAAAGTAGGGCCACATTTAAGTGAAAATGATAAAAAATTAAAAATTGTTTTACCGTCCAGAAGTCCACATCTTTGTCTTGCCATTGTGCCCACTTCAGGCGCGCTTTCATTGCAGCCGTTCAGGCCTTAAAATTTAAAATTTTCTTAAACTCGCATTTATTCTCCTGGAAATTACCTTTGTGGTAGTTTTCTACACAAATTTTCTTCAAACATCTCTCTGACCGTTGAAAATTGGTTTTCTACCGCATTAAAAAAAAAAATGATATTTCTCGTTTGTGTATCACAAGGGCCTTCACTTCATCGCCTTTTCTACCCATAATGAAAAAAAACACTGCATACAAAATAAACTAATAACTGAGTAGGTTCAAGATAAATACGTCCGTACCTGACTCGATTCCGATCGGACTGATAGTTTTGTGGTTTATCAAACTTTGTATCATATGTTAAAAAATACAAATATATAGTCTACAAGTAAAAATCAATAATAGTATTGCATAAAAACTCTTAAGAAACATAAAATTCTACAGTGCGTCTAATAATTTGGCAAGGGACTGTATATATATATATTTGTCCATCTATATATATATAAATATATATATATATATATATATATATATATATATATATATATATATATATCTATATCTATATATATATATATATATATATATATTTCGAGAAAAACATATATATAAAGAAATATATATATATATATATATATATATATATATATATATATATATATATACGTACATATATATATATATATATATATGCCTTAATATAGTATATATATATATATATATGTATATTAAATTATGCCCATATTTATATAAAGAAATAATGGGATCGTATATTCAATTATATTATATATTATATATATATTATATATATATATATCCACGTCTGTTTAGATAGTAAAATAAAATTTGCTATAATAATGTCGTTAAATTAGTGCCTATTTTACATAAAGAAATAAGGGATCGTTATTCAATTCTGTTTGATTCTAATAATTTGTATAATACCTGACAAATTATATTAAAACAATATCCAATGTTTAGACTTATATATATATATATATATATATATATATATATATATATATATATATACATTTAATAAATTAGAATTTTTTTTATTATTTTCATGACCAATTTTTGTATTTCTTAGAGTGAAGAATTGCAACAAATATTATATGACTTGGATTGGTATACGTGGTCTTCTGAGAATCGTAAAATATTTACCATATTATTTTTGAATGCGTCCAAAGTATTACCTATTGGTTACATGTCGTTACGGATTAACAATGAGTTTCTTAAAAAGGTATGTTAAATATTCCAATTTGTTAATTTTTATTTACTTGAGAGTAGTTAAGTAACTGTAAAGAGTAACGCGTTCTAAAAGATATCTAGAACACTAACTTGAAGGTGATAGTTAGTTTTAAAACATTTAGTGTGCAATTTTTTTAAAATGCAGAAGTAGGATTCTTCAATAGTAATAAATAATTAAATTAGGGTGTGATAAAATGAATAAAGCATACGTTGTGTTATAAACTTCAGTTGCCATATGTTGACATTATGTTTAATAATTAAGCGGGTGCCTTTTATGAATTCATTACGTGTTTGCCAAGTATCTATAAACAAAAAATTACGATTCTAGTTCTCACAGAATTGCCAGAAATTGATATTTCTGAAATATGTTAAGTACAAGGGATAGCAGAGATCTGACTGTCATCTGCAAAGCTGTAGATTGGATTCCCGGTCTTTTCCGGCAGATCGTTAGTTGAGAAAGAGAGTAGGGGACAGTATGGAGCCTTGGGGCACACCGGCATTGATGGTAAAGGTGTTAGAAAGAAATCCGTCGACCGGCACTCGTAAAGAATCCTCTCTGAGGAAACATGAGAACCACAAACAGTTTAGCCAACAGTCCATCGTGTCAAATACGGTCGAATGCCTTAGATATGTCATGAGCAACCCCTTGAGATTCTCCAGAGTGTTCAATTGCGTTGTTCCAAACATGTGTTACATAAGTCAGAAGATCTCCTGTTGATCTATGTTTACGAAAGCCATATTGGTGATCGCTAATAATGTTGAATCCTTCAAGATATTTTAGAAAATGCTGATTGATAACCTTACCTATGACTTTCGATATTATTGAAAACAGTGCGACTAATCGGTAGTTATTTGGAAATTTCTTCTTGCCCTTTTTGGGTATCGGCTGAACTGTGGCACATTTCCAGCAGGAAGGAAATATTCAAATTCTGTAGGATAGGTTGAAAAGTCTACAGAAAACTGGTGTTAGTTCCTTCGCACAGTTTTTGAGAACTATGGCAGGTATTCCGTCAGCGCCAGAAGCTTTTTTGGTGTCTAGCTCTATTAACATACGTTTAATGATAAGCTATCTGACAATATCGAGCATCCTTGACTGCACTATGGGAATAGTAGGTGGTGTTTTTCCTTGGCAATCGACAGTAAAATGTGAAGCAAAGAGTTCAGCCAACAAGTTCGCTTTTCTCAACAGGTGTCGTTGCAATAGAATTATCTGGCCATCGGATAAGTGGTTCTCTAGAGATAAGCGCGCTAACGGACAGACAGAGAGACGTTGCATTTTATATATATTAGAGATATTCTTTGCTACATGATATTGTTCCATGTTTAATGGTTTAGGCAGTGTATTGCAAGAGAACCCGCTAGCGGCAAACTTTTTTCCGACCTAATTCACTATTATCGTCACTGCTTATTCCTTATGTTATCTAACGTAATAAAATATAGCCTATAACCTGGCCAGACAACATATGTATGTTTTAAAAAAAAGCACGTAAATTGGATAAGTGGTTCTCCAGTGATAAGTGCACTAACGGACAGACAGACAGACAGAGACATTTTATATATTATAGATTTAACTAATGATAAAATGGAGCAAAAGTGTGTCCCTGTCATTTTTAAGTTCAGAAGAAAGCTTGGAACTCGCTGAAATATAAGAAGCATGATTATACGCACGAAGCTGAAAGAGATAGATTCTCAAAATGAACATTTTTTCACCCTGGTCAATATCTCTAGTAGCTGAGAAATAAAAATTCAACAATGATATATTTAAATGAATAATGTTTAAAAAGCATTGAAGCCAAATGTATTTTTTCCTTTTTCTATATATATATATATATATATATATATATATATATATATATATATATATATATATATATATATATATATATATACAGAGTTACAGGGAAAGTCGTCCTAGATAATTAAGGACGTTATAGTTTAGGTCGTTTCTGACCGATTTGATTCTATGACATGATGTCCTAAACTTAACCATTTTCGAGATATTGAAGTTTAAAGATTTTCTAAAAAAAACATGTTTTTTTTTTTTTTGCTTTTATATCGATTTTTTTTATTAGAGGTTCTCGAGTGCGATTTTTTGGTTATTTTTAGTTAGTCTGTATGTCAAGTATCAAAAATCATCAAAAAAATTTGAACTAGTTACTAACAGTTTCAAATGGCGGCTTGTTAATGTTTCTAAATTACGAATATTTACCAAGTGTTTCCTACTTTAAATCAATAAAGCGAAAAAAAATGTATGGAAGTTATTCTGCAAATTATTTTAAAAACTTTTACGTCTTTTTGGCTATCTAAAACGGTATAATATCTACTGGATCTATTGAAAATTCTAAGAAAATTAGATTTAAATAGGCCCAAATGTAGAGTAACATAATAATAGAATTTAGATACTACCAATTACCGGTTTACTACCTGCACCTTCAAACAATAAAAAGGGTTGGGTAAGCATTTTTTCCGGTCGGGGTACTCTCTGTGCGAGTGACATTTTCTGTTTACTAAACATTATTGAAAGATTTTTAATCTGCTCATGCGATTCGTCCGTGGTAGATGTGCTATACCGTGCTTTGCAAAAATATCTGTGTTTCATCTTCTGACTGTGCGAATTGGCTCGTAACTGGATTTTGATCTCTGCTTGTGAATATGGCAACGTATACCAACGAGGAATATGCTGACATCCTAATGTGTTACGGATTTTGCGAAGGAGTGTCGTCGCGTGCACGTGATGAATACATACTGCGATATCCTACTCGCCGTGTACCTGATGTTAACGTATTTGATGGAACTTATCGAAGACTACGAGAAACTGGTTCCGTACAAAGACTGCGGACTGACATGAGACGACCACGTATCTTTGACGAAAACGAAGAAAACGAAATACGACGTCTCTTTAAGGTGGACCCAACCACATCTACAAATTTTGTTGCACAATAGCTTGGTATTTCGCAGTGGAAGGTATGGTTTGTAATGTATACTGTTGGGCAACACCCTTACCACTATACGCCCGTGCAAGACATTGAAGAAGGGGATCCGTTGCGACGATTAGAATTCTGCAGATTTATGCTCAATACCGATGTCGAAGATGCATCTTTTTTTAAGAAAATACTATGGACTGACGAGCCGAAATTCGATAAAGACGGTTTTACAAACTACCACAATGCCCACTATTGGGCTTCTAAAGAGGAAGGCAACCCAAACAAAAAAAAGAACGAAAGGATCACAAACAAGATTCAGCTTAAATGTGTGGATGGGTATAATTTCAAATTATTTGGTTGGGCCATTCTTCCTGCCAGATAATTTGAATGGCGAGGAATACGACAATTTTTTGCGGAACGATTTACCTAATTTGATGGAAGACCTACCTATTGGTTTGAGACAAAACATGTACTTTCAACACGATGGCTGCCCAGCTCACTACAGAGGAAGTGTTCGTGCATGGCTCAATGACAATTATCCCAACAAATGGATTGGAAGAGGCGGACCCATACCTTGGCCGGCGAGAAGCTCAAACCTAACACCGATGGATTTTTATGTGTGGGGTCACATGAAAAGTCTCGTATACGACCAGATGACTCCTATCGAAAACGCGGATGTCCTAAGACAAAAAATAATTGATGCGGCTGACGAAATGAGGCGGCACCTCACAATCAGCGTTGTGAAAAGTAATTTAAGAAAAAGAATGAGAATTTATGTTAGAAATAGGGGCGACCATATAGAACATGAATTATAATTAATAAAAAATATTAAATTGCAAGGTTTTTTATTTTATTTGTGTATTTTTCGTATTTTCACCTAGAACTAAAAATTTACCTTTTGCTACCCGGCCCGCTTTAGGTGTCATTCTGTGTACAGTTTTCCTATTAAACTCCTAGTATTATACCTTTTTTGATAGCTAAAAAGACGTAAAAGTTTTTAAAATAATTTGCAGAATAACTTCCATACATTTTTTTTTTCTCTTTATTGATTTAAAGTAGGAAACACTTGGTAAAAATTCGTAATTTAGAAACATTAACAAGCCGCCATTTGAAACTGTTAGTAACTAGTTCAAATTTTTTTGATGATTTTTGATACTTGACATACAGACTAACTAAAAATAACCAAAAAATCGCACTCGAGAACCTCTAATAAAAAAAAAATCGATATGAAAGCAAAAAAAAACATGTTTTTCTTAGAAAATTTTTAAACTTCAATATCTCGAAAACGGTTAAGTTTAGGATATCATGTCATAGAGTCGAATCGGTCAGAAACGACCTAAACTATAACGTCCTTAATTATCTAGGACGACTTTCCCTGTATATACCTACATATATATATATATATATATATATATATATATATATATATATATATATATATATATATATATATATATATATATATATATATATATATATATATATATATATATATATATATATATATATATATATATATATATATATATATATATATATATATATATATATATATATATATATATATATATATATATATATATATATATATATATATATATATATATATCTGTTTTAATAAGAACTAGCTAAAAAAATGCTTCTTTCGTTTTTTTCTTCCTTTCAATCAGAAAAATTCATTTTTATTCTACAGAATAGGATTTGAATTTGAATATTTCAAAAATTCGCGGGCATCATACAAGTAGTGTCATGTGATCATTACAAACTCGAAACCCTTGAGATCAGAGTGCCTAGTCAGACAGTCACTACTGTGTTTTATGTATATTGTGGTTTTACGGTACAAGGAAATCCTGCTGAATATTTCACCGAAAAGTTTGGGATTACTAAGAAAATACAAATTTATTTTTAACAATCATTTTTATTTATCTGTATTTTTAGACGTTAAAATTAGCTTACACAGTTGGAAATGTTATGAACTCGATGTCATCTAAAAACTAAGCAAATCTGGACAAAATGGAACAACACTGTACTCCACTCACACACGAAAATTACATGTATACCTACGTCGATTTTATTGTGAACATATTTATTACTATATATTAGGTTTACACTGTGCATTATTTGAAGATTATGTTGCTCGCACCTGAAATTACACTTAATATTTGTGTACTTATAATATTAAAAATAACGTTTATTTAGAATAGTAATTTTAAAATATTTATTGTAGAAATAAATACTATTAAATATTTGGCTAATTTTGTATATTGGAAGTGATCGTACCTAACTCAAAACTAGAAGTATTTTTCAGGCAGGAAATACATATTATATGGGATGAAAAGTTGCGAGACTTTGGAAGAAAAAAACAAGGTTTTGTAGTAAATCCCAAGATATAAGATCCTGCCTTTTTGCTTTTTCAATGGGGCAATAAACGACCCTTTTAAGGTTTTGTGCATAGTTGCCAGGTTGTATACCGCCCTCACTTGCACCTGCAATCATACTGGATCTATTTTTACCTATATATTTACTACCTGGCAACCAGGTTTGGAGCCCTTTAAGTATTTGATAATATAGGCCTAATGACCACAGGTCCCCATTACGATTCGAAAGATACTTTTTTTATTTTTATTTTTAGTTTTACTTACAACTTACAACGTAACGGTTCTATTTTAATTATGTGGCATCCATGGGAAAATTGCAATAGTGGCTATCGCAAAAGAAAACATTTATCACTTGACGTTAAACAAATAGTGAAAAATGTTTACGACAGTTTGGTAAAAAGAAATTTGAATAAATAAAGTGCTTTGCAAGGAACCAGTGAACTAACAAAAATCCCAATTTCTACGATTAAGAGTACTATAGGAAAACCATCATTCAGGAACAGAAAAAACGGAAATATTTTCAAATACATCCTGTAGACCAGGGGTGCTCAAACGATCGACAAGTCGATCGCGAGTGCTTTTTAAGTCGATCTCGAGAAAAAGATTCCGATATAGAACTATTCACAGATTTTGTTTTAAAAAAATAAACTACTAAAATTTATTCGATCCACGGTTAGGCCAGAATAACCCCCTCATCACTTTCTTTTATCGTAATAACCCCCTGCTAGCGGCAAAAGGCGGCTTTATCAAAGGAACGCGCGGTACTTGTCAAAGAAAAGCCGCGTTTTGATTCCCGCCGATTTTTCTAGAAACTTCGGGCGGCGTGTTTGACGGGAATACATTCGAGACTTCGTTCGCGCCGATATAAATGTTGCGCCTGCAGGAATAGAAGTCAGTCTGAGTGGTAACTTGAAGGCGATACATCGATACAAAGTTTATTAATAAATAGTCCAAAATGAGTGCAGCGAAGAAAAGTAAAACTTATCATTTTAATAACGATTGGGAGGAAGAATTTTTCTTTTGTATGGTAAAGGATAAGTGCATTTGTCTCATTTGCCGTGCGTCAGTTGCAATACCTAAGCGTGGGAACTTAGACAGGCATCATAAAACGGTTCATAAAAACTATGAAAAGGATTTTCCGTCACAGAGTGAATTAAGAAAACGAAAAGTACGTGATTTGATAACTTGTTTGAAAAAAGAACAAACCATGTTCACAAGACCAGCCAAACAATCAAAAGCTGCAACGATCGCGTCATTTAAAATATCTCATATATTGGCGAAACACAAGAAACCATTTGATGATGGATTGGTTGTGAAGGAAGCATTTATTGAAGCGGGTGAGACTATATTTGGAGATTTTAAAAATAAAACAGAGATTATGTCTGCTATTAGAGAACTTCAGTTATCTCGTCCGACTGTCACAAGGCGTGTTGAAGTCATGAGTCAGGACATGGCAGATAAACTAAAATATGATATCATGGAATGTACATACTTTTCTTTACAGTTCGACGAATCCACCGATATGACAGACACTGCCCAGCTGTGTATTTTTATTCGAATGGTATTCAATGACATGTCGGCTAAGGAAGAGTTTTTGACAATTATTCCCCTGAAAGCAAAGACCCGTGGCGAAGATATATATGACGTTTTCTTCAATTTTGTAACAAACTACAAGCTACTAATATATAAACTAGTGTGCATTACAACCGATGGAGCACCAGCAATGATTGGAAACAAAAACGGTTTTGTGTGTCGAGCTAATGATGAGTTCCCTTCATTTTTCTCCTTTCATTGCATTATACATCAACAAGTTTTGTGTTCAAAAGTTCTAAACATGGAGGAGATTATGGGCATTGCAATAAAAATTGTGAATTCTATCCGTGCACGTAGCTTGCAACGACGGCTCTTTAAATTGCAGTTGGAAGATAGTGAGTCAGCTGAACACACTGATTTAGTTCTTCACACGGACGTCAGGTGGCTGAGTCGCGGAAAATTCCTAGAAAGGTTTCAAGAGTTATTGTCCGAAATAACAGCTTTTCTGGACGAGAGAGGTGATGACACTCAGATGCTGAAAAACGGAAAATGGCTGACTGATTTGACATTTTTGACAGACATCACAATGCATTTAAACACATTAATTTGGAGCTTCAAGGTAAAGGAAAAACTATTATTGAGATGATTAGCGCAATAAACGCACTCAAAAGTAAATTGCAACTTATGATAGATCAACTGAAAAGAAAGGATCTGAAAAATTTTCCGTCTTTGAAAGCAAGGATTCCTCAGTTGAATTATGATATTTATGAGGCAGAAGTATCAAATATTTTAGGCCAATTCGAAATACGTTTTTATGATTTCAGTAAATTGGGAAATATCGCATCATTTATGAGTTATCCTTTTTCGTGTAAAAACATTGAGGAATTAGCTACTGAAATAGCAAGTCAGTTTAACATGGACTCATGTTCTGCTGAAAATGAGTTAGTGCAGATTATATCAGATATACATCTCAAAGCCACAGCATCTGATACAAAATTCTGGTGTTTTATATCTGAAGATAAATATCCGAATCTAAGGCAAATCGCCCTTCAACTGACGGCAACTTACTTGTGCTAGTCTGCATTTTCTGAAATGAAGATAATTAAGTCAAAATATCGTAATCGACTAACTGACCAACATGTGTCATCATGCTTGCGATTAGCACTCGGTAATTACTTACCATCTTATGAAAAGTGTGCTCAGGACATGCAGTGCCACGCTTCAACATCCAAAGTCACTCTTTAGTTAAGTTTAGACACTAGAACTCGTTTGTTTTGTAAGAACCAATAAACTCGCAATTTTGAATAATTATGAGTTTTTTCATTGACATTTTAGAGCAGACCTACACTTACCTTGACTTAAAAAATGCATATTGTGCGGAAAACTAATATCTATGCCACGATACACCCTACCTAGACGACAATCCTGCATCACACTTACTTGCAGCCTCTCAGAGTCGATCGATCGTAGTCTAACAATATTGAGGTAGATCGCCAGCAGTTCAAGTTTGAGCACCCCTGATGTAGACGATTGTGAAAAAGACGTCATCAGGAGATAAATATATTCTATCTGTGAAGAGCAGTTGGTGCCGACATTAGACAAAATGAAATTAAGACTGGTTCAGGACGGGACCAATATACATTGTGGCCGATCAACCCTTCACAGAATTCTCTTAAGAATGGGATTCACGTTCCGAAAAATCAACAAAATGCAAGTAGTGATGGAGTCACAAAGATTACGAATCTTGCGTCATACTTATTTACAAGAAATTAAAAAGTATCGATCAGAGAATTGGCCAATAATTTACCTTGACGAAACATGGTTCGATACCCATGACACCGTGCAAAAAGGGTGGGTTGACAGCAGTACAAAATGTCAGACTAACGCACCTTCAAATAAAGGTAAACGAATAACCATTTGCAAGCTGGATCTGAAAAGGGCTGGGTTTCAAATTTTCTACTATTATCTGCAAAAAACATAAAAGATTCTAGTTTGGACTATCACGAAGGCACGACCGCAGAACCTTTTAAAAATTGGTTTTAAAATTCCCTTTTGCCAAATATTCCCGAACAGAGTGTTATAGTTATGGACAATGCAAGTTACCACAGTCGCCTACTAAATAAGGTTCCTAATGAGGCCAACACCAAATCGGACATACAGGAATATATGTTAGAAAATGACATTTATTTTGACTTTAGTTATAAAAAAGTGATCTTTTGGAAGTTTTGAAAGACTATAAATTGAAAAACAAATATGTTTGTGATAGTATGGCTGAGAAAATGGGACACACTATTTTGCGGT
The DNA here is from genome assembly GCA_019049505.1 of Pachyrhynchus sulphureomaculatus. Classification (NCBI taxonomy): domain Eukaryota; kingdom Metazoa; phylum Arthropoda; class Insecta; order Coleoptera; family Curculionidae; genus Pachyrhynchus; species Pachyrhynchus sulphureomaculatus. The sequence goes on from CM032456.1 coordinate 196,599,437, forward strand.
TTCCTCCGTATTATTGTGTGTTTAATCCAGTTAAATATATTTGGCATCAACTTAAATCAAAAATAAAGGCACAAAATGTTTCTCCTACTTTAAGCGTGTCAGTGGTTGAATTAGTAAAAAAAAGTTATAAATGATATACCTTGTGGAAGCTGGAAGAATTCCATTCAGCACGTTGTTAAAGTTGAAGATTCATGTATTTATGTAAATAATATAAAACTACTCATAATTACTTTAGCTGATGACAGTGATAGTGAAACCGAATTAGGCTTAAGTTAAAATATATTTTTATTTATACAATATGTCCCCTCTTGTAGACCCCATTTATTCAAATTGTATATTTGTACGTCTTATCCATTTGTTTTTACATGCATCTATAAATAAACATTTCCAAAAACACTTATAGTTTTATTTATTTACATTAATGAATAAAATTCTTAAGTCCATCTCCGCAACCTATCATAAACAAAATGTCAGTATTTTTATATTGCCACTTAAAACGGCAAAAATCAGGATCTTATATTTTGGGACAGACTATACCAAAAATCGATTTTATTTACGAAATACGAGGGCCGCCTTTTAAGTTTTTACAAACGACCGCTAGATAGCGCTATTGAGATGTGACATTACCATTGTTATAAAATTTGACATTTGTTATTGTTAAAACAGTGGCAGCTCAGAAACTGGCAAAGTAATTTATTTTCAGTGAGCATTCAAAAGAACAGTTTTGTGTGTGATTTTTTACATTTTTAGTAAAGGCATAACTCAACAATAATACCTCGAATCGCCTCGTTCAACTTTTGGTAATGAATCACCATCAGAAAAGACTGTTTACAATTGGCTTGAAGAATTTCGTCATGGTCGTGCTTCCATCAGCGATGAATTTCGTGAAGGTCGGCCAAAATCGGTTGTTGTTCTAAAAAATATCGATGCTGTGCGTAACATGATTGAAGAGGATCGGCATGTGCCATACCATGAGATAGAGGCATCCTTAGGCATATCGAAAACTGTAGTACATTCGATTTTGCATGAACATTTAGCTGTGAAAAAGATATGTTCCCGATGGATTCCGCATAATTTGACCGAACCTCAAAAACAGGCTCGTGTCAATTGGTGTAAGGAAATGTTCAAAAAATTCGACAGAGGATATGCAAAATCAGTATGCAATATCGTAATAGCAGACGTACGAGCCGGAAAGTAAGCAATAATCAACATAATTGCTAAATAAAGATATAATTAAAATGTATTTACCCTATTCCTTTTCTATTTAAAATCTAATTTAGATATATTAGAATATAATTAAGATATACATAAAGTATTCTACTTAACAATTTTTTAATTACACGAAGTAGGTAAGTATTATTAAACGAATATATTTGATAAATGAAAAATATTATTAAATATAATGTATTAATTAATAAATAATGCAAATTATTCATAATTATGGATTTTTTAGTGATTAATTAACCTTATACGATGTATTATTTACCGGGACTCACGGTTGACCTTGCATTATGCTATGTATGGCTGAGCGCTGCGCGCTCTCCGCACTCTATCCAAAAACGGTTTAAGCGTATAAAAAAATATTTAGAACAAAATTTGTAGAGAATTTTATACTCTACAATTTTTATAATAAATGCAAATATCATTGAAACCATAGGAAGCGAGATATTTGCGAAAAAAAAAAAAAAAACGATTTTTGTGACCTTTGACCTTGAATATCTTAAGACGCGGACACGAGATTTTATGAGACTTTTGAGACAACTTTTAGAATGCCAAAATAAAGGTTTGTACAAGTTTACAGCTTATTATCTCTCGTTCCGAGGTGAAACCCCTAATGTGACTGGACAAAAACAATGTTTTTGAGGTACCAACTTCAGAGTGGAAAAAATGCTTCGAGAATTAGTGTGAATGCATGCAAAAGTGTATAAATCTTAAAAAGAGAGAGAGAGAGAGAGAGAGAGAGAGAAACAATAAAACGGTTTGTACCAATTTTTTTTTCTTTCATTGTTTTTATTAAAACTTAAAAAGTAGCCCCGTAGTCTCCTTCAAGAGCGATATACTTATGTCAGCGATCTTCCGATATTTGGATACCTTTCATAAAGTATGATTTGTCAAACTCTCTAAAATAAGCCTAAGTTTCCAATTTCGCTTCTTCATTTCAGCCAAATCTCTTTCTCTGGAGCCTAACTTTTTTATCTTTGGACCGAGATAATATTCGCCGGGGGAGGGGACAGATTTCAAAAATATGGCGTATAAGGAAGCAATTCATAGCCCAACTGGTCCAATTTCACCATCGATTTTATGGAGTTGTGACCTGGTGCATTATTTTAGTGAAACAACAATTTTTCCTTGCTAAATAGACCTTTTCTTCTTTATCTCACCATTAAAATGGCCTAATAAACTTACGTAGTTGTCTCAGGTGGTTGTTTGCCCCTTCTCAAGATAATCGATCAGTATTGTTCCATGTGCATCCCAGAAATACTTACCAAAACCTTTCTAGTTGATGTTTGTATTTTTGGACTTTTCGGTCGGCTTTTATGCGGTTCCAGCCATTCTGTGACTGCCTATTGGACTCAGGTGTGTAGTAGTGGATCCAAGTTTCATTCATTGCATTGTTACGAATCGACGCAAAAACTCGTTTGAATTACGCCGAAAGCGTGCCAAATAGCGTTCTGAATCTTTGACACGTTGCTGTTTTTCATCAGTCGTGAGATTGCACGGCAACCATTGGACCCATAGCTTTTTCATATGCAAATATCCATGCAAAATATGCCTCACGCGTTCTATTGATATCCTCAGCTATCTCTCTCACTTTCATTTTGCGGTGATTCAGAACAATATGGTGGATTTTTATTGTATTTTTTGGCGTGACGGCCTCATTTGAACGTCTGGAACGTATTGCATCGTCGGTGTTTGTAACTGCCTTTCACGTATCAGACGTGCCATAATACTTCTCAAGTCATTCTTGAGTTCTGGCTATATTTTCCTCTTTTTATACCATCGTTTTGCAAAAATCAGCGTTACTCAAACAGTTATAACTCGCAAACTAATCGACAAAATGCCTTGAAAATTTTACACAAATCTTCTGATAGTTAACACTAATTGAAATTTATATGTTTCTTGTGTGTGCTGTCACCTCTCGGAAAGTCGCTGGACTTTCCACCCCATGGTTGTAGGTTGTCGAAAAAGAAACTGATCTCTCGCTCCAAAAATTATACTGTTGGCTCCATTTAGACGTAAATGCGAACTAAATACTAATCGGTACACTATTGAAAATAGCACAGCTACTATAGCCATCGCTATAGAAAGACAAATATATGGAACAAAAGGTCGTTGCAAAACGAAGTCGGTAGTCTACTGCGGGATCGTTAAAATGTTCCTTATGAAGTTTCTCAGAGATGCTGCTTAATTTCCATTTCTTGCCTATACAATACGATAGCTCGCGGATTAATCAGAAATTAAACTTGAGCTGAATTTTTAAATCTGTCAAAAGCGTTTGTGTAAATTAATATTACAAATTTTCTTAAAAATATATTCCCTTGAAATTTTTGCTTTTCGTGAAAAATCAAAAAAAAAAGAAAAGATTTTTACAATTGTGGACGTTGTAGGCTTTGATTTTATCCTTTTTTTAAAAATATATTTATCCAACAGAAAGGAAAGTTAAAACTTTGGCTAGACGACATTCATACACAGAAGTGGAAGTCGATCTCTAAAGCAGGGGTTTCATGGGGTGAAAAGTCGCGAGACTTTCCCAGAGACGGCAGCACAAATGAAAAAACCGTTTGGTTTTCAGTTAGTGTCAACTCTTAGAAGATTCGCGTAAAATTTTCATGACATTTTGTGTATTAGTTTGTGAGTTACAGCTGCTTGAGTGACTTTACTTTTGATTTTTGCGGAGCGATGGAATAACAAAAATTTAGTGCCTTCATTAAACATTGCTTTTTGATGGATTTAAATGCATTTCATGCATTTCCAAAAGGGAATGGGGGTTATGTAAATATGACTAAAGTATTTGGGCAAGTGGAAAAAGTCGACAGACTGAAAGTGTTAAAAAAGTTCTCCGAATTGAACGAAAAATCCCAACTGATGCTAAAGTTTGTTCTAAATATTCTAAAAAAACAAGATTACATTCTTCCAGATAAGTAAAATTATTTATTCTTGAACAATCATTTGTTTTTTTGTAATTTGTGTACGTGTCTCAAATAAAAATTCTTTATTATATATCATTTTTTAGATTTTATTTTGATAAAATACTGTCTCAATTATTTTATATTCATTTAAAGTCATAAATAGTTAATAAGTATTAAACTTCGAAGTGAATTGGCATTTGATTTGAAACCAATTAAAATTTTTCGCATTGTCATGGATTGTAACGTATCTTTTCATTAAAATTGAATAAATATTCTAGAATTAAATATATTCTTTGCGTTAATTTTTATACATAAATTGGAAGGTAAATAGTAGACATTTATAGGTTAGAATCTTACCGGTAACAATACAAAAGTGTTGCGTTGCGAGGTTATGTTTGCATTTTTTACCGGTTTTACAAGACCATTTCGTATATAAAATTTCCCTTGTTCTACTGTTGAATGTGCTATTTATCTCAAACACTACTGTTCGCAATTGGGCCGTGGATATATATGTTGCTTGAATTTTCGTTATCTTGGGCGCGACAGTTTTGTCATCGATTAATCCACACCCCAGGAAAAGATTTGATTTTAAAAGTTTTTCTTCGAGTGTGAAATTCCTTTGGACAGGATTTGTTCCTGTCCGTTTGTAAATATGGCCAATTGTTAATAATATTTTTGAAAAATATTGTCACACTCCCTTCATAGGTTATAAATTTAAGTCTGTACCCATATTTCGGCCATCTTAATAATAATCATAGTAGGCTCCGCCCACAGGTAAGATCCCAATTTTCTATGAAATATTATGCCGATAGTCGGAAGAAATTCATACGGTAAGTACTTTTATTTTTTTTTTTAATCCATCATAAAAATACTTAAGATTAATTTTGAAGTATTTACTTAAAATTATTTATTTTTTTTTAAATTTTTCAAGCGTTTAATCGAAATTTCGAACATTTACTTGATTTTTCAAGCATTTAATTTACTTGACTTTTTTGGATTTATACTAGAACTTAAAAGAATTTTTAGTAAACGCTTCAAAAATCTAGCAAATACTTAATTTTAAGTAAATATTTTAAAATTCTTCTAAAGTTTTTTTGCAGTGTATTAAAAAAGAGATATTTTCCAACATATTTTCTATAATAAAAATGTACAAACTTTTTTTAAAAGTAGTAAAAGTGTTGTCACTCTCATAATATTTTATAGAAAATCTAATAGTGGAGTCTGGTGTCGATCCTACTTTCGATGCTTCTGACCACCTCCTAATAAAATGTCAATTAAAACTTGAAATTCTTAAACCTAGGCCTTTTTTGACAACATATCGCGATTACAGGAATTTCGATCATGTGGCTTTCTATCAGGATCTTCAGGCGATACCGTTTGATGATATCTATTATCTACCTAATATTAACCTGAAGGATGAGACTTTTATTTTCTTTCTGTTGGAGATATTTAATGTACATGCACCAATAAAAACTTCAAGGATTACAAAACTGAGGGCTATGTGGTTAACTCAAAATATAAAATTTTGTATGTCTCTCCGGGATAAAGCTCTATCCAAATATAAAAAAGGAAAAGCTCCAGACAGCTGGGAGTCTTATAGGCAGCTTAGAAATTTTGTTAGCTTGGCCATTGTTAGGGAAAAAAGAGCTTGAAAATAGTATTCGAAATAATGGACCAAGAGATAATTGGAAACTTATGAAGAAAATGGATATCTACTCAAAAAATAAAAAGGTGATTCCTGAGTTCTTGGGTAGTGCTGATGATATTAATAGGTTCTTTGCAGGTGCGGACAATCCGTCGAACTGAACCATGATATTTTAAATTTATGTAATAATAATAGAAAACTCGGCGTGGGTAATTTTCGATTTAGACTGGCAACGGTTGAGGATGTAGAGAAGGCGTTATCTTCCATTGAATCAAAGGCCATTGGCTGTGATCAGATTGGGTTGACAATGATAATTCGCTGCTGTCCTCACATTATTCCAGAAATTGTCCATTCGGTAAATTTTTGTATTGAGACCTGTACTTTTCCTGAAATCTGGAAAACATCATTTGTTCTTCCGCTTCCCAAGGTCAATTGTCCAAGTGAACTAAAATACCTAAGACCTATTAGCATTCTGCCCACTCTTTCCAAAATAATTAAAAGAGTGATGGACGGACAAATCAGACAGTATGTCGTCAGTTTTAAAATTTTGCACACTGTACAATCAGGCTTCCGTAAGGATCAGAGCTGTACTACTGCTCTGTTGAGGGTAATGGACGATATCCTGGAGGCTGCGGATCGTGACGAATTGACAGCATTGGTTCTTTTGGACTATTCAAAGGCCTTTGACCGGCTAAATCACGATCTTTTTCTGAGCATTTTGAATTATATCGGCTTTGATGACAGCGCACGGCGTCTTGTTAATGCATACCTTACTGGTAGGAAGCAGATGGTTAAAGTTGGTGATGCGCTGTCGAGCCCTCTGAAAATGTCCTGCGGTGTGCCTCAAGGATCGATCGTGGGCCCGCTGTTTTTCACCGTTTATACGTCACAACTTATCTCATACTTAAAATATTCCTCAGCGCATTTCTACGCTGATGACACGCAATTATACATTTCTTTGAAGCCCGACCAAATATTGGAGGCTAATGATAAATTGACACTTGATCTGGATGCCCTTAGGAAGGCCTCGAGTGCGCACTGCTTAGAAATAAATCCAACTAAATCACAGATTCTGTTATTTGGACGGACTCAGTCTCGGATTCGGCACCAGAATCTGCTACAAATTAGCTTGAATAATGCAGTGCTAAGTGCATGTACTGATGCCAAAAACTTGGGCCTAGTAATGAACTCCGATCTGAGATTCACGAGACATATAAATTTTTCTATTAAAAGAGTATTCGCTAACCCTGAATTAATTTTCAATCAACGCGCTCTTCTTACCGAGAATCTTAGAAAAATGTTGTGTGACTCCATTGTTTTGTCGCACTTTACTGTGATGTGGTGTACGGGCCCTGCCTTTTAGACTGTGTCGCTAAGAGGATCCAACTTATGCAGAATTCGTGCGTGCGTTTTATTGGCGGTATTCGAGGCCGTGAGAGAGGTGTCAGTGCAAAATTGCGTGACATAAAGTGGTTAAGAATGAATGAAAGACGGGTGCTACACAGTTTGGTACCATATAATAGGATTATTTGTAATAAGTGTCCTGGCTACTTCTATAGCAAAATAAAATTTAGATACGATGCACATAACCTGGATCTGAGGCATAAATTCACCTCTGGACTCCGCCCATGCACTTGACTTCAATGTATGAGCGTTCTTTCAGTTACAAAATAGCTAAATTGTATAATACAGTGCCTGTTGATCTGAGGGATGCGTCAGGTCACAGGTTTAAAAGAGCAGTAAAAACCATTGTTCATAGCTTATGCTGACTCCTTTCTCTCGCAGCTCGAACAATAGCAACCGCAATCGACCTCTCAAATGTTACATATATAGCAGTAGTATACCTTTAGCCACCCACAATATTAATATTAACTTCTATCATGGTAGTACATTGTGTATTGATTATTATATTTTGTATTTTATATGCAATACTAGTTTTTAAATGTTGGTGTATACAATATGCATTCGCATTTCGTGGTTGAGGAAGTGTAACTTCAACTCCGCCAATTTAATTACAATAAAGGCATCTTATTATTATTATTTATTACAAAAAGTTCTTCTTTCTCACATTTGATCAGTGTGGTTCCATGTTTGGCTGACGGGCCAAAACCAAGTCAGCACAAACGCTATTACCATTCCGTATTAAGGAATGACCTGACAATGTTACATGTTTTCAAAATCACTGACTTCTGAATGTTTCTGTGTATGTCCGTGTTGAGTCCCAATTGCACTAAATGTGGTGTGAATGTTATTGGTGTAAGGCCTGTGGCTGATATAATGAGGGGGACAATGATGACTTTTTCCTGTCTCCATAGCCTTTTTATTTCCGTTGCAAGGTCTTGTGTATTTGGAAATTTTTTCTGTGTATTGCGCTTGGATGTTTGTGTCGTTGGGGACAGCTATGTCAATCAGATAGGTGACTTTTCCTTTTTTGCACTGAAAAGTAATATCGGGTCTATTGGCGGAGACTGTTTTATCTGTATGGATACCGATATCCCAGTAGAGCTTGTAATCTTCATTTTCAAGTATGGATGTTGGCGTGTATTTGTAGTAGGGATCTGTGTTTTCTATGAGTCTGTATGTTGTGGCTAGTGCTTGGTGAACCACTTTGGCAGCTGAATCATGCCTGGCTGTGTACTCCGTTCCGGCCAATATTTTACATCCGCTCGTTATGTGTTCGATCGTTTCTTTCTGCTGGTGGCATTTCCTACATCTGTCCTCTGCAATAGTCGGGTCTTTGATGATATGCTTTTGGTAGTTTCTGGTTAATATGACTTTATCCTGGATGGCAAGTAAGAAGCCTTCAGTCTCAGGGAATAGCTGCCCATCCCGTAACCAGGTGTATGATTGTTTTTTATTTACGTGGTCTTGTTCTATGTGGTATCTGTGTTTTCCGTGGAGTGTTTTCTCTGACCACGTTTTCATCTTTTCCTGTTGTAATTGGGTGTGACTGTGTGTGTCTGCTGAGTGGTCTGCCCGGGCTAAGTCGAGAGGTGTGTAGTTTTTGTCTGCTTTCACTGTCGCTGTGTGGAGGCTGGTTTGCTTGCTGTGAAAGAATTTCCTAAGTGTTTGTATTTGTTTTGTGTGTAATGATCTGATGTCTATAATTCCTCTTCCTCCTGCCTTCCTCTCGATGGTAAGTCTTTCTTTGCATGCGTTGGGGTGTAATTTCCTGTATTTGGTGAACTGAGATCGTATAAGGATGTGAATATTTTCTATGTCTGTTTGTGACCATTTGATGATACCAAATGAATATGTGAGTATAGGTATAGCGAACGTGTTGATGGCTTTAGTGAGATTCTTAGAGTTGAGTTTTGTTTGCAAAAGTTTCGTCAGTCTGTTTTTGAATTCGGTTCTGAGCTCTGTTTTGATGTGAGTGTGGTTGAGTTTGGTGCTTTGTTGGAAGCCTAGATATTTGTATGTTTCTTTATCGAACATGTTATCGAGCGTTTCATTGTTGATGGTTTCTGTCTCATGGTGGTGCTTCCATTGGCCTTTGTTGATGTGGAGCACTTTGCATTTACTTATACCAAATTCCATATTGACATCTAAGGTGAATATTTCTGTGATTTTGAGTAGTTCTTTCAGCTGTGTTGGTGTGGCAGCGTAGAGTTTTATGTCGTCCATATATAGGAGGTGGTTTATTTTATGTTGATTCTCTTTTTGGTGTCTGATATTGAAGCCATGCTCTGTTCTGTTTAGTATATTTGAGAGTGGATTGAGACAGAGGCAAAACCATAGTGCACTGAGCGAGTCCCCCTGAAATATACCCCGTCTGATGTACAGCTCTTCTGTTTGGATCCGTTCGGTTTGTGTTTCTAGGCGTATTTTGGTTTTCCATGTTTTCATAATTTGCGCGAGAAACTGCCTGAGGTGTTGGTTGATTTTATAGATTTCTAGGGCCCTGATTAACCAGCTGTGGGCTATGGAATGGAAGGCTTTTTTATAGTCTATGTAACCGATGTGAAGGTTTCTGTGTTCTTTTCTGGTTTGTCCCATAATCACGCTATCTATAATCAGCTGCTCTTTGCATCCTCGACTATTTTTCCTGCATCCCTTCTGCTCTTCTGTGAGGATATTGTTGTCTGTTAGGTGTTGTTCTATTTTCTTCGATATTGTGGCTGTGATGATCTTGTATAGGGTTGGAAGACAGGTGATAGGTCGGTAGTTTGACGGGTTTGTTGTATTATTATTATTATTATTATTATTATAAAATAGGAAATTAATCTTTTTTGAACGCAATTATACTTGATGTATTCAGAAGTTCTTTACTTTGATACCAAAAGCTGGTATTACAAAACAAATACCGATTTGGACCTAATTGGGTCCATAACAATAGACTCAAACGATTTTGTTCATTGAGACTAGTTGTTTCAAATTCCACAAATTTTATTACATATGAAAATGGTCAATTTACCCTCCCAATAGATAGGCTGTCCCAGAAATTGCATAAAAAAAGGCCCATGGCGAAAGGCCCGAATATTATGGGGCCTCGAGAATGGCAAATTTGGATTCTGCCGGTCGAAAAACATAAAAATATAACAATTTCAGTCATCCGGTACGAACATTATGTAGAACCTATAATAGCGGCTGTATTATCAGAATTTCGATTTTTTTCCTTAAACTGTCAAAATGCCTTGGCTTATTCGAGTACAAGCGAGGCGTCTGCCCTTGTGATATTTTATTAACTAAGGCCTAGATTTTCCAAAAATAACTTGGGCAGATGCGTAGGACCCAAAACTTGGGACATACGGTCTTATTTATTCAAAAAGGTCTCCGATGTTATTTTGGCTGGTATGGAAGCTTACATCCCTTTTTCGAAGAAATGCCCCTCCAATTATCGACGAAACCAAGAAGGCACACAATCAACGAATTAGAAACAAACTTCTCGCTTTTCCCAACAATTCCAGGTCCTTTTGGGCAGTCCCTAGGGCGGTTAGTCAAAATTTCACCAAATCCACCATACCACCCCTCACACGGCCAGATAATTCCATTGCAACCACACCTGTTGAGAGAGCAAACTTGTTGGCCGAACTGTTTGCTTCACATTCTACTTCCAAGGAAAAACACCATAATTTTTATTTTAATCTAAGCGAATACTTTTCTCGAAAATATTTATTATTTGAATGCATTTTTACTACCCCAATTACCCAGAGCGAACTTGTTGGCTGAACTCTTTGCTTCACATTCTACTGTCGATTTTCAAGGAAAAACACCACCTACTATTCCCATATTGCAGTCAAAGATGCCCGATGATGTCTTCAGACAGCGTATCATAAAGCGTATTTTAATGAAGCAAGACAGCAAAAAGGCTTCTGGCGCTGACGGAATATCTGCTATAGTTCTCAAAAACTGTGCAAGGGAACTAACACCAGTTTTCTGTAGACTTTTCAACCTATTCTACAGAAAGGGAATATTTCCGTCCTGCTGGAAACGTGCCATGGTTCAGCCGATACCTAAAAAAGGCAAGAAGACCTTGCCAAATAACTACCAACCAGTCGCACTGCTTTCAATAATATCGAAGGTCAAGGAAAAGGTTATCAATCAGCATCTTCTAAAACATCTTGAACGATTCAATATTATTAGCGATCACCAATATGGCTTTCGTAAACAACGCAATTGAAGACTTTGGAGAATCGCGAGCGGTTGCTCTTGACATATCCAAGGCATTCGATCGTGTTTGGTATGATGGACTGTCGGCGAAGCTACGCTCTTGTGGTATGTTTGAAAAGTTCTGTTTGTGGCTCTCATGTTTCCTCAGAAAGCGTTCTTTGCGAGTGGCGGTCGACGGATTTCTTTCTAACACCTTCACAATCAACGCCGGTGTGCCCCAAGGCTCCATACTGTCTCCTACTGTCTTTCTCATTTACATTAACGATCTGCTGGAAAGGACCGGAAATTCAATCTACAGCTTTGCAGACGACAGTATGCTTATCTCTCCATTCACTTTGAATTCTCGGACATCGGCTGCTCAGGCGAATATCCGTAGACAGCAGGAGGTCGTCCAACTTAACAAAGACCTGGGAGAAATTCTATCTTGGGGTGACATTAACCAAGTGGAATTTAACGCTACAAAAACCCAGGCGGCAGTTTTTTCTAAAAAAGGTAACGTTGCTGAACCCGACATAGTTATATCGGGGCACTCCATTCCTCTAACAACGTCACTCAATTTGTTGGGTGTTAATTTGGGAGCAAATATGTCCTGGCATGAACATGTTGCAGGCATAGCAAGGGGAGCTTCTCAAAAGTTGGGAATATTATTTCGAACGAGTAAGCTTTATACTCCACAACAACTGTTAATTCTTTACAAAGCTCCAATTCGACCAACTGTGGAATACTGCTTCCATGTTTGGGGTTCCGCTCCCAAAGATACACTGCATTTGTTGGATTCTGTTCAGAGAAAAGCTGTTCGTCGGATTGGAGACCCGGAACTGTCCGGCGGCCTTGATTCGCTGGAACATCGAAGAATGGTTGGCGACTTGAGTCTGTTCTACAAGTATTTTCATGGAAAGTGTTCGAAGGATGTAGCCCGCTTAATTCTTCCCAAAGCGGTGCATGTTAGAAATACACGTCGCGCCGGTGCGTCACATCCGTAGGAGGTTCAGTTTGTTATTCCGCGTACAACGCTTTTCAAGCAGTCTTTTATATAACTCGAAAAACGACCGTTTTTGGCTGGAAAAAGTGGAACCAGCTTCGTCCTCCGGTATTGGCGGTGTATGCCTTTTGCAGGTTCCCTCTTATTTTATCAAGAACAAACTAAATTTATTGATTGTATATGGTTACATCACAGTTACATTTTTGGATCGACGTTTTTTGGACCCTAAAGCTGGGGCGGATTCGGCGGCGTCTAGCCTTTGAGGCGCTCGACTTTTTTAGGCCAACATATATTATGATACTTGATTCAAGTCGTAAAACTACAGTCCATTTTTGGATGTATCATTTTGGGCCTTATCTGGGCATTCCAGAGCACAGAAGCCGCAAAATCAACATTAAATGCTTTTATTCGACTCGCCCGATAGAATGAACAACTAGGCAGACGGTTAGTAGATAGGTCAGAATTTCGGGTCGCCCTCTTGGTCTATATGTTTTTTGTAACTGAGGGATCTTGGGTTCTGATGAAATGAAAAGTATTCAGGAGGTGATTTTTTACAGATACACTTTTCTCGGTTGGAGAGGTAAAAATACATTCACACCATCAAAATTCTGGACTAGAAGAGAACAACTGAGAACTATGTCCATCTTACAGAATAATACATTCGATACAGTTTGTTGGCATCATTTTTCGGGGTGATAAACATGTTAAAAATATACGAAAACATAATCCTGCAGTAGATTAATAGTAATATGGCGATTATTGTTTTAATAAATGTTCATTATCATATTTTATTAATAAATTGACTATACAAACAATAAAGAACTGTTTTTTTTATAGGAATCTCTAATGACAACAAAGCTGCTTTCCGGTAGTTTCTAAATAGCAAAAGACAAGACATTTAGTTTAATACAGTGTCGTTAACTCACAGAGAGTAGATGATTAGGTCTACTATAAAAGAGTACAGTAATAATTTGTGCAAATTAATTTTGTCAAGACAATCTGATAAGTGTCAACACAATGTTAGAAAATGAAGAAAGCCTTTCTATTGGTAATATGGTTTACTATTTTTTTCACTAGGTTTCAATCCGTTCGTCTAACAATGAATTTGCACGACTTTTCACCAATTTCCCATTTAGCATTTCTAAGTGATCTTGCTGCTGCTGCTGCTCGATACTGTGATCTTGCTGCTGCGGCCGCTCGAAGCTAACTTAGTTAGAGTAGAGTTAGCTTTGAGCGGCAGCAGCAGCAAGATCATAGTATCGAGCAGCAGCAAGAGCACTTGAAAGTGCCAAATGAGATTTTGGCGAAACATCATGCAAATTCATTATTAGACGAACGGATTGAAACCCAGACTGTATCACATGTCGCCATTCGTGAAAACCTTTATTGTAACATATATATATATATATATATATATATATATATATATATATATATATATATATATATATATATATATATATATATACATATACATATATATATATATATATATATATATATATATATATATATATATATATATATATATATATATATATATATATATATATAATATAAAGATTATTATTATTATTATACTTGTACACCTGGTATATATATATAAATATATATATATATATATATATATATATATATATATATATATATATATATATATATATATATGTATATGTATATATATATATATATATATATATATATATATATATATACATATATATATATATATATATATATATATATATATATATATATTTATATATATATATACCAGGTGTACAAGTATAATAATAATAATAATCTTTATTGTCCATTTTGCAATAGCTTTAGACAGGGTTAAGACTTAAATTTAGTCCTAAACTACATACATATATAAAATTATCAGTTAATTACATACAACAAGTATAGGTCAGATAAACAACAATAACTTCAAATACATGATACACAATACATATACTGAATTAATTAAAAGTTTTTCGTTTCAGAGGCCACCAAGATAATTCTTAAATTCCTTTGAGGCGCTCGACTTTTTTAGGCCAACATATATTATGATACTTGATTCAAGTCGTAAAACTACAGTCTATTTTTGGATGTAGCATTTTGGGCCTCATCTGGGCAATCCAGATCACGGGAGCCGCAAAATCAACATTAAATGCTTTTATTCGACTCGCCCGATAGAATGAACAACTAGGCAGACGGTTAGTAGATAGGTCAGAATTTCGGGTCGCCCTCTTGGTCTATATGTTTTTTGTAACTGAGGGATCTTGGGTTCTGATGAAATGAAAAGTATTCAGGAGGTGATTTTTTACAGATACACTTTTCTTTTAACATTCTTTTGACGATTTGTTTGTAGTTAGGGTCTTTGTTATTGCCTAAAAATTTCTCTATGACCTCTTTAAAGGCAATCCACCCTTCTCTTTGAGGATCCGTCATGGTTGTGATGAATTGTGGATCAGCCATAAGCGTCTAATATCTGGTCCAACGAAAACACCTTCCTTCAACTTTGCCGAGATGCCTGGAAATTTTGATATTAAGTATTTGAAGCAATTTCTATCTCTTGGAAGTGACTTTACAAATTGCTTCATCAATCCCAGCTTTATGTGAAGCGGTGGTAGAAGAACTTTATGAGGAGGCACCAAAGTTTCATGCAGGACGTTCTTTTCGTCAACTTTAAGCTCCCTCGGAGGCCAACACTTTTTGGTCCAGTGATTTGCTCGGTCTCTACTATCCCATAGACACAAAAATCAAGGGAATTTGGTAAACCCAGATTGTTGTCCGAGCAACATGCCCAAGATTTTTAAATCACCGCACACTTGCCAACCGTGGTCTTTATATTTTAATTTGCAAAGAACCAATTCCAAGTTCTTGTAGGTTTCCTTGAGGTGTACGGAATGACCGACAGGAATGGAAGCATAGAAAACCGCCATTGTGAAGCAGAACTGCTTTAAGGCTTCTTTTTGAAGAATCTATGAAAATACGCCACTGTGCTGGGTCGTATGAGATCTTAAATGTATCCATCAAACCTTCAATATTGGTACAATAAACCAACTCGTCCTCTTGGGCAAAGTAGGAAGTGAACTGCTTCTCACGATATCTATACCAGGAGGAAGACACTCCCGGCAAAAGTAAGTTCCTGCTTTTGAGCCTTGATCCAAGCAACTCAGCAGCGTTTTTGGGAAGATTCAAGTCTCTTACCAAATCATTTAGCTCGCCCTGGGAAAACAATTTCGGACTGCTGTCATCTTCAAATTGAAAACTTGACTTGTCATCGGGTTCAGGTACAGCACCATCTTCGTCAGAACTTGGAATCTCTTCCAAGGTAGCAGGGGCCTTGGGCACTGGTATTTCGGTCCCATGAGGGATGGGACGAATAGCTGATTGCAGATTGGGGTATGAAATGGACTGCTTCCATTTTGAATTATATTCTTTCACATTACACGAACAAAAGTAACAATCATCACTATGGTTCTTTTGCTCGCGCCATACCATAGGAATCGCATATCGGAAAGCTTTTTTCTTGCCCTTAAACCAATTTCGAAGGTCTTCAAAACATCGTTTGCAGACTTTATGAGATGCCCAAACTTTATCCTGATCTCCAAGTTTTAAGCCAAAATACGTGAAGTATACTTTTTTTACAAAGTCCGTAATATTAAGTTGTTGCTTTAATACCATATATTCGCCACAAATATAACACAAACTGTCAGACGAATTCACACACTTCCGCACAGATGACATTGCACTATATTGAACCAAGATCTATAAAACAATGACGAGTTAACACGTAATTGTACCGCGCCACTTTCTACACTATCGGAGCGCGCACGTTCTGGTTACAACGTTTATGTTTGTTAATTTAGCTCACACAGGGCGTTCTTTATTTAGAAAGTAATGGCCTGTATACATTTAAAAACAGTAATCAAAATAAAATTGTACCTATTTATTTATGACTTCAAGTTAGCCCAAAAAAACCCTTTTTTAGTGTTCCGTACGGAACACTTATAAGATCACTTCGGTGTCTGTCTGTCTGTCTGTCTGTCTGTCTGTCACACCCGATTTTCTCCGAAACTATTTGACATAGAAATATGAAATTTGGTAATAATATAGGAATTGATGGCCTCATCAGAGCCATGTAGTTTTGAGAATTAAATTTTGACTTAAGGGGTTAGTTTTAGGGGGTGAAGTCGGAAGTGAAAAAAAATTTTTTTTACTAGGTCATCGAGTGTGGTGTCAAATGAAAGCTTTTGAAAACACAAGTAAAAAATATATATATAATATTATACTTGTGCGCACTTTTCTTTGTATTATTTTTAAAAATTCGCAAAAGATCGCTGTCCCGGGCCTTATCTCGAAAAGTACTTATCAAAAAATTTCGAAAAAATTCTGGAATATTCTCCACGGGGTGTAGATTGAACGAAAATTATCACGAGTGCATTATCTTTAATAATTTATATGGTACATAAAAAAACAAAAATTTCAAGGTCATCAGATTTCAGTAAAGATTGGAAACAAACTTTGTTGAAAACTCATTTGGGGTGTGTTTTGTGAAGTCACTGATCATTTTATACCACCGTAACATAAATTTTGACTTAAGGGTTTCGTTTTGAGGGGTGATATCGGAAGTGAAAAAAAATTTTTTTTACTAGGTCATCGAGTGTGGTGTCAAATGAAAGCTTGTGAAAACACGAGTAAATATATATATATATATATATATATATATATATATATATATACATATATATATATATATATATATATATATATATATATATATATATATATATATATATATATATATATACATATATATATATATATATATATATATATATATATATATATAATGTAATACTTGCGCACACTTTTCTTCGTATTACTTTTAAAAAATCGCTGTCCCCTACCTTATTTCGAAAAGTACTGATCAAAAAATTCTGAAAAAATTCTGGAATATTCTCCACGGGGTATAGATTGAAAGAAAATTATCACGAGTGCATTACCTTTAATAATTTATTTGGTATATAAAAAAAAACAAATTTCAAGGTCTCCAGTTTTTAGTAAAGATTGGAAACAAACTTTGTTGAAAACTCATTTGGGGAGTGTTTTGTGAAGTCACTGATCATTTTATACCACCCTAACAATCAACGTACGGAACACTAATTGTGCAAGTTCAACTTGCACTTGACCGGTTTTTATAATAAAATTTTGCGTTTTGCAAAATAACCTGACGTTCTGGAATTTTTTGAGTATTTTTTTAGTTTTCAGAACATCTAAATACATAGAAATCAGTTGAAAACATCCAGACAGCATTTTTGTTGCAGACCTGTGTAATTAAACGAAGTAGCTATTTTTAGTGTTACGTATGGAACACTTATAAGATCACTTCGGTGTCTGTCTGTCTGTCTGTCTGTCTGTCTGTCACACCCGACTTTCTCCGAAACTATTTGACATAGAAAGGTGAAATTTGGTAATAATATAGGAATTGATGGCCTTATCAGAGCCATGTAGTTTTGAGAATTAAATTTTGACTTAAGGGGTTAGTTTCGGGGGGTGAAGTCGGAAGTGAAAAAAAAAAATTTTTTTTCTAGGTCATCGAGTGTGGTGTCAAACGAAAGCTTGTGAAAACACGAGTAAAAAATATATAATATTATACTTGCGCGCACTTTTCTTTATATTATTTTTAAAAATTCGCGAAAAATCGCTGTCCCCCGAGTTATCTCGAAAATTACTTATCAAAAAATTTCGAAAAAATTCTGGAATATACTCCACGGGGTGTAAATTGAACGAAAATTATCACGAGTGCATTACCTTTAATAATTTATCTGGTATATAAAAAAAACAAAAATTTCAAGGTCATCAGATTTCAGTAAAGATTGGAAACAAACTTTGTTGAAAACTCATTTGGGGTGTATTTTGTGAAGTCACTGATCATTTTATACCTCTGTAACAAAATTTTTTTATTTTAAAAGCAATCAACGTACGGAACACTAATTGAGCAAGTTCAACTTGCACTTAATCGGTGTTTTTGATTTTAGAGAACTTACTGCCTAGAATGATGAGTGTTCTTACTATTTATAAATACAAGTATATGGTATACTTTACATATTATGTTGCAAGTTTTTGGTCTCTTATACTATTCGCACAGGCTGTTATTATGCTTGAAGTATTTAAGTTTGACTTTTTTCTTCAATATGGACCTTTCTTATTTATTTGTGGCTGTGTAAGTATTAAATATCATTTATCTGTAAACAATATAAAACAAAAAATGGACGCACATCAATTTGATGCTCTATATAATATATAATAATACGGGGATGGATTGAAAAGTTCGCGGCCTAATCAAGAAAATAAAATAAAATACGTACAAAAATATTTTTATTTGTCCACGTAATCTCCACCTACCTCTATACACTTCTTCCATCCTTTCCAAAGCTTAGCTGCAGGTACAACTTCTTCATTTGATGAAAATTTCTGGCCACCGAGGTGTTTTTTTAGGTTTGGAAATAGATGAAAGTCCGAAGGTGCCAAATCAGGAGAATAAGACGGGCGGGGCAGCAATTCGAAACCACAATCACGAATTTGAGCCATAGACGCAACAGACGTCTGAAAGCGAGCGTTGTCCTGATGGAACAAAACTTTCTTTTTCAGTGATCCTGGGCGTTTCTCTTTAATTTCTTGACGTAAACGACGCAAAAGGGTGCAATAGTAAGTCGAGTTTATTGTTTCGCCTCTCGGCAGATAGTCCACCATAATAATAGCATCCGAAAAACTGACTCCTTCACTTTTCCAGCCGACAGAATTGCCTTCGCTTCTTTGGGGTCGGTTCACCAGATTTTTTCTATTGCTTGGATTGTTGTTTTGACTTTGAAGTATAGTGGTGAACCCAGGTTTCGTCCATTGTCACAAACCTGTTAAGAAAATCTAGCGGATCAGCCTGAAACATTTCCAAACAGTCGCGAGAAATCGTGGGTCGAATTCGTTTTTGTTCAACTGAAAGCAATCTGGGGATCCACCTAGCGGAAACCTTAGAAAATCCGAGTTCGTTAGCAATGATGTTTTGTGTTCGTTCATACGAGATGCCTATAGTGTCTGCAATCTCTCTGATAGTTAATCTACGGTCTTTCAATATGAGATCACACACTTTGCCGATGTTTTCTTCAGTCGTAGATGTCGTGGGCCGGCTGGAGAGAGGGTCATCTTCGATGTTCTCTCGTCCACGTTTAAATTCTGCAACCCATTTTTTCACAGTGGTATATGACGAAGCAGATTCTCCTAGTGTTGTTTTTATATCATCGATGATCTTCTTTGGTGTTAATCTTTCTGTAAACAGGTAATTGATGACCGCACGTTATTCAATTTTTTCATTTTTCCAAAAACGCTGCACTTGGTCTCACTAAACTCGTTCTAACCTAAAAACCACAAATTCTACAGCAACAAAATTTTACACTTTGACAACCAAAGAAAGTATGAACTTATTGAGGGTACTATAATAAAAATATGATAATTATTTTTTGAGGCCGTGAACTTTTCAATCCATCCTCGTATATACCTTTCAATAAAAGTTTCAAGATACAGTCTGTCAAATAGGAATGTGACCGCTCGTATTCTTGAAAAAATGTGTTTCGAGAACATTTTTTGCCAACAATGAGTCTTAACGACGGATTACCTTAGTAAATTGTCCAGTCGTCTCCGGCATCAATAACACAGCCCCACAAAAAAAAAAGTGGGGTATACTTTTGATGCGATATATCAGATCCGTAGTATTTTTGCCCGCTGATCACGAATCTGACGTCAGAATATCGCCATTACATCTCAATTCTTTTCTAACCTCAAAAAATAGGTAAAAATTAGTAAAAATTAAGAAAAATATACTCCTAAAAAATTGATTCAAGCTTTTTCATGAATCCAAAGATGTATTAATATGTATTCGGACACGCTAAGCTAATATTCATCGGTTGGATTGAGCCATACAGTTCTGTTTTCTTTCTAACCTCAATAAATCAGACAGATATAGTGCTTCTCGAATGCAAAAACGAATTCAAATTAAAATTCAACCGATCCTTACCAAATTTGGTACACGGGGGATTTTTTGGGTCGCTGATCACGAATCTGAGGTTGGATTTGCAAAATTCAAGATGGCAGATGTTTTCGCGCCATTTTGAACGCCGAGAAAATTCATCGGTCGATTTTTATTCTTCTACCTGCATCCAGGGCACCTCCACGTGGTGACGGTGGGCAACGGTGTTACTCCACTAGCCGGCAGAGTCCCTGGATAACGGCTTAGATGCCGTCATGGCAGGTAGAAGAAAGAGAATTACGATGCAGGGACTCGGAAACCCAGTATCGGCGGTTGGTCAGGGTGGGAAAGCGGGCCCGCAGCCGTCGTCATCCAGCGACCGTAGCTCTTCATGTGTGGGTGACTTGGCTCATGTAGAGTATAATGCTACAAGAAAACGGTCTCACGGTACAAGGACTTTTCATAAGTGCGATAAAAACAGTGATTAATTTTGTTATATTTGCTGTCAACACGTATTGAGTAAAATGGGGTCACCGATAACGGATAAGATTAAAACCTTATATAAGGATTGTTTTAACATTGAAATACAGCACCAGGATACAGATTGGGTTCCCCACATCATTTGCAGTTCTTGCAAAATAATGTCGTACATCAATAAGAAGGCGATTAAATATTCCAGACCAGCAATATGGAATATACCATACAGTGAAAATGATTGCTACTTTTGTATGAATGTTGTATCTAGGCATAACGGCAAAATAAAAGCACTATTACTTATAACGATGTTTCGACAGTAACAAGACCAACTAAACTAATTCCGCCTCCTGAACCACTTGATGCTGATGTTATGGAAACAAATGATTTCACCTTATCAGTTCATGCCGAAAACAATGAGACTGTCGAAAAAGATTCAAACGCTGTTACTAATGAATGTTCTAGTGACAACCTATCATATACTAGTGGCACAGATAAAGAATTTCTACCATACAACCGTAAACCAAAACCAATACTCGTATCACAGTCAGAACTTAGTGATCTAGTCAGAGATTTAGGCTTATCCAAAGATGGTTTAGAGCATCTTGCTTCCTTTTTAAAGAAAAGACATTTACTTAAGCCAGAAGCTACGATTTCTTATTATAGAAACACAGATGAAGAATTTCGAAAATATTTCACAATGGATGAGGAATTGTCACTTTCATATTGTACCGATGTAAAAGGTCTAATGGATGAATTTCAAAATAACTCATACGATCCTGAAGAATGGAGACTGTTCATTGATTCTTCTAAACGGAGCATTAAGGCAGTTTTGCTGCATAACACCAACGTTTACGCTCCCATTCCGATTGCTCATTCCACAGTTATGGAAGAGCAATATGAAAAAATGAAGCAGCTTTTGATAAAAATAAAATATGCTGATCATAACTGGAAAATTTGTGGAGATCTGAAAATTGTAATAATATTGCTTGGCCAACAGTCAGGGTTTACACTTTATCCCTGTTATAAATATCTGTGGAATAGCAGAGACAGGGAACGTCATTATAAGAAAAAAATTTGGCCAACAAGAGAATCGTTCACTCCTGGTGAAAATAATGTATTGTTTCCACCATTGGTAGATCCAAGAAAAGTTCTTATTCCCCCGCTTCACATTAAGCTTGGACTTATGAAGCAATTCACGAGAGCATTAGATACAAACGGCCCATGTTTCAAATATTTGCATAAAAAACATTTCCGAAATTTTCTGAAGCTAAAATTAAGGCAGGCGTATTTGACGGGCCACAAATAAGAAAATTGTTTCAAGATTCATTATTTGTTACTAAAATGAATAAAGCTGAAAAAGCTGCTTGGCTTAGTTTTAAAGAAGTCGCAACAAACTTTTTGGGAATTAATAAAAGTCCTAAGTACAGAGAAATAGTCGAGAAAATGGTAAAAAATTTTCAAACATTAGGTTGCTTAATGAATCTAAAATTACATTTCCTGGACTCCCACATCGATGATTTCCCAGATAATCTTGGTGACTACAGTGAGGAGCAAGGGGAACGTTTTCACCAAGATCTGAAAATCATAGAAAATCGGTATCAAGGACGATGGGATGACCATATGCTAGCGGACTATTGCTGGTCGCTAAAAAGAGAAACAAGTCCTCAAAAGCGTTTGGGCAGAAAGCCTTTGAATAGGTCATTCGCGGAAAAAAGAACAAGATACAGCCAAAAAAAGGAAAGTTAGGCGCGGGTCTAACCTTCGCAATTCTAGGGCTTAAGGGTCTACTATTTAAGAGTATATGGTTTAAGAGTCCTGGTTTTGAGTTTATTGGGTCTCATTTTTAAAGTTACAGGGTTATTGAGGTCTATTTTTTGAGGTTACAGGGTGTGGGAGTCTAAGGTTTCAGGGTTTAGGGTTTAAGAGTATCAGGTTTGAGGATTCCCCAACTGTATACCAAATTTGGTAGGAATCGGTTGGTTTTCAAAAATTTTGTCCGCCATCTTGGATCCGCCATTTTGAATTTTGCAAATCCGACCTCAGATTCATGATCAGCAACCCAAAAAACCCCCGTGTACCAAATTTGGTAAGAATCGGTAGAATTTTAATTTGAATTCGTTTTTGCATTCGAGAAGCACTATATCTGTCTGATTTATTGAGGTTAGAAAGAAAACAGAACTGTATGGCTTAATCCAACCGATGAATATTAGCTTAGCGTGTCCGAATACATATTAATACATCTTTGGATTCATGAAAAAGCTTGAATCAATTTTTTAGGAGTACATTTTTCTTAATTTTTACTAATTTTTACCTATTTTTTAAGGTTAGAAAAAAAATTGAGATGTGATGGCGATATTCTGACGTCAGATTCGTGATCAGCGGGCAAAAATACTACGGATCTGATATATCGCATCAAAAGTATACCCCACTTTTTTTTTGTGGGGCTGTGTAATCGGCTGGCATCTTCGAAGCATGCTGTCAACAAGATTTTTTGCATACTCGCGCGGCAATAATCTCCAAATTTTTCGAATCTGAGTCAACGTTCTCACAGTCTTTCCTCTGAGCTTTCTCTTTACAAGGAACCATACATCTTCAATAGGGTTGTTGTCCGGCGATTGTGAGGGCCACTCTAGTATCTTATCGTGGGCACGAGCTAGCCGCTTCCCGACGTGATTTTCGCCCAGCAGAAGTTTCTCCAATGTGCTTTGGAATTTGACATCATGAGCACGAGAATGTTGTCATGGGACACATTCAAGCCCGATTGTCTTAATTTTGCTGCTCCTTGACGCAGCGTCAATTTCGTGTCCCGTAAAAACTAAGACACGATTCGTTTTTTCGATTTTCGGAGTGACTTTACCTACCGAGCCAAGTTTTGGCAAGTTGTCGACATTTTTCGTGTCGTTAAAACGATTTACTCACTTCTTCACAAACGACACCGACTTTTTGATATCTCTGTCATTTTAGGCCTCTTTGTATGGGAACAAAGAAAGATTTTACGCGTTTTCGACGAAAGTTCGGAATCGACTGATACTTTTACTAAAATGCGCCGTAGACAAAGGTTTCCTCTATTTTTGTTGAATCGCTAGAATCGCATCTACCAAAAATGAATTATAGAGGACTCGTTCTTATTTGATAGACTGTATATACAGTTAGGAGCTATGGAGATTGTAAGCAAACCTGAAGGAAAGCAAGTAATGTTGTTGACGAGTATTAATATGGCAGCGAAATTCTACTATATAATAATTACTGATACTAATTCTTTAGTCTAAAGTAACAATGTTAGATGCAAGAGAATTAATTACAGTAGAACCCCGATTAACCGAGTCGCGATTATCCGAGCTCCGGATTAACGGAGCCAATCTAAGAACCTGATTATCAGAGCTATGCGCGTCTATGCTGCGTATTAACCGAGCTTCTAAAATATGTATGTACATATTTCCATTTAAAATCGTCGGGGCCTTCAGGGAATCCCCCTGGCCCGTGTAAGGGGTTCTCCTATTTATGTTTTTAGACTCTCTCAGCATGTAAATTTGCGTGAATGCAGTGCGTTATAGCGTTTACTACGGAGAAGTACGAGTATACTCACATAATTTATTTGGTTGGAGTTCTGGTAGTTAAGTGTAATTAATATGAACTGTTTTGTTTGAATTTTTGTTTGTCGTATTATAATGGAGCAAAACAAGAATCGTCGTTCCTATTGAAGAAAAATTAAAAGCCCTTAGAAGAATTGGAGCAGGAGAGACAATTAAAGTTGTTGCAGGAGATTATGGAGTAGGTGAGGTAACAGTTGAAGATTGGAAAAGAAACCGCACAAAAATAGAAGAGTGGTGTATAAATCAAGCCTCCTCGTCCTCAGGAAGAAAATCAATGAAAACCGGCGACTATGAAAAGGTTAACGAAGCTTTATTCATGTGGTTTAACCAACAGAGATCAAAAGGCGTGCCTCTGTCAGGTCCAATTTTACAACAGAAAGCAATAATGATTAGTAGGCAATTCCCAGAGACAGCCAGTTCTGGATGGCTTCACGGCTGGAAAAAACGGTACGGTATACGACAACTGACTGTATGTGGTGAAAAACTTTCTGCTGATGTGTCATCAATTGAGAAGTTTAAACAGAACTTTAAAAAGCAAATCGAAGATTGTGGATACACATGTGATCAAATTTACAACTGTGACGAAACTGGTCTGAATTATAAAATGCTTCCATCGAAAACATTGGCATCTCGACAGGAAAAATCAGCTCCTGGGCACAAACGAAGTAAGGAAAGATTAACTATAATAGTATGTTCCAATGCATCTGCCAAGCACAAAATCCCACTGATGGTGATTGGCAAGTCTGCACGTCCAAGAGCTTTAAAAGACATCTCACCCAAAGCCCTACCAGTCTATTACAAAAGTCAGAAAAGCGCATGGATGGATGCGACCTTATTTACTAACTGGTTTGAAGAAGAGTTCGTGCCATCTGTGACTAAATTTTTGAACAGAAACCGTCTGCCTATTAAAGCAACTTTGTTAATGGATAATGCCCCCTCTCACCCTGGAGAAGGACTTCAAGTGGGCGAAATTGTAAAATTTTTTCCTCCAAATGTAACCAGCATAATGCAACCAATGGATCAAGGCATCCTCGAAAACATTTTTAAAAAATTATAGGCGTTTATATCTTGAACATCTGTTAGAATACACAGAAAAGGAGGATATTATCAATGGGATGAGAAAGGTTACACTGAAAAATGTTATTTACTGGGTAAGTCAAGCTTGGGATTCTGTGCGTACTACCATTATTCAAAAATCTTGGTCAAAAGTTATTGATTTTGAGGACTATAATGACAGTGAAGATGATACTCCATTAAATGAATTAGCTTTGAAATTGCGAAGCCACGGAGAAATGTCCTGTTCAAATTGACAGCGAGATAGAAGAAAAAGAAAAAAGTTTATTTGAATTAATGCAAAAATTAAAAGGTTGCGAAAATGTGACAAGACAAGATGTTGTTGAATGGATTACAGCAGATGATTTAGAAGAAGAAATGAGTATTGAAGAAATAACGAATGCCTTTCAGAAAACCGAAAAATCAGATGACGATGACGATGACGAAGCGGCGATGGATGAACAGTCTCCCACTAAGATCTCTCATCAAGAAGGTTTTGCTTCTTTGGAAAAAGCTTTGAGGTATATCGAACAACAACCAGAGGCAACCCCAGCGGATTTGCTTCTTCTTAATAGATGGAGAAACATTGCAGCGAGAAAAAGAAGATGCAATATGAAACAGAAGCGCATAGATACCTATTGCACTGTTTTATAATGTATGTACCTATTTATATGTTAAAAACGTTAATACATCGGTTTAAAGTATTGGGTGTTTATTTTTTGAATGAATAAAAAATAAATCCGGATTATCCGAGTTTTCAGTTATCCGAGGAGGGTGCCCCCCCACGTTACCTCAGATAACCGGGGTTCTACTGTATTTTCTTTTAGGCTTAAATTATAAGTGTCAGGATTCTCAAGCGGATTGCGAATTTGAAATAACCAGCTATGTGCAATGATGTCCTCAAGTTGACTAAGCGTTTTTTACTCTCTAAAAAATGATTAGTTATTATTTCAGTTACTTACATTAATTTAAGATCTGATGATCTTTATGATTTGCTTGCCTGATTTATAATACTACGTTCAGTCATCATTAGGTTTACTAAATTGGAATGGATTTATTGAACCTTTATTTGTATTTTCGTCTATTTTTTTATGCGACACGATAGTGAATTGAGGGGCGTTCAGTGGAATAGAGCTCGAACCATGGAAATGACGGAGGTCGAAAGCTCAAAAACAGCAGCACGAAAACATATCAGTTATATTCCAACTTGCACGTTGTATCATTAGAATGTTCTGACAAAAAATGTCTCTCACATTATTTTAATAATTTAAATATTTTAAATATTTAAATACGTTCAAGATCAGCATACAATGATTATAAAAATGTAAGAAACAGAGTCAACGAGAATATCCAGAGAATCAAAAGAGAGCATTGGGAGAAATTTTCGAACGATATGGAACATGATCTGCACGGAGGACAAAAAAAAATATGGAATCTACTGAGAAATAGAAAAAAACCAATAAATGAGTATATACAAAATACAAAAATTACGGCGGAAGAATGGGAAAGATATTTCGAAAAACTCTATAGTCCATCAAAAACCAATTTATTAACACAGGAAATACAGCATAAAGATGAAAATGTTGCCCAACCAAATAGGACCATTTCCTTGAAATACAGCACATGGCAGCGAAACTAAAAAAAACAGAAAAGTCCCGGGCATGGACGAAATTAAGAACGAAATGATCAAATATGGAGGTGATAAATTACTAGAAGAATTACGGATTTTCTTTAACAAAATACTCACAGCCAAGATTATACCATCCGAATGGAAAGAAAGCATCTTGATACCAATTTTCAAAAAAGGAGAAAGGACAGATCCAAAAAACTATCGAGGTATCAGCTTAATGAGTGCGGTTCTAAAATTATTCACTAAAACTTTAGCAGAAGAAATAATGTTAACCGGAATCTGTGAAGAACAGCAAGGGTTCAGAAAGAACAGGTCTACTATAGACGGAATATTTATAATCCGCCAAATTACCGAAAAAGCCATAGAGTTTAATAAGATAGCCTTTATGTGTTTCATTGATCTTACCCAGGCATTCGATAGGGTACGGTTAACTGATGTCGTAACCCTACTACAAAAAAGGGGAATTCACCCGAATATAATAAAAACTATCGAAAAGTTGATCATCAACAACCACACATATGTAAGAGTGGCAAATAAATTAAGCAATAAAATACCTATGACAACCGGAATCAGACAAGGAGATAGCCTAAGCCCAATCTTATTTAACATCATAATGGATGAAATAATAAACGAAGTAAAGAAAACTGGGAGAGGATATCGATTGGGAGACAAAGAAATAACAATAATATGCTACGCCGATGATACAGTAATCATATCAGAAGACGAAGATAACTTATAGAGGCTCCTACATAAGTTTCAACAAACAGCAAAAGTGTTTAATATGCAAATATCTGTAAAGAAAACAAAATCCCTTACAATATCTAAAGAACAGAAAAGATGCCAACTCGCGATTTATGATCAGAGTGTAGAACAACTGATGTCCTTCAGATATCTAGGGGCAAACATAACAAGTACCAGGAACCTTAAGGAGGAAGTAAAAACTCAAACAACAAAGGCATCATTAATATCAGGATACTTAAGAGATATAATTTGGAGAAACAAATATATGAGCACCAGGAGCAAAGTAAGAATATACAAAACATGGGTAAGACCGATCATGACGTACGCGATAGAAACCAGAGCGGAGAACACAATAACAAAACGACTCCTAAGAACAACAGAAATGCGAACACTTAGATCGATAACAGGACATACCTTATTTGACCGGAAGAGATGTGAAGAAATAAGGGAAATGTGTGAAATACAGGATGGGCAAGGAATGGGAGAAGAGAATGGAGAGACTATGTCGACAGAATGCCAAATGACCGGTTGGCTAAGGTTGCAAAAGAGAAGCGACCAAAACACACCTCGACCGCTTGGAAGACCACCAATAAGATGGTATGAGAGCTGGTCTTCATCATCGCAATTGTTTCTGGGAAACCTTTGAAGTGAACACAGGACATGGTCCTAACGTAGGAAGAAGAAGAAGATCGATCAGCAGAAGTTTGATTTAAAAAAATATTGTTTTGTTATTATTCAAAAAAATCGTTGAGTGTTTAAAAGGGTTCTCAACCTTAATACATATTGCGTTAAAAAGCAGAGCGGAATCATATACTATAGCAAATCATATTAAAAGCTTCGTTCACTTCTTTGCGATTGTTGCTATAGAAATTTCATATATACATTCTTACTTTAAGTAGTGTTTTTTACGTTTAGTAATTTTATATGTAATATTAGTAAAAACTTTTATAAAATGCCCTGCTTCCAGCCATTTTTAAAATAACAGTCCAGCTTATAATTCAACTACTAAAAATGATGATTTTGTTCGTACTTCAGAACATATAACGTATTAAAATTGTAAGGTTTGGCAACCTTCAAAATTACTTCCAGCTTAAACACAAGTGATAGTAATATCTTCAATTTGAACGGAAACCTTTTTGATAGAATATCTTAATTTTATTTGAGTAAGGGACCTCTGGTAATAATAGTTTAAGCCTTGAAAGAGTAAGTTGATAAGAAAAATGCCCTCATCTCGCAAATAACAGAGTAAATGGAAACCTTTGATTTTTATTGGGTATCTTAATTTTATTTGGATTTATGAGTAAGTATGGGACTCCTGGTGATAATAATGTAAGTCTTGAAAACGAGTAATCTGACAAGAAAAATACACTCACCTTGTAAGTAACAGAGTAGCCGAGGTAATTATTGCCCTTTTACAATTTTATAAGAACAGTTAAAACATAGGCAGGATTTCAGTATTTATTACGGATTAATCACGCCTGTTTAACACCAGATTTTACTGTCCTCCATGTTTGTTTACAATCTGAGATTACAAAGAGCAAATTCCATTTTCGATAAAAATTTACTATAGCATCTGTCATAAATACACCTATTTAATTTTTTTCCCATAACCTAAAATATTAATTCAATACAACATTGCGATGTTTGGCTATAAATATCTTAAAAGTATAACCTCTTTCATATATTAAATTATTAAATTAACTTTTGTCCGTTAAGTCTGTTTTAGTTACGATCTGAACTTTTTTTAATTTTCATAGAATTTTTCAGTTCCCATCTAATCAAAAGTATAGGATTTTATTTGAAATAAAAAAAATTGTTGTTAATTACATCAGGAGGATTTTGATCATATAATTTTACTGAAGAATTACAATTTATATAATTTTTCTCTAAGTAGTTTTCCTCCGAGTAACTAAGGTATTCAATTAATTTTTTAGGCTGCGGTTCCACTGTTTATGCTACGGTTTACGTACCAAAGATGGTGGACATTGATCCAAGTTTATAGAACCGATTTTTTCGTCGAATTTAAGTATGATCAACATGTACCTAAAAAGAAAAATTCTTGCAGAAACTAGAATACAAGAGAATTTTTTTTTATGTGACTGTGTTCTGCATAATATAATGTTTATAATAATTACCAATATGTGGGTTAAGAATCCAGACGCATTTTGCAACATATTTCTCTTCCTGCAATCCTATGCACCTAACATGATAATTCCAATACTAGGGATTTTTGTACCAACGTCTTATGTAGTAATTATGATGTTGTGGTACGTCCCGTATTATTATTTGATGGTTACGAATTTAATAAAGTATCAGTTATACGCTCTGAATGATTATGTTTTACATACTTTTGAAAAGAAGAAATTAGTTTTTCCAAATAATTACCAGAGGTATGTTACACGAAATCTTAAGATCATCGTTAAACGTCATCAGAAAATTGTGATGTAAGTTTTTTTATGAATATTTATTCATACATAAAATCACACTAGTCAAGAAAAGGCTTTCTCTTTCTCCTTCTACTGACTTGCTGTTAGTTACAATTACAATTTACTGAAGTTGGTAGTGACTTTTAGAACACACAGACAACATTTTGCCAACCGCCAAGACATCCGCTGAAGGCGCTAGCCTTTTCTTTGCATTGATGTCATGAGTTGAAATCGACAATATAATTTTACAGCATCTGTAAGATGCCACATGCTACAAAAAATACATCCAGACACATAGGACTAGAAACAGTGCTTTATTAGAAAATTAATTAGGATTTTTAAAAAGTTTTTAGACCTCTTTCAATAGAAAGTAGAAAGATTTATATGGCAGAATAAAAGATAACAAAGGATATATAAATAAATATATATATATACCCAATAGTACAATAAAAAATCATTTTTATATTCATCTAGGCAAATAAATAATTAATATACTTATTATTATACTTTTTTTTTAGGATTCATGAAAATTTTCTAGAGTTTGCACTGATGGGTTTTCTAACTTTTGCTCTAGCAGTAATTTGTATAACTAGTTTTGTAAACTTCGCTATATATTCTGTAAGTTAATTTACACACACACACACACACACACACATATATATATATATATATATATATATATATATATATATATATATATATATATATGTATATATGTGTATATATATATATATATATATATATATATATATATATATATATATATATATGTATATATATATATATATATATATATATATATATATATATATATATGTATATATGTATATATATGTATATATATGTATATATATATATGTATATATGTATATATATGTATATATATGTATATATATGTATATATATGTATATATATATATATATATATATATATATATATATATATATATATATATATATGTATATATATGTATATATATGTATATATATGTATATATATGCATATATATGCATATATATATATATATATATATATATATATATATATATATATATATATATATATATATATATATATATGTATATGTATATGTATATGTATATATATATATATATATATATATATATATATATATATATATATATATATATATGTATATATACGAGGATGGATTGAAAAGTTCGCGGCCTAGTCAAGAAAATAAAATAAAATACGTACACTAGCTCTATGCACTTCTTCCACCTGCTTTTCAAAGCTTCCACACCTGTTTGAAAGAAAGATTCCTCAAGGTCTTCAAAATACTGGTGACCTGCTGCTTGGACTTCCTCATTTGATGAAAATTGCTGGCCACCGAGGTGTTCTTTTACGTTTGGACACAGATGAAAGTCCGAAGGTGCCAAATCAGGAGAATAAGCCGGGTGGGGCAGCAACTCGAAACTACAATCACTAATTTGAGTCATAAACTTAACAGACGTGTGAACGCGAGCGTTGTTCTTTCTTAGTAATCCTGGGCGTTTCTCTCCAAT
Source organism: Pachyrhynchus sulphureomaculatus (assembly GCA_019049505.1). Lineage (NCBI taxonomy): Eukaryota > Metazoa > Arthropoda > Insecta > Coleoptera > Curculionidae > Pachyrhynchus > Pachyrhynchus sulphureomaculatus. The sequence goes on from CM032456.1 coordinate 196,631,268, forward strand.
TTCTTGACGTAAACGATGCAAAAGGGTGCAATAATATGTCGAGTTTATTGTTTCGCCTTTCCACTATAATAATACCTTTAGCATCCCAAAAAACTGACGCCATCACTTTTCCAGCCGACAGAATTGTCTTCGCTTTCTTTGGGGTCGGTTCACCAGATTTTTTCCACTGCTTGGATTGTTGTTTTGATTCTGGAGTATAGTGGTGAATCCAGGTTTCGTCCATTGTCACAAACCTATTAAGAAAATCTTGCAATCTCAAACATCTCCAAACAGTCGCGAGAAATCGTGAGTCGAATTCGTTTTTGTTCAACTGAAAGCAATCTGGGGACCCCCCTAGCGGAAACCTTAGAAAATCCGAGTTCGTGTGTTTCATGTTTTGTGTACCTTCATACCGGATGCATATAGTGTCTGCGATCTCCCTGATAGTTAATCTACGGTCTTTCAGTATGAGATCACACACTTTCCCCCGATGTTTTCTTCAGTCGTAGACGTCGTGGACCGGTCGGAGCGAGGGTCATCTTCGATGCTCTCTCGTCCACGTTTAAATTCTGCAGCCCATTTTTTCACAGTGGTATATGACGGAGCAGATTCCCCTAGTGTTGTTTTCATATCATCGTGGTTCTCCTTTGGTGTTAATCTTTTTTTAAACAGGTACTCGATGACCGGGGTTCAATTTTTTCCATTTTTCCAAAAATGCTGCACTTGGTCTCACTAAACTCGTTCTAACCTAAAAGCCACAAATTCTACAGCATCAAAATTTTACACTGTGACAACCAAAGAAAGTATGAACTTATTGAGGGTACTATAATAAAAATAGTAAAATTATTTTTTGGTGAAGCCGCAAACTTTTCAATCCACCAAGTCATAAACTTGCGGTTTTCCATAATATAATTCACAAACTAATAAATATTGCTCTAAACCAAGAGGATTTTCAAAAAGAACTTATTGTTATAAAACAATTAGCAGTAAATAATGACTATTCACCATCCATAATAGATAATATTCTCAAGAAAAAACTTTACAAAAAAAGCCCTTAATACAGTTTTTCCGAATAATAAAGAACCTTACAAAAACGTAAAGTCAATAACTTACTATGGTCGATGCAACACTAAATTAAATAGTTTCTTGAGAAAATTAAATATTAAGACAGCATTTCAAACATCCAACACGCTAGGCAAATTTATAAAAAATAACGAAACTAAAACAGATAGAGACAAGACATCCGGAGTATACAAATTAAATTGTGAAAATTGCTCAAAAACATGTATAGCTCAAACAGGAAGAAGTTTTTCAAAAATATATATATATATATATATATATATATATATATATATATATATATATATATATATATATATATATATATATATATATATATATATATATATATATATATATATATATATATATATATATATATATATATATATATATATATATATATATATACGAGGCTGGTTTGAAAAGTCCATGCAAAAATAAAAACTACTTATGTGTTTGGGGTAAACCTTTTTTATTTTTCGACATAGTCTCCTTTTAGGCTTATACACTTCGTCCAACGATGTTCTAGTTTGTTGATCCCTTCCGAATAATAGGATTTGTCCAAGTCTGCAAAATATCCATTAGTGTCTGCAATCACCTCCTCGTTTGAATAAAATCTTTGTCCCGCCAGCCATTTCTTCAAATTGGGGAACAAATAGTAGCCCGAGGGAGCCAGGTCTGGAGAATAGGGGGGATGTGAAACGAGTTGGAATCCTATTTTCATTAATTTTGCGACCACAACTGCTGAGGTGTGTGCTGGTGCGTTGTCGTGATGGAAAAGGACTTTCTTGTGGGCCAATCGAGGACGTTTTTCTTGCAGCTCGGTTTTCAAAGGGTCCAATAACGATGAATAATATTCACCTGTAATAGTTTTACCCTTTTCCAGATAGTCGATGAGGATTATCCCTTGCGAATCCCAAAAGACAGTCGCCATAACCTTTCCGGCCGAAGGAACGGTCTTCGCCTTTTTTGGTGCAGATTCCCCCTTGGTAACCCATTCTTTAGATTGTTGTTTGGTCTCAGGAGTATAGTAATGTATCCATGTTTCATCCACAGTGACGAAACGACGCTTAAAGTCCTTCGGATTCTTCTGGAACAGCTGCAAACCATCCTTGCAACACTTCACTCGATTCCGTTTTTGGTCAAGCGTAAGCAATCGCGGCACCCATCTTGCGGATAGCTTTCTCATGTCCAAATGTTTATGCAAAATATTATGTACCCGTTCAGTCGAGATGCCCACAGCACCTTAACTCTTCTGTCATCCATCACCATATCATGGATTTGATCAATGATTTCTGGAGTCGTAACCTCCACAGGCCGTCCAGAACGTTCAGCGTCACTTGTGCCCATATGGCCAGTCCGAAAATTTTGAAACCACTTATAAACTGTTCTAATCGAAGGTGCAGAGTCACCATTTATCAAGCTTCTCTTTAGTCTCCTGAGGCGTTTTGCCTTTCATAAAGTAATGTTTAATCACCACACGAAATTCTTTTTCGTCCATTTCTTGAAAATCACTCGACTTTCTTGATTCACACGAATACAAAGAAATAGACCAATATGGCTGAACTAAACATGACCTCGATATGCGCCGGTGGTGCCATCTCTCGGACTTTACACGGACTTTTCAAACCGGCCTTTTGGGTAGCTCCTTCTAAATACTGAAAGTTTATGTGAGCTATATAATAGTATATTTACAAAATGTCATATATGACACGTCCTGACGAACATCTTAATTTTCCTTCTATCGTTTATATTTCAGTATCCAGAAGATACTAATTAGGTAACGAAAGCTTGACTAAAAAAATAAAAAACAGAAACTAGAGCCAAAGATCCTTGATTGCTGATATCTATTTCCTTATAAGGGCGTTTCCCAGAAGTTAAACTTTCGATTGTTATAAATATATATATATATATATATATATATATATATATATATATATATATATATATATATATATATATATATATATATATATATATATATATATATATATATATATATATATATATATATATATATATATATATATATATATACACACACTAAAAAAATAAAAAACAGAAAATAGAGCCTTTGATAGCTCATATCTATTTCCTCATAAGGGCGTTTCCCAGAAGTTAAACTTTCGATTGTTCTACATCACATGGAAATTCCTAATCAAGCATCAAAAGTTTAATATATTTGATGGTATACAGGGAAAATAAAAAATAATTTATAATGAAGAGTAAAGTGTGTTTAAATTTAAATACAGAGCAAAATATAAAATGAAAATGTTAATAGGAACTAAAAAATTATGATCACGTTTAGATTTGTAACCTTCCTAGTTAAGAATGTAAAAAAACTCCAGTAAATACGTCAGTAATTGTCAGATTTTTATTGAATAAAGGAAAACGAAATTAATTAAAAACTAGTGAACTAATTTTGATTGATATTTTTGTTAAAAATTTGATAACTTTTTATCTGCTTTGCAACAATTACATCCATAATAAATTTGTGCTAATATCATTTTATTTTGAAATTGCAACATTACTTAATTACTACGTACATAACATAACAACTTAACATATGGATTAATTCTAACTTTATTGCACAAGTGCTTCAATGTATCCACCGTTCCTTTCTAAACAGGTGATTATTCTTCAGGAAAAAGTTTTATATACAAAATTCAAATCTTTGTTCAAAATCTTTGCTTTTAAAATATGGATAAATTGGGGTTTGTATGGTTTAAATTTATTTGATCTTAAAATTCTAACAACTGTAGTTTTATTCACATTCAATAAAGCTGATCTTCTTCGAAGTTTTTTTTTTTTTTTTTTTTTTTTTTTATGGGTCTAGCACACGTGCTGCAGGGAAGTCCCTAAAGCGCTCCAGGAGCGGCACGGGTGCGGAAAAAGCGATTCACGTTGTTCTTGAATCGCTGTAAATTGTACTCGGTGGGAAACACAGCGCTGGGCAAATTATTCTAAAGGGATGACGTTCTCCATATAAAAGATTGCTTGAAAAGCGTTGTACGCGGAGTAACAAGCTGAACCTCATACGGATGCGAAGCACCAGCGCGACGTGTATTTCTAATATGCACCGCTTTGGGAGGAATTAAGCGGCTACATCCTTCGAACACTTTCCATGAACATACTTGTAGAACAGACTCAAGTCGTCAACCGTTCTTCGATGTTCCAGCGAATCAAGGCCGCCGGTCAATTCCGGGTCCCCAATCAGACGGACCGCTCTTCTCTGAACAGAATCCAACAAATGCAGTGTATGTTTGGGAGCGGAGCCCCAAACGTGGGAGCAGTATTCCATAGTTGGTCGAATTTGGGCTTTGTAAAGAATTAACAGTTGCTGTGGGGTGTAAAGCTTTCTGTTCTAAATAAATTCCCAACTTTTGAGAAGCTCTCCTTGCTATGCCTGCAACATGTTCATGCCAAGACATATTTGCTCCCAAACTAACGCCCAACAAATTGAGCGACACTACTACTACCGACAGCATTACTTGGTTTTGATTATCTTCATTTGAAACCCATGCCCGATGTTTCTTTTCAAATTTATTTTCAATACTTCCATAAATCTTGAATTTTTTTATTAGATATCCTACAGTTGTGAAGTGTACAGTTTCATTAAGATGTCTATTATTAAAGATTTCTGCTGCTTCTTTAAAAGTCCCTACTATGAGAACAATTTCAATTTTATCTTCAACACTCAATTTTACTGGCATTTCTAATTATTGCAAGTACAGACTGTTGGTAGTTTTGAAATTTATTGACAGTTGTTATTGTCATGTTACTGTCATGAAACCTCCTCGATATTGTCAAGTGTTTTTTATACCAGATAAATTATCAAACGTAATGCACTTGCCATAATTTTCACTTAATCTACACTTTGTGAAGAATATTCCAGGATTTTTTCAATTTTTTTTGATCAGTACTTTTCGAGATAGGGTGGGGGGATAAAGTTTTTTTTATAATAATACAAAGAAAAATGTGCGCAAGTATTACATCAAATACATTTTTGAACTCATGTTTTTACAAGCTTTCATTTAACACTCTATGATCTCAGAAAAATTGTTTGATTGGGTTATCAATTCTTATATTTTTGTCAAATTTGAACTTTATATGCCAAATATTTTCGGAGTAAGTCGGATATGACAGTCGGACACCGAAGTGATCCCATAAGAGTTCCGTACGGAACACTAAAAAGAATATAAAAACCGGTCAAGTGCAAGTTGAACTTGCACAATCCGTACGTTGATTGTTTTTAAAATAAAAATTTTTGTTACAGAGGTATAAAATGATCAGTGACTTCACAAAACACACCCCAAATGAGTTTTCAACAAAGTTTGTTTCCAATCTTTACTGAAAACTGGTGACCTTGAAATTTTGTTTTTTTTTTATATACCAAATAAATTATTGAAGGTAATGCACTCGTGATAATTTTCGTTCAATCTATACCCCGTGGAGAATATTCCAGAATTTTTTCAAAATTTTTTGATCAGTACTTTTCGAGATAAGGTAGGGGACAGCGATATATTTTACTCGTGTTTTTACAAGCTTTCATTTGACACCACACTCGATGACCCAGTAAAAAAAATTTTTTGTCACTTCCGATTTCACCCCTCAAAACGAACCCCTTAAGTCAAAACTTATGTTACGGTGGTATAAAATGATCAGTGACTTCACAAAACACACCCCAAATGAGTTTTCAACAAAGTTTGTTTCCAATCTTTACTGAAATCTGATGACCTTGAAATTTTTGTTTTTTTTATATACCCTATAAACTATTAAAGGTAATGCACTCGTGATAATTTTCGTTCAATCTATACCCCGTGGAGAATATTTCAGAATTTTTTCGAAATTTTTTGATAAGTACTTTTCGAGATAAGGCCCGGGACAGCGATTTTTCGCAAATTTTTAAAAATAATACAAAGAAAAGTGCGCGCAAGTATAATATTATATATATATTTTTTACTCGTGTTTTCACAAGCTTTCATTTGACACCACACTCGATGACCTAGTAAAAAATTTTTTTTTTTCACTTCCGACTTCATCCCCCAAAACTAACCCCTTAAGTCAAAACTTAATTCTCAAAACTACATGGCTCTGATGAGGCCATCAATTCCTATATTACTACCAAATTTCACCTTTCTATGTCAAATAGTTTCGGAGAAAATCGGGTGTGACAGACAGACAGACAGACAGACAGACAGACAGACAGACAGACACCGAAGTGATCTTATAAGTGTTCCATACGGAACACTAAAAATGAAATGATAATTTGAATTGTTTATTTTTCTACAAAGCAAATTTTACTCAAGCCAATCTCGATCGTTAATTCATATGACTGTGATTTTGGAACTACATTCTTCCAGTCTGGGAAGGTTCTGTAGAGATATCAAAGAAAATAATAAAAATATGATTTATGTTTTTTTCCTTATAATTTTAATATTGACGAAATTCATTCATAGTATGATGATGATGATGATGGGCCTAGCACACGTGCTGCAGGGAAAAGCCTAAAGCGCTACAGGAGCCACACGTGCTCGGAAAAAAACGTTGGTCTTGAATTGCTGTAATTTGTACTCGGTCGGAAACACAGTCCTGGGCAAATTACTCCAAAGAGATGAGATTCTCCATATAAAAGACTTCTTGAAAAGGGTTTTCTGAGGAATTATAAGCTGAGCCTCATAAGGATGTGAAGTATTAGCGTAACGTGTATTTCTAGCATGCAACGCTCTGGAAGGAATTAAGCTACGTCCATGAGTAGGAATATTCCAAAATAGAAACTACAAGGAACACAAGTAATAAAATGATGTTATACCTATCTACACCTATACCTTTTTTTTTTGATTTTAACGCATCAATCTTTAGATAGATTTTAAGAATGATTACTAAAGATACTTACGTATCATACTTGATTATTTTACGAAATATGTACTCTTATTTCCAAAGTTCCAAGTTCCAGTTGCTAAATGTATCAATATTTTGTAACACACACTTAAGAACAATAACAAAAAACTATAGATAATCTTGAGAAGTTACAACAAACGAATATTTAAAAGACAATAAGTGCATTCTTAATACAGCGAATAAAATAGGGAGACGAATTACAAACAATCCTTGTAGCGTAACTTTTGAAGAAATCGTTTTATCTTGCTAAATTGATTAATTAATTTACAGTAGAACCCCGATTAACCGAGTCGCGATTATCCGAGCTCCGGATTAACCGAGCCAATCTAAGAACCTGATGATCCGAGCTACGCGCGTCTATGCTGCGTATTAACCGAGCTTCTAAAATATGTATGTACATATTTCCATTTAAAATCGTCGGGGCCTTCGGGGAATCCCCCTGACCCGTGTGAGGGGTTCCCCTATTTATGTTTTTGGACTCTTTTAGCATGTAAATTTGCGTGAATGCAATGCGTTATAGCGTTTACTACGGAGAAGTACGAGTATACTCATATAATTTATTTGGTTGGAGTTCTGGTAGTTAAAAACTGCTTTGTTTGAATTTTTGTTTGTTATATTATAATGGAGCAAAACAAGCGTAAAAGAATCGTCGCTTCTATTGAAGAAAAATTAAAAGCCATCAGAAGAATTGAAGCAGGAGAGACAATTAAAGTTGTTACACGAGATTATGGAGTAGGTGAGGTAACAGTTGGAGATTGGAAAAGAAACCGCACAAAAATAGAAGAGTGGTGTATAAATCAAGCCTCCTCGCCCTCAGGAAGAAAATCAATGAAAACCGGCGACTATGAAAAGGTTAACGAAGCTTTATTCATATGGTTTAACCAACAGAGATCAAAAGGTGTGCCTCTGTCAGGTCCAGTTTTTCAACAGAAAGCAATAAAGATTAGTAGACAATTCCCAGAAATAGATCAGTTTACCGCCAGTTCTGGATGGCTTGACCGCTGAAAAGAAAAAACGGTACGGCGTACGACAACTGACTGTATGTGGTGAAAAACTTTCTGCTGATGTGTCATCAATTGAGAAGTTTAAGCAGAACTTTAAAAAGCACATTAAAGATTGTGTATACACATGTGATCAAATTTACAACTGTGACGAAACTGGTCTGGATTATAAAATGCTTCCATCAAAAATATTGGCATCTCGACAGGAAAAATCATCTCCTGGGCACAAACGAAGTAAGGAAAGATTAACTATAATGGTATGTTCCAATGCATTTGGCAAGCACAAAATCCCACTGATGGTGATTAGCAAGTCTGCACGTTCAAGAGTTTTAAAAGACATCTCACCCAAAGCCCTACCAGTCTATTGCAAAAGGCAGAAGAGCGCATGGATGGATGCGACCTTATTTACTAACTGGTTTGAAGAAGAGTTCGTGCCATCTGTGACTAAATTTTTGAACAGAAACCGTCTTCCTATTAAAGCAATTTTGTTAATGGATAATGCCCCTTCTCACCCTGGAGAAGGACTTCATGTGGGCGAAATTGTTGTAAAATTTTTTCCTTCAAATGTAACCAGCATAATGCAACCAATGGATCAAGACATCCTCGAAAACATTTTAAACAATTATAGGGGTTTATATTTTGAACATCTGTTAGAATACACAGAAAAGGAGGATATTATCAATAGGATGAGAAAGGTTATACTGAAAAATGTTATTTACTGGGTAAGTCAAGCTTGGGATTCTGTGCGTACTACCACTATTCAAAAATCTTGGTCAAAAGTTATTGATTTTGAGGACTATAATAACAGTGAAGATGATACTCCATTAAATGAATTTGCTTTGAAATTGAGAAGCCATGGAGAAATGTCCTGTTCAAATTTTGACAGCGCGATAGAAGAAAAAGAAAAAAGTTTATTTGAATTAATGCAAAAATTAAAAGGTTGCGAAAATGTTACAAGAGAAAATGTTGTTGAATGGATTACAGCAGATGATTTAGAAGAAGAAATGAGTATTGAAGAAATAACGAATGCCTTTAAGGAAACCGAAAAATCAGATGACGATGACGAAGCGACGGTGGATGAACAGTCTCTCTCTAAGATCTCTCATCAAGAAGGTTTTGCTTCTTTGGAAAAAGCTTTGAGGTATATCGAACAACAACCAGAGGCAACCCCAGCGGATTTGCTTCTTCTTAATAGATGGAGAAATATTGCAGCGAGAAAAAGAAGATGTAATATGAAACAGAAGCGCATAGATACCTATTTCACTGTTTTATAATGTATGTACCTATTTATATGTTAAAAACGTTAATACATCGGTTTAAAGTATTTGTGTTTTTTTTTTGAATGAATAAAAAACAAATCCGGATTATCCGAGTTTTCAGTTATCCGAAGAGGGTGCCCCCCCACGTTACCTCGGATAACCGGGGTTCTACTGTATATTAATTTAAGGTATTACTTCATTTAATTATTTATAGATTGCAAAGTTGTGAAATCCATTTGTGAGTCAGACTCGCCAATAAATTTGTTGATTACACAGGTCAACATTTGATCTAAAAAAAAACACTCCGAGCGGTATGGTCCTTATGGGGTTTTTGGGGTCGCTGATTACGATGAGCGGGTTGGTTAACCTTCATCACATCAGATTCAAGATCATTTGAAGGTCAAATAGAAAAAAAAACCGTAGGAAAAATCTGAAAAATTTCATACGTATATTTTTGAGATCCCTGAGGCCGAATCCGTAGTTTGTTTGACCTTACGCCTTTTCCCAGAGGTCATTTGAAGGTCAAATAGAGAAAAAACCGTAGGAAAAATCTGAAAAAATTTATGCGTGTGTTTTTGAGGTCCCTGAGTCCGAATCCGTAGTTTGTTTGACCTTACGCCTTTTCCCGGAGGTCATTTGAAGGTTAAATAGAGAAAAAAAATCGTGGAAAAAAAAAAAAAAGCTGAAAAAATTCATGCATATATGTTTTTGAGGTCCCTGAGTCCGAACCCGTAGTTTGTTTGACTCAAGCCGCCTTTCAGAGGTCATTATAGGTCATTTCATCATCAGTTTACGTTTATTTGAAAAATATGTATGGTCATTTTGCGTTGTTAAATTTAATTTTGTTTTTATCGTACACTTGCGAAGCATACAGAGGTTAATTTACGGTATATTTTTATTGATTATATCTTATACATATCATTTTACATTTACGTTAATATTTCACAATCAAAAATGTCTTTTATGCTGCTCGGTCATTACAAGGGAATTAATATGTGAAATATAAGCTAAATAATGGCAGGTAGACTGATGCAAGCAAATGTTTTAATACTGTTTAAAGGTACTGATTAGTAAAAGTTAAATATTGTTCATATCAAAAATAGACTATACAAATATTTTGACTAGTTTTGTGACTGTGAAATAGACTTTTAAAATCTAAAAAAAAATTTGACCTAATTTTTGTACTCTCGATGTTCGTTCCATATATCTAGTAAATTTAAAGTCCAGCCCGACTGTGTTTCTTGAGGTATAAATGAAACATTGTGCGCTATGTTATGTTTAAATTTCGTTTTATAACTCAATTCCCAATACATTTCAAATTAATAATTCTAATGTCGAACAACCTTGTTATCAAGTAACCCTTAATCTGTATACTTCAATACTTAATCGCTTCAGGCTCCAGCAATAATCTGCCAACATGTTTATCCCCCAAACACCTTGATACCTTTTTTCAAATTCACTCAAGTCTTGGTGCATCCTTTCTCCATGTTCTTCGCTAAAATCTCCGAGATTTTTAGGGAACCAATCAAGGTGTAAATGGAGAAAATGCAGTTTCAGACTCATTAAACACCCCATTTCTTTATAATTTTGTACTAAATTTCCAACAATATTTTTGTAATTAGGGTCTTTATGATTTCCAAGAAATTTAGTCGTCACCTCTCTAAAACTTTGCCATGCTGCTTTTTCTTTGGCATTCATTTTCCTCTCAAATGCATCATTTTTAGGAGGTCTCTTATTTGTGGTCCAGTAAATATGCCCTCTTTTATTTTAGCTTCAGAAAGATTAGGTAGCACTTTAAAAATATGCATGAAAGCAGGACTTTCGTTTCGGTTCATGGCCTTGACAAGTTGCTTTGCAATACCTAGTTTGATATGCAAAGGTGGAAGTAGGACCTTATTGGTTGATATCAAACTTGGACCTATGATGTTTTTTTCACCTGGAATTAATTCTTCTCTCAACGGCCAGTCTTTCCTCACATAATGCTCATCTCGAGCCCGACTATTCCACTCACAAATAAAGCACGGATAATATTGTAAATATCTTTAAGTCCCCACAAAGTTCCCACTGTTTTGATCGTAATTCAATTTTTGCAATAGCAACTCAAAATTATGGTATTCTTCATCTAATACAACAGAATGAGCGACTGGTAAAGGGCCATAAATATTTCCATTATGTAACAAGATAGCTTTTAAGCTTCTTTTTGAAGAATCTATAAACAGTCGCCAATCACTTGCTGTGTATTCTATACCGTATTCTTGCACTAACCCTTCAATATTATGGCAATAGACTAGATTATTCATTTTAGTAAAATATTTTCTGAATGGACGTTCTCTCGAACGATAGACAGAAATTTTCATTCCTGTGGATAGACAATTTTTTTCTTTTAGCCTAGATGCTAAAAGCTCTGATCTATCTTTCGAGAGTCCCAAGTCTCTGTACAGATCACTTAATTCGTTTTGATTAAATGTTTCGGCTTACGATATATAATTTTCCTCAACATCTGATTCTTCTGTGCTGAAATTTTCTCTTTCCTCGTGTTCGAATATTTCATCTGGCATATCTTCATCAGTTACCACTTCTTGTCCCAATTCATTAATTTCTATGATATGATCAAAATTTGTTTCAATAAGAACTGTCACAGATGTTACACGTGCATATGAAATAGAATCCTTATTCTTTCGGTTGTACCCTTTCAAGTTTGTTAAGCAGAAGTAACAGTCGGTGGTATGGTCTGTTGGGGTCTCCATATCATTGGCCGAGAAAATACCTGGTTGTTAATTCTATATAGAACATTGCGGCATTTATGACATATAGATTTTGGTGTGTAAGAGTTATCCAATGAGCTTGTATCAATATGATAAAATTTGGTGATATTTTTACTTTTAAACGAATCTGAAAACATGAATTTCTTTTGTGGAATATACTCCCCACAAACAACACAAAAATTGTCGAGTTTAATGGAACATGACGAATTTCTTGTAGCATTTGACTCTACAGAGGCCAAGTTTCCCACCAATGTAGAGCTACGGTCGCATGATGACGACGCCTGCGTGCCCGCTTTCCCACCCTGACCAGCCGCCGATTCTGGGTTTCCGGGACCCTGTCTCGTAATTTTTTTAGGAGTAGTTGCCATGACGGCATAAACGCCGTAACCCAGGGACTTCGCCGGATAGTGAGACAACTCCGTTGCCCACCGTCACCACGTGGAGGTGCCCTGGGTACAACTACACTTTAATACTGGAGTTTAAAGCGAGACTGAGCTAAATTTATAAAAAAGAAGAGAATAAATAATTTCGCGAGGAATGAAAAATCATTTTATTGTCAAAGTAAAACTCCAAATATATACACAAAGATACTTAAAATGACCACCGTATATCTTTTGAGCATAAGATCATGCAGGATTTGAACTGAATGATCTGAAAAAATAATAGATGACTTTTTTCAGATTTTTTCCACGATTTTTTCTCTATTTGACCTTCAAATGACCTTCAAATGACCTCTGAGAAAAGGCGTAAGGTCAAACAAACTACGGATTCGGACTCAGGGACCTCAAAAACATACGCATGAAATTTTTCAGATTGTTCCTACGGTTTTTTCTCTATTTGACCTTCAAATGACCTCTGGAAAAAGGCGTAAGGTCAAACAAACTACGGATTCGGACTCAGGGACCTCAAAAACACACGCATGAATTTTTTCAGATTTTTTCCTATAGTTTTTTCTCTATTTGACCTTCAAATGACCTTGAATCTGATGTGATGAAGGTTAACCAACCCGCTCATCGTAATCAGCGACCCCAAAAACCCCATAAGAACAATACCGCTCCGAGTGTTTTTTTTAGATGAAATGTTGACCTGTGTTATCAACCACCGGAATAAGCAGGATTTCGAAAAGGTTACAGTACCATCTAGCAGATATAAAACATCAAAATTTTGATTGTAAAATGTAATGGATATAATATTCCAGTTTATTTAGCTTGTATTGGTTACAACGAAGCCTTCGATTTAATAGAGCTATGGGCCATATTTCGGGCTATGAATAATGCTAGAATAGATTAGATACCGAGACCTACCTAAATACGTATATGAAAAAGCTACAATATAAGTATATATAAGTTAAAATCAATGATAATCTAATAACCGATGAAACACCTTTACAATGAGAAGTAAGCCGTGACACTATCTCGCGGAAACTTTTTACACTGGCTTTGAAGAACGTCTTGAGACAACTGAATTGGTAAAATAGAGCAATAAATGTAGATGGGCGATATTTGAGCCAACTCCACTTTGCAGATGATATGGTTCTGATCGGTCACAGCTTACAAGAGTTACAAGAGCTGAAGACAGGTTCAAACAAAACTAGAGTGACTCAGAATTTAATTAAACTAAAATTTTAAGGAAGACCAGACAGCCGAATTGAATAGGAGGACTTCTAATAACATATCTCACATGAACAGCTACTGGAAAATTAAGTCACGTCCTGAAAAGTTTTGATATCCCGATTCTGATTTGAAAATTAAAGTTTATAACATGTACAGGGTGGTGCAAACTGGACACTTTCAAAGGTAAACCCCTTTATCTGAAGGAGATAGACGAAAACTGATATCGATGTCTGAGGCTCAATTTTTATGATAAACTAAATGGTGAAAACCGCATATCGATATCTAGTACCATTTCAGATATACAGGGTGTTTTTCAAAAATCTGCATTTTGGAAAAATGTTTGTAATTCTTTTTCTATTGAAAATTTTTGATTTCTGTAAAAACATTCTCAAAGCACTTTTCACGTGGATTTCAACAAGTAATATTTTAATAGTTATTAACGCAAAAATAAATTTTTTAAATGGGATAAATTTTTCCTTATCCCAATAGAGCTTTAAATTACCATTCTAAAAATATAGCACACTTTATATTTTGCTTAAATCTACTTCAAAATATAAAGGTTTTCAGTTTTTACACGCGTTTTAAATGCACATTTTGTGAAGTAGGCTTTGGATGGAACAGCAATATCAATTGTTTACCGATAGCAGTCAAATCGTAAAAAAAATTACCAGAAGTAACTCTAAGAGTCATAACTACAATGAAATGTACTAAATGCTATAGTACTTTAAACTATGTAGAAAATAAAACAAAACAACAAAAAACAATTTATTCCGAGTAGAGCAAACTAAAACAAAACAATTTTCTATAAGAGATGTTCGAAATGTCGACCAGTTTCATTTACACATAGGCCGCACCTTTTCTGGACACTTCTTACCGAGTTGATTAGTTCAAGAGGAGTGAGAGCTGCAAAACTTTGTATCACTGCGACTTCTAACTCTTGCCTGGTGTTTGTCGGCAATTTCAAAATTAGGTCTTTCAATCTTCCCCAAAGACGGAAGTCCATGGGTGTTAAATCCGGTGACCTTCCCTACCAACGGTTCGGACCTTGGTTGGCTATCCAGTTATTGTCGAAACTGGCCGATAAAAAATATATTTCTAAGGTCCATTAGCGGCAGTTCATCAACAAGAGGTTCTATTTGCTGCCTTAAAATTTCTAAATATCTCTGAGACGTGAGTGTTCCTTTGTAAATAAATGGACCTATAACCCTGCCTCTAAAAGTTCCTGCCCACACATTAAATTCAAATCTGCCTTGATTTCTTTGCTCCACAACTAAATGAGGATTTTCTCGTGCCCACCTATAAGAATTGTAACGATTAAAAATACTTGCATTGCTTACATAAGTTTCGTCTGTCCAAATGCAATTTAATGAAAAATTCGGAACATGGTTACAATTCTCCAGAAACCATTGGCAAAAATCCATACGCCGTTGAAAATCTCCGTCTCTAAAGTGATGAACTTTTCTTCTCCTATATGGCCTGAATTTATGCTTCTTCAAAGTACGATTTACGTTAGTTCTTGGTAGTCCAGTGGATTCTTTTAACTGCCAGGTTGAAGTGATATTTCCGATAGTTCCTAAAACTACTATTTCTTCCCTCCTTATCCCTGTTTCATGCATAATTTTTGGCTCGTTTCTTTTCAAGTTGGCCACTATTAACTAGGTTATGTCGCAATCAAGCGAATATATCCTTGAAGGGTTGACGCCTCTCTGGATACCGTTCGTGGTACAAATTACTTGCCGCTTACGAATTTTCTCCGGTTTGTATAAAACACACTATCATATTCCATTTTTCGTAATTCTCAAACTTCATTACGATTTATTTGACAATTCAATAACTGATCCTGAAGTAAAATTTGACAACTACGAGTAAACAATTGAATTAAACCATATGGCCGGTCCGTCCAAAGCCTACTTCACAAAATGTGCATTTAAAACTCGCGTAAAATCTGAAAACCTTTATATTTTGAAGTAGATTTAAGCAAAATATAAAGTGTGCTATATATTTAGAATGGTAATTTAAAGCTCTATTCAGATAAGGAAAAATATACAGGGTATCCCATTTAAAAAATATATTTTTGCCTTAATAACTATTAAAATATTAGTTGTAAAAAAATGTAACTTACACTGTTGAAATCCACGTGAAAAAGTGCTTTGAGAATGCTTTTACAGAAATCAAAAATTTTCAATAGGAAAAGAATTACAAACATTTTTCCAAAATGCAAATTTTTGAAAAAAACACCCTGTATATCTGAAATGCGGTTTTACTTTAGATATCGATACTACTTCAGATAAAGGGGTTTACTTAAAAAACATTTCCAATGCAAATACAGTGGAGAGCTTTTGTCACCAAAAAAAAACACCCTGTATATGAACTATAAAGTTAATCCTGAAACGGTACTAGATATCGATATGCGGTAGCATGCAATGTTCTGAACAGAAATTAAGGTTGCTGGTGAGTTTCGGGTTCTCAGTTAGATGAATGGTATTCTTTAAGATAAATATGGAAAGTGTCTTTGGCTATCCGCAAAAACCGAGGCCTTAACATAGAAACAGCATTATATTGACGGTCAAATTTGAGCTTTGCACTGGAAGAAAACATATTGTGGAGTATCAGGCAGCCTAGTACGAAATAATATTCGTAGATTTCAAGAAGGTTTTTTGGAACTATGGAAAATAATCTTCCCAAGATATATTAACGCCTAATAAGTTGAAATGTTTAGACCTAGATTTCTTTATGTCGGGTTCTGTAATGTTAACTTTTCTAGAAAAAACTACTACCTGACTTTCTGCAGCATTAAATTCTACTTACTTAACATTACTTAAAGAGATTATTATTTTCTGTTAGGTTAGTTCAGGTTATTAAGTTATATAATTCCTGCTCCTTGCGGCAGCATTCAAGTTTGTCTGATTCCTCAGGGTTTCACTTACAAGAAATGTAAGATGTCATTTTTTCGGACGGCGATTTTTTAAAACGAAATATTTATTAATTAATATATATTTCCGAAAATCACAAAAACTTTCATAAGAGATACCGATTACCACTTGTGTCGTATGTGAAAACCAGTTGTGGATATTATAGTAAGATGCCTTTCAGTGAACATTAGTCATACATAAATATTGGAATTGTGCCTCTCGCAAGTCTTATTTGGTGGTCTTGTCTCAAGGAGAACTTTAAACAGGCTTAGTTCAATCGTAACAACTTATTTACTTTTGTTCTTAAGTAGCTATTACTGTCTAAAATTTTCTATTATTCACAATAGTTATTACGCAGCACATTTTTCTTCGTTCAAACCTTCCAATAAAAACTGCAAAGTTTATAACATAACTTATTGGGCTAATAAGTAACTGTTAAACAGAAAACTGTGCATTTTTTGACCGTCGCGTCGTGGATTTTCTTGTTGATTTCAAATATACAGCGGCTGATTCTCTCCTCTTTAATAATTTCTAACTATTAAGTGTATGTTGTGAAAAAGATAGATGATCGTGCATTACCTTTTTTTTATAATACGTTGTCATTTACAGAGTGCTTGTCAATTTTCCCACTAATTATCAAAGGCAGAGGTAGTAAACATATCAAATTATAGTTGCTCTCCGACGGTTAGCTTACGATTGTATGTGATCTCTTGTGGAATCTTGACCGCCTGTAGAGGTACTTAAATCTGACTGGTGCTCACCGAACAGTGACACAGTATAATAACTTTTAATGTAGACTATCATCCGTAGTCTCAGTAGACCCAAAAGTCTTTTGTTTCTTAGGTAATGATATGGTAAAACTATAACTACCAATTATACGCATATTTCTCGATCAATCTTTATTCTTATTGTACCTACACTGTCCATTTATTAATCAATTTTTCATTTATTTTAGCCATTTTATGGGCCGGTTCCAGCAATTGCCACATTAATTCTAACACTTGTAAAAATTTTTTTTATATCATATTCAGGACAGGATTTTGAGGATTTGGTAAAGCTTGTAAATTAGTATAAAGTTAAAAAATATATGGTGGCTAAACCAAAAAACAGATCAACATATTCAGTTAGAGATACAAGAAGTCCATAGCCATGGACAACTCATACCAATATTTGCATATCTCGCCGTGGGCTGAGCCACAATATATTTTCCTTTTAATATCAATAATATATATATATATATATATATATATATATATATATATATATATATATATATATATATATATATATATATATATATATATATTTACTTGAACCATCTGCGTTTTGCGGACGACATAGATTTAATCTCCTCGGACATTAAGGAAGTAGAACAGATGCTAATAGAACTAAACTCAGAGTCAGGGAAGGTTGGTCTTAGAATGAATTTTAATAAGACAAAGATAATGAGCAAGGACTGTCCTAGATTAAGATAGATGGTAACAATATAGAAAATGTAAACGAATATACATACCTGGGATATAATCTTACAATCGGGAAGGAAAACCAATAATTAGAAATTTCTCTCAGAATTGGATTATCTTAGGCTGCCTTCGAGAGATTGAATTACATATTAACGAATGGAAAAATTCTCATAAATCTAAAAAGGTAAGTGTTCGATTCTTGCATTTTGCCTGTGGCCACCTATGGACTCGAAACTATGACACAGAGAAATGCAGAGAACAATGCTGGGAGTTTCTCTCAGAGATAACAACAGAAACGAAAAGATAAGACGCAGGACGGGTACAAAAGATATTACCGAAAGATTTACAAAAATGAAATGGAGTTGGGCAGGACATATTGTAAGGGATAATGGTAATAAATAGACATCAAGAATAACCTTTTGGCGGTCTAGGCAAACAACATGGTAACGAGGAAGATCGCCAACGAGATGGATAGACGACGTGCGCAAAATAGGTGGTAAATATTGGTATTAGGGAAGAGCGGTGGAGTTTGGGAGAGGCCTATGTCCAGGAGTGGACGACAAGTGGCTAAATGATGATGATGATGATATATACCAGTTGTACAAGTATGAAATGCGGATTTTTTTTTCTAAAAAAACATGTTAAATTCGGAAGAATGAAAAAAAGTGCTTTATTCAAAGTATGCTCCATCGCTTGTTATACATTTTTCCCATCTTTCGGGCAATTTATGAATATCACTCCAGTAAAAATCTTCCCCTTTTGCTGGGAACCATTCATTGAGCCATTTTTTCACATCTTCGTACCGAACCAAAGCGCTGCTCAGCAAGTGGGTGACCCATCGATGCAAACAAGTGGTAATCGGAAGGAGCCAAGTCTGGTGAGTAAGCCGCATGGGGTAGAATTTCCCAGCTGAGTGCTTCCAACGTGTCGCGAACTGGTTTTGGTCATGAAAAAAAAAATGACTTTATGTTGCCTCTTTCGGTATTCTGGCCTTTTTTCAAGCAGCGAACGGTTCACATCGGTCAATTGTTGTTAGTAAAGTTTAGTATTAACCGTTTCCACAGGTTTTAATAGCTCATAATAGACCACGCCCCTCCGGTCCTACCAGGCACAGAACTTTCTGCCAAAGCAATTCGGTCTTGCAGTCGATGTGGATGGTGCGCCTTGGTCTAACCATGATTTTTTGCGCTTGGGATTCTCAAAATAAATCCACTTTTCATCCTCTGTAACTATACTTGCAAAAACGACTTCCTTTTGTACCGAGCGAGCAAAATGTCACACGTGTTTTGTGCTTTTCCATTTGCCTGTCGTTCAACCATGTCGTACCCATCTACTGGTCTGAATTTTTCCATCTCTCGTAGCTGATTGGAAACAGCTTGTTGACTAATGCCAATTGCTCGGCGAGTTGTTTTTGTGTTTGCGAATCATCTTCGTCCAACAATACTTGCAATTCCACATCTTCGTAATTTTTTTGCACTTTTCCACGTTCCTTTTCTGCAACATCGAAGTCACCACTTTTGAAACTCCGAAACCATCGTTCACACGTATCTTGCGATGGAGCATGTTCACCATAAGCTTCTCGAAGCAATCGGTATGATTCAACAGCAGTTTTCTTCAAATGAAAACAAAAAATTCATGCTGTCCGTGAATGTTCTTTCTTCGGTATAAATTTCGACATATTGAACACAACAACACAACACTATGCATACACTTTTCCAATTTATCACTCACGTCTGACACTTGTTGATGACATAACAAAATGGCGTAGCACAAACTGCATTGGTGCACATCTGTTGTCTGAAATCTACATTTTATACTTGCTCACTGGTATATATATATATATATATATATATATATATAATATATATATATATATATATATATATATATATATATATATATATATATATATATATATATATATATATATATACATATATATATATATATATATATATATATATATATATATATATATATATATATATATATATATATCTTTGACAGCAAGCAGTTTTGCACATTTAAAGTATTAGAACTTTTTTTTATTATTTTTATGACCAATTATTGTATTTCTTAGAGTGAAGAATTGCAACAAACATTATATGACTTGGATTGGTATACGTGGTCTTCTGAGAATTGTAAAATATTTACCATATTATTTTTGAATGCGTCCAAAGTATTACCTATTGGTTACATGTCGTTACGGATTAACAATGAGTTTTTTAAAAAGGTATGTTAAAATATTCTAATTTGTTAATTTTTATATTACTAGAGAGTAATTAACTAACATAACTATAAAAGAATACCGAGTTCTAAACATATCTAGAACACTAACCTGAAGGTGTCGATTAATTTTAAACATTTAGTGTGCAATTTATAATTTTTTTAGCATGCAAGAGTAGGGTTTTTCAATAATAAGAAATAATTAAATTAGGTAAATTATATAACGAATTGTACGAGACTGCTGAAATATGGGCTTCGTCCGTTTTCAGTTGTCGTATTTTTAACTAAACTAGGTTGTAATAAAATGAAGAAAGCATATGTTGTGTTATAAACTTCAACTGCCATACTTCGATGGCATGTTTAATGATTATGAATTCATTAAGTGTTTATCTAATCCATAATATGGCTTACAAAAATATCAGAAATTGTTATTTCTGAAATAAGTACAACAAACAAGCCGTTAACCCGATATTTTTGAAAGGCACTTCAAAATATAACCTCAATATATGACTTGTATTCAGTGACAGGCAAGCTCTTTATTATTTTACATTTTATTTTTTCTAAAAAAAGGAAAGCAATTTTGGGATATAAGGGGTATTAAAAGTTGATTTAGCATCATTGCAGGTTTTATGTTTGTAAAGTATTTTTTCATTAAAAATGATAAATAATTATACAACCTCACAAAAAAAAACTTCATTACCATAAACCAAAATACATGAATCTAGTGTATTTTTCGACGTTGAATTCGAATCCGTAGTTTAAAAAAAGATTTATAGTGACGTTTTTTTTTTTTGCCAAAAACATCCCTTGAATTGGTTAAAACTATAGTAATAATGTACTGACTCTTGATTCTTAAAGCTTAATAAGTGTGAAAAATGGTAGATATTTTATAGTCTAGAGAAGAGAATATGTACTCAAACCACAGCAAACTATTTCTAATAATTAACCCCAAATCCACCCTTATAGGAGGTGAAAAGTACCTCTAAAACTCAAATAACGCACGTGAGTTTAAATAACATGTACAAAGGATAAATTCTTTTAGTTCTTAGGACAAAATATCTGAATCTGATATGACAACCAGACATTGCTCTTTAACGATTGAGACTCACCCCTATAGGGTGTAAAAACAACCCCCACCTACGGAGGTATCAATATCGACGGAAAAAGTTCAGGCTTTTGTAGTTTTTGGCAGGGTGAACAAATATGGAGCAGATTCGCTTGAACCACCGATACACGACTATAAACTGCCCTTAGAGGGTGGTAGAAACTACCCCTACGCTTTAATGATGCAAATGAATGTTATTGAAATTCGACTTTTATCTTATTGTGCCAAACATTCAAGACAACTAAATCATGTTCCTAATAAGGTCAAAAATCATCTCTAGGAGGGGGGAAACTTTCCACTGGGATTGAGGCATCTTAGAAGTTCTAGTATCTGAGAAAAAAATACAGGATGTATTTGTCTATCCTGCCTGAGACTACGAAAGCCTGTATTTTTTCCTCTGATGCTACAATTTCTAGATCCATCAATCCCATAGGGTAGTCCCCCCCTCCTAGGGATGATTTTCGACCTTACCAGGAACATGATCTAGTTGTCTTGAATGTTTGGCACAGTGGGATACTTGATCCTTTTCGAATTTCAATAACATCCATGTGCATCATTAGGGGTAGCGTCTACCATCCTCTAAGGGAAGTATCGGTGGTTCAAGCGAATCTCCTCCATATTTCTTCACCCTACCTAAAAATACAAAAACCTGAACTTTTCTCGTCGTTATTAAAACTTATGAGATACCTCCCTAGGTGGGGGTGGTTTTTACACCCTACAAGGGTGAGTCTCAACCCTTTAAGAGTAATGTCTGGTTGTCACACCAGATTCAGATATTTGGTCCTAAGAGCTACAAGAATTTGTCCTTTGTACATGTTATTTAAACTCACGTGCGTTATTTGAGTTTTAGAGGTGGATTTTGGTTTAATTAATAGAAATAGCTTGCTGTAGTTTCAATACATATTCTCTTCTCTAGACTATAAAATTCACCCTCCATTCAAGGAATGTTTTTGGCCAAAAAAAAAATGACACGATAAATCTTCTTTTTAACTACGGATTTGAATTTAACGTCGAAAAAAATACACCAGATCCATGTATTTCAGTTCGTGGTAATAAACTTTTTTGGCTGTGTTATTAACTGATTTATTTAACAGAATTAAAAGAGAGATAACATATTATTATTAAATAAAGGGTGTTTTTTATAGAACTTTGAAATGGAATAAAACAAAGATGAATTTTTTAAATTGACATGAAATTTACTTTATTCGAAAGATAATCTTCTGGCATTATAATTTAAATATGACTTCTGGCATATGACCGCCACGGCTGGCTCGGACGTAGTCTAATCTGGAGGTCCAATTTTCGATGACTTTTTCCAACATTTGTGGTCGTATATCGGCAATAACGAAGCGAATGTTGTCCTCCAAGTGGTCAATCGTTTCGGGCTTCTCGGCGTAGAGTAGCGACTTCACATATCCTCACAGAAAATAGTCTAGCGGCGTTAAATCGCACGATCTTGGAGGCCAATTCACGGGTCCGAAACGTGAAACTATGCGGTTACCAAACGTTTCCTTCAATAAATCAATTGTGGCACGAGTTGTGTGACATGTTGCGCCGTCTTGTTGAAACCACAGCTCCTGCACATCATGGTTGTTCAATTGATGAACGAAAAAGTCAGTAATCATGGCTCTATAGCGGTCACCATTGACTGTAACGTTCTGACCAGCATCGTTTTTAAAGAAGTACGGACCAATGATTCCACCAGCCCATAAAGCACACTAAACAGTCAGTTTTTCTGGATTTAACGGTGTCTCAACATACACTTGATGATTAGCATCACTCCAAATACGGCAGTTTTGTTTATTGACATATCCATTCAAACAAAAGTGAGCTTCATCGCTAAACAAAATTCGCTTATGAAAATCGGGATCAACGGCAATCTTGTTTTGGGCCCATTCACCGAATCTACGCTTTGCTAGGTGATCGTGTGGCTTCAATTGTTGCACGAGTTGGATTTTGTAAGCGCGCAAACCAAGATCTTTCCGCAAAATCTTCCATAAAGTGGATGGACACATATCCAATTCCTGTGCACGATGGCGGATAGACTGATTCGGGTCTTCCTCTACGCTACGCTCTATAGCAGCAATGACTTCTTCTGTACGCACTGTACGACGTCTCTGTGGATGCGTATTATCATTTAGAGTAAACGTGGTGCGAAAACGTTCCATAGTTAATCGAATTGATTGCTCTGATGGACGATTATGTTGACCGTAAAATGGACGTAGTGCGCGATACGTATTTCGAACAGAACCATGATTTTCAAAATAAATTTGCACAATTTGGAAGCGTTGTTCAGGCGTCAGTCTATTCATGTTGAAATGGCAAATCAAACTAAACATAAATCACTTGACAGCTGATAAAATGGCCGCCAGTTAAAAAAGTGTTGCCAACTTAAAGTTTTATACCTCTATAAAAAACACCTTTATATATATATATATATATATATATATATATATATATATATATATATATATATATATATATACGATGTATATATATATATATATATATATATATATATATATAGAATAAGCAGTGACGATAATATATTAAATATGGAACAATATTATATAGCAGAGAATATCTATATCTATATATATATATATATATATATATATATATATATATATATATAGGTTATGTATATATATAAAATGCAACGACTCTCTGTCTGTCTGTCCTGTAGTGCGCTTATCACTGGAGAACCACTTATCCGATTTACTTATTTTTTTTTTTTTAAAACATACATATGTTCTCTGCCGCTGGCGCGTTCCCTTGCAATACACAGCCTAAACCATTAAATATGGAACAATATTATATAGCAGAGAATATCTATAATCTTGAATATACATAAAATGCAATGTCTCTCTGTCTGTCTGTTCATTAGTGCGTTTATCACGCGAGAACCACTTATCCGATTTACGTGTCTTTTTTTAAATTCATACATATATTCTTTGGTCAGCTTATGTAATAATAATAATAATAATCTGTATATATAATATACATAAAATGCAACGTCTCTTTGTCTATCTGTCTCTCGTTAGTGCGCTTATCCCTCTAGAACCACTTATCCGATTTATGTGCTTTTTTTTTTAAACATACATATGTTCTCTGGACAGGTTATAGGATATATTTTATTACGTTAGGTAACATAGGAAATAAGTAGTGACGATAATGGTCAATCATGTCGGAAAAAGTTTGCCGCTAGCACGTTCTCTTGCAATACACTGTCAAAACCATTAAATATGGAACAATATGATGTAGCAAATAATATATATATATATATATATATATATATATATATATATATATATATATATATATATATATATATATAGATATATATATATATATATATATATATATATATATATATATATATATATATATATATATATATATATATATATATATATAATATGTCACGTTTCTCTGTCTGTCGGTCCGTTAGTGAAAAAAGATGTGTAAAACAATATATTTCTATGTATTTTGAGATGCTGAACTTTGTGTCGTAATTCGTCTGCTACGTCACTATTACCTAACTACTAACCTTAAAAAATAGCACAAAATCAGAAAATATATTCATTCTTATAACGAGAATACTGCAAAACTAATCAAAGATGTCTGACACAATATATATTTATGTATTTTAAGAACATGAATCTGGTCACCATTTTTTCTAACCTCAAAAAAAGGTCAAAATCAGTGAATATTTTCATTCTTATGGCGGAAATACTTCCGAACCTAATCCTGAAAGCTTTACACCGAAAACTTCAAACTTAACATAACCTAATGAAAGAATTTTACACCAAGAACTCCAAATTCACAGAAATAAAGCATCTCGATGGTGAGAGGTGGAAGGATTCATCGAAATTAAGCTCCACTATTGTGAGAGGTAAGGTGACCGAAAAAAAGCACAATCGAAATAAAAATTTAGCAATCTAATAGTGGTGTTAAATACATAAAAATGCATTGTTTCATTTTTTACCAGCAGCACTATATTTCCTTCAAAAAAAATGAGATTTTCACTAATATGACCAATTTTTAAGGTTAGAAGTAGGATGAAGGTATTCACTAACATAGAGCTAGTTTTTAGGGTTAGAGGAAAAGATGATGACGTAGTTAAGTTAGTTTCGCAGTTGTTGGTGTAAAGATCTTAGGATTAGGTTAAGTTGCTTTCGGAGTTGTTGGTGTGAAGTTCTGTTAGGTAATGTTAGGTTCGGAGTTCTTAGTGTAAAGTTCTTTCATTAGGTTAGGTTAGGTTTGGAATTCTTCCATCTGAAATTCTGAAGTGATGGAGCAAAACAAAAAATGGCATGTATTCAGCTACCGAAATTAAATATACAGAATATAGATTTATAGCTTATTTCTTCTCATCTATTTAACAAAAAAAAATTGGTGGGCTATATTCCGTCAGGTTAAGTTTTGTTGGCTTTGTTAGAAGTTAGGTCAGTTTATAATTTATATACGAAATTTAATTTGCAAGCTCTAGACTTACATATTTTTGATCAGTTAGGTTATATTAGGTTTGAATCTTGATATTTATTTTGGTGACTTTATTTATATAGTCTTGAGATTGTACGAGGCTGGTTTGAAAATTCCGTGCAAAGTCCGAGAGATGGCACTACCGGCGCGTATCAATGTCATGTTTAGTTAGTAGCATCTCTTGAATGAACGCACACCAAGTTTCAGCCATATTGGTCTATTTCTTTGTGTTTGGCATTCGTGTGAATCAAGGAAGTCGAGTGATTTTCAAGAAATGGACGAAAAAGAATTTCGTGTGGTGATTAAACATTACTTTATGAAAGGCAAAACGCCTCAGGAGACTAAAAAGAAGCTTGATAAACATTATGGTGACTCTGCACCTTCGATTAGAACAGTTTATAAGTGGTTTCAAAATTTTCGGACTAGCCATATGGGCCCAAGTGACGCTGAACGTTCTGGACGGCCTGTGGTTACGACTCCAGAAATCATTGATCAAATCCATGATATGGTGATGGATGACAGAAGACTTAAGGTGCGTGAGATTGCTAGTGCTGTGGGCATCTCGATTGAACGGGTTTGCAGCTGTTCCAGAAGAATCCGGAGGACTTTAAGCGTCGTTTCGTCACTGTGGATGAAACATGGATACATTACTATACTCCTGAGACCAAACAACAATCTAAACAATGGGTTACCAAGGGGGAATCTGCACCAAAAAAGGCGAAGACCGTTTCTTCGGCCGGAAAGGTTATGGCGACTGTCTTTGATTCGCAAGGGATAATCCTCATCGACTATCTGGAAAAGGGTAAAACTATTACAGGTGAATATTATTCATCGTTATTGGACCGTTTGAAAACCGAGCTGCAAGAAAAACGCTCGCGATTGGCCCACAAGAAAGTCCTTTTCCATCACGACAACGCACCAGCACACACCTCAGCAGTTGTGGTCGCAAAATTAATGGAAATAGGATTCAAACTCGTTTCACATCCCCCCTATTCTCCAGACTTGGCTCCCTCGGACTACTATTTGTTCCCCAATTTGAAGAAATGGCTGGCGGGACAAAGATTTTATTCAAACGAGGAGGTGATTGCAGACACTAATGGATATTTTGCAGACTTGTCGAAAAATAAAAAGGGTTTACCCCAAACACATAAGTAGTTTTTATTTTTGCACGGACTTTTCAAACCAACCTCGTATTTCCTTGATTTACGCAAAAATTAGATATGCTGAGTGGAAACGGGCAGCGGATTTGTTTTTAGCCACCCCAAAATACGTATAGGACATCTTTTCTTGTTCGAGTAAAAAAAAAATTGTAGTCCTAGGTTATTTGAAGTTATTAATAACATTGCAGTCAATTTTTTCACATTTCTCTTCATTAGAATTATTCTTTCCTTTTTGGTCTTTCGTCCTTTGATGTCACAACTATTTTCGTGGCTGCCATATTCGAGGCTTTCCTGACGCGTCTGTAAACCCTCGATTTCATAATCACGTTTATCACCCTCCTTGAGTAAGGAATTTTGAAGTGATTAAGGTAAATGTCAACACCATATTTTCTGTCAAATGTGTAATTTTGATTTTTATCTGAATTGGTAATTTTTTAAACTGATTGTCGGTTTCTGTATCCTATTTTACGGATGTCAAAAGTTTCTATTATTATTCACCTCGAAGTGGTTTATAAAATCTTTAAAAATTGCTAACTATAACATTTAATCTTACCTGTCATCATTTAGCTAAATACACGATGTGAAAATTTAGCTTTTTTGAAGTTTTTTAGAGTACCACACCATCTTGCTTTGAAATTGTATGATTTTATTTTTGTTTTATGTATGTGGGCGAAAAAATTAATTTTAATTGGTGTCAACAATAGTACCAATCTGAAGTCAGACAACAATCAAAAACGTAACTTAATACCATCGAAGTGAGCCCTCGACCTTCCCTAACTCTTGAAACGATTTTGAGGCGAGATCTGCTGACTATAAAACAAAAAATATCATTTGAGATAAAATGATCGCCTTGGGAGCGGACTTAGGGATCACTATAAGTATTTCTAAGGCATAATTCAAAGCATGATTTTTCTACTATGAAACGAAAAACATCACTCAAGGTGAATCGAAGATCTAAAAGTTACTCAACGAATGATTATGAATACCCTACTATCTTCTTATTGCCCGAGTGTAAAATTTGACGGTACAAAGATATCTTGCCAAATATTTCACCGAAAAGTATTTTTGTTTGCAGGCCTTATTTGCTCTTTATTAGGATAATACAAAGATTTATCTTTAAGACTTATTTTTATTTATTTATATTTTTAGACGTTAAAATTAACTTACACAGTTGGAAATGTTATGAACTCGATGTCATCTAAAAACTAAGCAAACCTGGACAAAAGGAACAACAGTTCACTCGAAAATTGCATATATAACTACGTCGATTTTATTGTGAACCTATTTATTACTGTACATTAGATTTACACTGTGCATTATCTGAAAATTATGTTGTCCGCACCTAAAATTACATTGAATTTCTTGTGTACTTATAATATTAAAAATACCATTTATTTAGAATAGTAATTTTAAAATATTTGTTGTAGAAATAATAACTAGTAAATATTTTGGCAATTTTGTATATTGAAAGTAATCGTACCTAACTCATAACATAACTATCGGGTGGCACATAAGTAACGCTATGATTTATTTAATGAATAACTTTTTTCTTTCTGATTTTATTGAACGTTGGCGTTTATTAAAATTTAGAATATAGTTTGGAAATATGTTCACATTATGTTTTGAAGATAATATCTTTCAAATGGTGCCCATTGTTTGCTTCGACCTAACGTGCTCTTTCCAGAGCATTTCCCATAACTTTTTTTAGAATTTCAGGTCCCAGCGCCCTCACTTCTTCTCGGATATTCGCCTTAAGCTGTTGGATGGTTCTTGGCTTATTGGCATATACCTTACTCTTTAGGTAACCCCAAAGAAAAAAATCGGGAGCCGTTAAATCGGGCGAACGCGGTGGCCAGTTAAAATCAGAAAAACGCGATATTATTCGATCGGCAAAAATTTCGCGCAGGAGAGCCATAGTTGGACGAGCTGTGCGAGCTGTGGCTCCATCTTGTTGGAACCACAATTCTGGATTGTTCTCTACCTCGGGCGTTAAAAAATTTTCAATCATTGCCCGGTATTGAATGCCATTCACATTAACCGCAACTTGTTCGTCGTTTTCGAAAAAATATGGTCCAGTGATCTTTTCTGAAGTTATTCCACACCATACTGTGCATTTAAGTGGGTGCATTTGATGTTCAACAATTATTCTTGGATTTTGGGTGCCACATATTCTGCAATTTTGTTTATTCACGTGACCATTGTGGTGGAAATGGGCCTCATCGCTCATTATAAGTTTGTGAATAAACTCGTTGTTTTCTAGGCACAATTCTTGCAAACGGCGACTATATTGAATGCGTCTTTTTGCATCATTTGGTTTTAACTCATGAACCAATTGAATCTTATATGGGAAAAGGTGTAAATTATGTAAAATTCTTGCAAAGACCGCCTAGACATCACCAACTGCTGAGAACGTCGCCTGGTGGAAGTTTGGGGTTTTCCTCAATACTTGCTTGCGCCCGAGCAATGTTCACATGATTTCGAACTGCACGAGGTCTTCCAGCACGCGGAAGATCACAGACAGCCCCTTGTTGCCGAAAACGCTGAACCAATCGGTAAATTGTTGGAGCGCTAGGTGCATTTCGAACATGAAAGAAATTTCGATATGATCTTTGTGTCTGAATAATCGAATGCTGACTTTCATAATAAAATTGAACAACTTTGGTTCTTTGTTCTGTGCTGAGTCTTTCCATCATAAATTTCCCAAGATTTTCAAAGTTAATTCTGAAAAAAAAAATAAAAAAAAGACGATAACAAAAAATTTATTCACTTATTAAATCATAACGTTACTTATGCGTCACCCTATAGAAGTATTTTTTAGGCAGAAAATATATACAGTGGCGTAGGTAGGGGAGGGCGGCGGAAGCGGCCCGCACCTGGTGTCATCCGTTTGGGAGGTGACACCCGCTATTAAAAAAATTAAAAACTTACAAAAACTTCATTAAATGAAATAAACGCAAATTTGATGATACAACAAAAATTCATCGTGTAATGGAATTTTGTAGAATCCCTTCCGAATCTTATGGTCGCACTCAAAATTATTTATGACACTTTGCGTATCAGTTGCTTCGTGTGAGAGGAGCTTTAGTAAGTTAAAATTAATCAAAAACTACTTAAGGTCAATAATGAGGAATGCGAGGCTAAGCAATCTTCTCATTTTGACGATCGAACATGAGGCAACCCAAAATATTAATTTAGAAGATGTGATTTCTGGGCTTTCTGCTGTTAAAACTAGAAAGAGGAGCTTAATAAGCGAGAATCATTTGTTTCTCGCTTATTAAGCTATCTTCTAAATATTTTTAATATTGCAATTTTATTAATAAATTTATTTATAAATAACAATAAATGTTTATTTAAACATGTTTTATGAAAGTCATACTTTATACTTACCGGATTTTTTATTTTACTTAACGTTGAATTTGACAGTTTTCATGGGGTGACACCATTGATATCCGTACCGGGTGCCACCCATGTTAGCTACGCCACTGAATACATATTATATGGGGTGAAAAGTCCCGAGACTTTTGAAGCAAAAAACATTTGTTTTTGCCAAAAATCGATTTTATTTTTCAACGTACAAGGGTCGCCTTTTGGGTTTTTAGAACCGAACTAGATGGCGCTATTGAGATGTGACATTACTATTGTTGTAAAATTTGACATTTGTTATTGTTAAGACAGTGGTAGCTCAGAAATTGGCTGAGTAATTTATTTTCAGTGAGCGCTAAAAGAACAGTTTTGTGAACAAATGGAAATTTCACGTGAAGGTTTTCGTTGGATGTTTTTTTACGATTTTAGTAATGGGCTGACTCAACAACAATGCCACGAATCGCTTCGTTCAACTTTTGGTAATGAATCACCATCAGAAAAAACTATTTACAATTGGTTTGCAGAATTTCGTCTTGGTCGTGTTTCCGTCAGCGATGAATTTCGTGAAGGTCGACCAAAATCGATTGTTGTTCCGAAAACATCCATGCTGTTCGCAACATGATTGAAGAGGATCGGCATGTGACTTACCGTGAGATAGAGGCATCGTTAGACATATCGAAGACTGCAGTACATTCGATTTTGCATGAACATTTAGTTGTGAAAAAGATCTGTTCCCGATTTTACCGATATTCAATAACAGGCTCGTATCAATTGGTGTAAGGAAATGCTCAAAAAATTCGACCGAGGACATGCAAAATCCATATACACGATCGCAACAGGAGACGAAACTGGAATATATTCGTACAAGCCGGAAACTACGCAACAATCAACTATTTGGGTGTTCCAAGATGAACCAAATCCAACAAAAGTGGTGGTTATACTGGACATGTTGCAACCATTGCTTTAGAGGGTCGAAGAACAGTTAATGCTGAATGGTATACAACAATCTGTTTGCCAGAAGTCATCGATGAAATAAGGAAATATAACCGAAAATGTCGCATCATTCTCCATCATGACAATGCCAGCTCTCACATAACACGTCAAACAATTGATTATTTAATGGAGAAAATTGAAGTAATGTCTCGTTGCCCTTATTCACCTGATTTATCACCTAACGACTTCTTCTTGTTCCCGAATGTTAAAAAAAATGCATGGAAAGCGATTTTCAATACCTCAAGAAGCTGTTGAATCCTTCCGAAACCATGTTTTTGAGGTACCAACTTTAGAGTGGAAAAAATGTTTCGAGAATTGGTTTGAATGCATGCAAAAATGTCAAAAATATTTTAAGAAACAATAAAACTATTTGCACCAATTTTTTTTTTTCTTTCATTGTTTTTGTTAAAACTTAAAAAGTAACCCTCGTAGTCTCATTCAAGATCGATATACTTATGCCAGCGATCTTTAGATACCTTTCATAAAGTACGATTTCTCAAACTCTCTAAAAAAAGTTTCGAATTTCACTTCTTCATTTGAGCCAAATCTTTTTCTCTGGAGCCTAACCTTTTTATACGTGGAAAGAGGTAATAATTGCGGGGGGAGAGGGCAGATTTGGAGAATATGGCGTATAAGGAAGTAATTCATAGCTCAATTGGTTCAATTTCATCATTGATGTTAAGGAGTTGTGAGCTGGTGCATTATTTTGGTGAAACAGTCACTTTTTCCTTGCTAAATACGGACTTTTTCTACCTTATCTCCCCATTCAAATGGCTTCATAAACTAACGTAATTGTCTGCGTGGTTGTTTGCCCCTTCTCAAGATAGGCGATCAGTATTACCATATTCCATGTGCATCCCAAAAATACTTACCAAAACCTTTCTAGTTGATGTTTGTATTTCTGGACTCTCGGTCGGCTTTTATGCGGCTTCAGCCATTCCGTAGACTGCCTATTGGACTCAGGTGTGCAGTGGCAGATCCAAGTTTCGTCCATTATCACGAATCGACGCAAAAACTCCTTTGGATTACGCCGAAAGCGTGCCAAACAGCGTTCTGAATCTTCGACACGTTGCTGTTTTTGATCAGTTGTTAGATTGCGCGGCATCCACCTATAGCTTTTTCATATACAAATATTTCATATGCAAAATATGCCTCACGCGTTCTCTTGATATCATCAGCTATCTCCCTCACTTTCATTTTGCGGTCATTCAGAATAATATGGTGGATTTTTATTGTATTTTTTGGAGTGACTGCCTCATTTGAACGTTCGTAATGTATTGTATCATCGATGCTTGTACGACCGCATTTCACTCAACCATCGGCATATAACTGCTTTTGACGGATCAGACGTGCCATAACACTTCTCTAGTCATTCTTGAGTCCTGGCTGTATTTTTCTTTTTTTGTGTCATCGTTCTGCAAAGATGAAAAATAGTATTACTCAGACAGCTATAACTCGCAAACTAATAGACAAAATCCTTTGAAAATTTTACACAAATCTTCTGATAGTTAACACTAATTGAAAATTATGTTTTTTTGTTTGTGCTGCCACCTTTCGGAAAGTCTCTGGACTTTTCACCCCATGGTTGTAGGTTGTCGAAAAGAAACTGATCTCTCGCTCTAAAAATTATACCATTTCGACTTAAATGCAAACTAAATATTGACTGGTACAATATTGAGAGTGAGTAGTAACACAGAAGTATATAGCTATCGCTAGAGGAAGCCAAATATATAGGACAAAACGTCGTTGCAAAACGAAGCCGGTAGTCTACCGCGGGGTCGTTAAAATGTGCTTTATGGAGTTTCTCAGAGAAGCCTCTTAATTTCCTATTGGGATCTTACCTATTCAATACGACATCTCGCGGATTTTTCAGGAATTAAATTTGAGCTGCATTTTTAAATCTGTCATAAGCGTCTGTGTAAATTAGTATTACAAATTTTCTTAAAAATGAACATCGAAATTTTTGCTTTTCGTGAAAAATGAAAAAAAGACTTTTATGCTGTGTTTACAATTGTGAAAGTCGTAGGTTTTGATTTTTTCCTTTTTTTTTAAATATATTTGTCTCACAGATTCTTGTAAACCAACTAATTTATTATTATATTATTTTGCCCTTTAGCCACGCCTATGGGTTTAATACAAGTCATAGTTTAACAATAACACTGGTCAACACAAGTCTTGTTTCCTTTTTTTTTCTGTTATTGGGTATTTCTATGGCCCTGACTATGAAAAAAATACTGGGAGATTGCTAACAGCTTTACCTTTTGAAATATACAGTTTTATTATTTTGCCAAAAAAATACAAAAAAATAATACATTATGTTAACAAAATTTCTATTGAACACTAGCAAATAATCTTTTATAAGATTTCCTTGAATGAACGACTTTAGGTAGATCTCGTTGCAAACTCCAGCAGTAGTCTGCCATCATATGTGAGTCCCACCGCCCCTGATAACGCTCTTCCATTGTCCGAAGATCCTGATGAAATCTTTCTCCCTGCTCCTCACTAAAATCACCCAGATTTTGTGGAAATCGGTCTAAATGCGAGTGCAGGAAGTGGATCTTTATGCTCATGTTGCACCCTAGCTCTTACAAGTTCGATAGCATGCACTCAACAAGCTCGACATGGTCGTCAGATTTCTTTTTGCCTAGGAAGCTACTCATAACCAAAACAAATGAATTCCAAGCTTTGGATTCGACTTCAGTCATTGATTTGACAAAATTAGGATCTTTCACGAGTTGCCTAATCTGTGGCCCATCAAAAATACCAGCTTTCAATTTTTCTGAACTTAATCCTGGAAATTTGCGTGAAAGAAAATTAAAACATTCGCCACTTTTGTCAAGCGCCTTCACAAACTGTTTCATTATGCCGAGTTTAATATGAAGTGGTGGAAGTATGATGCGGTCTCGGCTAACTAAAGGCACGTTTATAACATTTTTTGTACCAACTTTTAGCTCTTCCCGCACTGGCCAAACTTTTTGTGACCAATGGTGTTGTTTGTCACGACTATCCCAGAGACACATGAAACAAGGGAACTTTGTGTACCCCCCTTGTTGACCTAAAAGAAAGTTAACCATTTTCAGATCAACACAAATGACCCATTTGTGGTCTTGATACTTAATTTTTTCCATAACCTTAGAAACATTTACGTATTCTTCTTTTAAAGTCGTCGAATGTGCAATAGGTATAGATCCGTACTTGTTACCGTTATGAAGCAAAACACACTTTAAACTTCTTTTGCTGCTGTCTATGAAAAGACGCCAATCACTAGGTTGGTACTGTTTTAATCCCATCTGCTGCAAAATACCACCAACATCGTTACAAAAAACTAAATCCTTCTCTTGAGAAAAATACGGTAACAGATTTTTTTCTCGGGTACGATAAAATGTAATGTTGGTTTCCGGAGTAAGCAATTTTTTTCTTTTAAACGAGATGCTAAAATTTCAGAAGCTTCTTTTGGTAAGTTCAGATCTCTTACTAAGTCATTTAGTTCTTTCTGATTAAATGGTTGAGGTTCTGAAAGGCTACATTTGTAGTCTGAATCAGAGTCGTCACTTGATGTATTTCGTTCGGGTTCACAGAGATTTGGATCATCGGAAGATTTAGATGTGCTGGGTTGTACCTCTTGTGATTTTAATTGAGGTCGTTGAGCAGAAGATAAGTTAGGATATGACCACTTACTTCGATTTCCAGGGTTAATTCCGTTTATTTTCACAACGTAGAAGTAACAATCGTCATGATGGTTTCGAGGTTCTCGCCAAATCATGGGTGTTATGAACATTATTGCATCTCTTTTTCCACTGGACCATAACCGTAGACATACCACACATTTCTGGCATACAATATGAGGAACCCATGGCTTGTCCTGATTACACAATTTTATTTTAAAATATTGATGATACGCAGTTTTCACAAAGTCCGATATAGGTTTTCGATATTTTGCAAATATATATTCACCACAAATATAGCAAAAACAATCGGGATTAAGCACACAACATCTTCTTGACGAAGCCATATCTAAAAACAACAAAATATATTTTAGTGTCCAATAAAAAACGAAAATCTAAGTAAAAATAGTAAATGAGGGTAGTTAGCTATAACTCAAAAACAAAAGCTGTTAGAGAAAAATTGTTGCCATATTTAAAAAATACGCGTCAATTCACAGGAAACAAGCAATTTTCTTTTTTTTGTTGACCAGTGTAATCAATTCTCAATAAAAGATCTACTATGTACACTTACTAATGGCTCAATTGATAATTTCCCTTGGAAACTTTTTGATAGCGCCAAGAAGTCGCTAAACGTATTTATCATTACCATGATAAGTATATATTTGTTAGATAAACTTAAGAGTACGCCTATGGTAAATTTTACAGAGTATAGTAAGTATAAAATAATAGGCGGTTAGCTAGAGAGGACACTAACATTACATTATCAACAGTATCATTATTAGTGACATTATTAGTATCCTTATTAGTATTATTATTAGTATTGCTTTATTACAGTAACATTCTTATTTATTAATTAATTAACAAAGTACCAAGTATTAAATATTATATTTTGCAAGCAACGCTAGGCATTATATTCATATTGAGATGTTAAATGTCGTGAAATTTTCTTAATAAAGAATGTTATGTTAGACTTACTAAACCAGTAAAACAACTGTCTGCTACAACAAGATTCTCGCTAAAAAGGAAAACCGTTTGGTTTTCAGTTAGTGTGAACTCTCAGAAGATTCGTATAAAATTTTCATTGCAATTTGTCTATTAGTTTGCGAGTTACAGGTATTTGAGTGACTCTACTCTTGTTTCTTGCAAAGCGATGGAATAACAAGAATTTCGTACCTTGATTAAACATTGCTTTTTGATGGATTTAAATGCATTTCACGCACTTCCAAAAGGGAATGAGGATTATGTAAATATTACCAAGTGGAAAAAGTTACCAGACTGAAGGTGTGGAAAAAAGTTCTCCGAATTGAACGAAAGATCCCAATTGATGCTAAAGTTTGTTCTAAACATTTAAAAAAAGATGATTACATTCTTCAGATAAGTAAGATTATTTATTTTTGAACAGCCCTTTCTTTTTTTTTTGTAATTTGTGTACGTGTCTCAAACAAAAATTCCTTATTAGATAAAATTTTTAAGATTTTATTTTGATAAAATACTGTCTCAATTATTTTGTATTCATTTAAAGTCAAAAATAGTTAAAAAATATTAACCTCCGAAGTGAAACGACATTTGATTTGAAACCACTTAAAATTTTTCACATTGTCATTGATTATACCGTATCATTTCACTAAAATTTGTATAAATATTCTGGAAATGAATACATTCTCTGCATTAGTTTTCATACAAAAATTAAAATGTAAATATTACACATTTACAGGTTAGAATTTTACCAGTAACAATACAAAAGTGTTGCGGGGATATGTTTGCATTTTTCACCTTCACCGGCTTTACAACAGCATTTCATATATAAAATTTCCCCTGTTCTACTGTTGAACGTGCCATTTATCTCAAACACTACTGTTCACAATTGGGTCGTGGATATACATGCTGCTTGAATTTTCGTTATCTTGAGCGCGACAGTTTTGTCATCGAATATTTCACAACCAAGGAAAAGATTTGATTTTAAAAGTTTTTCACCGAGTGTGAAATTCCTTTGAGCAGGATTTCTACCTGCCCATTTGCAAATATTGCCAATTGTTATTAATATTTTTGAAAAATATTGTCGCACTCCCTACGCTTTACACGTTACAAATTTAAATCTGCACCCATATGTAGGCCATCTTAATAATAATCATAGTAGGCTCCGCCCACAGGTAAGGTGCCAATTTTCTATGAAATATTATGCCGAAAGTCGGAAGTACGGTAAGTACTCTTAAAATTTTTTTTAATACACTGTAAAAAAACTTAATTTTAAAGTGTTTACTTAAAATTAAGTTTTTTTTTTTTTAAATTTGTCAACCGTTTAATCGAAATTTCATTTTCG
This sequence comes from Pachyrhynchus sulphureomaculatus, assembly GCA_019049505.1. NCBI lineage: Eukaryota > Metazoa > Arthropoda > Insecta > Coleoptera > Curculionidae > Pachyrhynchus > Pachyrhynchus sulphureomaculatus. Next base: position 196,668,540 of record CM032456.1, read on the forward strand.
ATTTTCAAGCATTATTTACTAGATCAGGGTTGTCAAGGTCATGTACAGTTCGTGCCAATTTTGGAGGTAACGCCCTCCGCTGCCCCCACCACTGCTGCTGCCCCGTTCGCGCAGGAGCGGCTATGCTAGGAGGAGCGCTGTGTTTGGTAAGCGCCGGGCTGCGATCGGCGGCTTAGCCGCTTAACGTCTAGCAGTGGTGGGGGCAGCGGGAGGCGTTATCTCCGAAATTGGCTCGAACTGTGCATGACCTTGACAGCCCTGTACTAGATTAATAATAATATGTCCTTGTTTTTTTGGGTCGATTATCCTTTTAATAAATTTTCATTAACATATTTTATTAATAAACTGACTATGCAAACAATAAATAAAGAATAAATAAAGACTTGTTTTGTTTATAGGAATCTCTAATGACAACAAATTTGCTTTCTGGTAGTTTCTAAATAGCACAAAACAAGGCATTTAGTTTAATACAGTGTCATTAACTTACAGAGAGTACATGGTTAGATTTACTATAAAAGAGTACAGTAATAATTTGTGCAAATTAATTTTGATAAGATAATTTGATAAGTGTCTAAACAATGTTAGAAAATGAAGAAAGCCTTTCTTTCGGTAAAATGGTTTATAATTTATTTCGTATATATATATATATATATATATATATATATATATATATATATATATATATATATATAGCAGTATTATGTTCTTGGGGTAAGCGGTCTTTGGAAAAGAACTAAAAAGTTTTTAACACCTTTTTAGCTACGCCAAGCTTTCGAAAATATTTCATTTTCTTCATCAGGGCTACATTTATAGTAGAGTATCAGTATTTTTGAGATTAAAAGTAAAGAACAATCCTATTTACTCGTATATGTAACATTAAAGTACTTACTGCTAAGTGGTGTGTTCAAAAATTGTTCTTTGTGGGGACACTTTATTACACTTATTCATCAGAAAAAAACATGAGAAAAACTCGAGATACTCATCTCTGGGAAATATAACAAACTTTTACTTCATTTTGTAGTTTGGTACGAAGAATTGTGTGGTTGTAAAGTGATTTTAATTTATAAGGATTTTTTTTTGTCTTGTCGATTTTGCTAATGGCAGTGCGTTTCTATCTCTTAGTTAAGTTATGGTTAATTTATATTTGAAAGTAGAATGACGTTGGCATTTTGTTTGATCGTTTTAAAGTTGAAAAGTTAATGAAAATCAGTGGGATTATTATCACAGAGATATGTCAGATATGTTGTAAGAGTTTTCATTTTGACTGCCCATTTGTAGTAGATTGGAGAAAATTAAACCCAGATCTTCAATGTCAGTTTTTTTATTGATCGAGTTCGGTTCAAGGTGGATTTCCACCATCTCCCTAAAGATTCTCCTGCCGAGATTTCTCTCTTTACATAGGATTTTGGTTTCAGCAAAATTAAATTCATATGAAAATTGGCTACTATGCTGGGCAAGCGCACAAGAGTTTTTCTTTAATCTGCAATCACTTTTGTGGGAAGTGATTCTGTCTTTTAGGATTCTAGATGTTTGTTCTATATAGATTTTTTCACATTGAGAGCAAGGGATGCTGTAAACTACTTCTGGAACTTTTGTGATTTCATCTTTTGTCTTTTAGACAAGGGAAAATATTGTTGATAGTGTTTTTTTGTGTTTAAAAGCAAGTTTTAAATTAGGTAATTTGTTGAAAAGTTTGTTTTGGTGGAGATTTCTTTTATGTATGGAAATGAAAAATAACATTTGATTCGGTTTTCAGAGAGCAAATCACTAATATCCGGTGTAAGATTGTTGTTTTGTTGTACGGGGGGTGCGGTTGAGTTAAATAATAATTTATTTATTAATTGGATTGGATAGGAGTTGGTGCGAGACACTCTACGCAGTTAATATTTTTGTACATTTAGTGGCATGTTTCTAGAAAAGATAATAATATTAAAATTGTTGTCATTCCGAAGTAATTTCTTTAAAATAATTGATTGTTTTCACATTAGTAATAAATTTATTTTTCTAAATGGTTTTCTTTGACAAACTACTGTCTATATTATGAGTTTAAATTGGATATAGTCATTTAATTTTAAGCTATTTCAATTATTATAAGCAGTTCAAAACTGTGAGTATTTTGTATAATGGGGCAACCACTCCGTATTTCTTTAGCAGAAATGGAATAAGGAAACGAAACCATTCTAACCATCTAGAACAGGGGTGCTCAAACTTGAACTGCTGGCGATCTACCTCAATATTGTTAGACTACGATCGGTCGACTCTGAGAGGCTGCAAGTAAATGTGATGCAGGATTGTCGTCTAGGTAGGGTGTATCGTGGCATAGATATTAGTTTTCCGCACAATATGCATTTTTTTAGTCAAGGTAAGTGTAGGTCTGCTCTAAAAATGTCAATGAAAAAACTCATAATTATTCAAAATTGCGAGTTTATTGGTTCTTACAAAACAAACGTGTTCTAGTGTCTAAACTTAACTAAAAAATGACTTTGGATGTTGAAGCGTGGCACTGCATATCCTCAGCATACTTTTCATAAGATGGTACGTAATTACGAGTGCTAATCGCAAGCATGATGACATATGTTCGTCAGTTAGTCGATTGCGATATTTTGACTTAATTATCTTCATTTCAGAAAATGCAGACTTGCACAAGTAAGTTGACCCAAACATTGCCGTCAGTTGAAGGGCGATTTGCCTTAAATTCGGATATTTATCTTCAGATATAAAACACCAAAATTTTGTATCAGATGCTGTGGCTTTGAGATGTATATCTGATATAATCTGCACTAACTCATTTTCAACAGAAATATGAGTCCATGTTAAACTGACTTGCTATTTCAGTAGCTAATTCCTCAATGTGTTTACACGAAAAAGGATAACTCATAAATGATGCGATATTTGCCAATTTACTGAAATCATAAAATCGTATTTCGAATTGGTCCCAATAGAAGTTTCCTGAAGAGCCAAGTTAGAAGCTGGTCAAGTTCGATCGAATGTGATTTCTTCGTTTTTAAGAGCATAGTATACCATGAGTTCTTGCCGCCAGGTTGCATGGTCAATAAAGAGTACTGTGACTTCTTTCTATTAGAGAGGATGAAAAACCATGAAATGACTATGTTTTGTAGATTGGAAAAAGGGTTGGTGCAAGTATATTGTATCTGTGGAAATTATTTTAAAGGGAATACAAATAATATACATGAACAAATAAGAGGTTTTTACGAAAAACGAAAATTTCGCGTATTTTTTTTATCAAGCCTCGTAAGATGTGATATTTCAGACAATAAATGCAAAAAAGGTTTTCATATTTATTGATCGAGTTCAAAGGTACAACGTCTTGAAAATGAGTAAAATTTCTGAAAAAAATGGCCATATTGCATAAAGGAGAAAAATGCTCCATAAACTTGTGAAAATATTTTTGCAGTTTATGGTCGATAAAATCTTAGAAAACGTTGAGTAAGATCGGCACGTAAGCAGTGATAATATCGCTGGAGAACCAAACATCCACCTCATAAAAGTTTTAAAGCATTTAGGGAGGTCTGGATTATTTAACGATGAAAAATTTAGTTGAACGAATTTCCATCTGCGAAACAAGTAAAAACTTAAGGAAATCAATAGATTTTTCAAATGTCTCATTATAGTCATGTGCGACAATATTGTGGAGATAAAGCTAAGATTAATGCCAAGAAAACTGATTTTATGTGTTTGGTAAGATTGAACGAGATCGTATATCATGTGGTTTTTAATCTAGCCAAATAATTGATTCGGATCTTTAATGTGTTATTCGATGATTCGGAAGAAATTAACACCGCTTGGCTGAAAAGTTTTGAGGCATTTTTTTTTTTATGGGTCTAGCACACGTGCTTCAGGGAAGTCCCTAAAGCGCTACAGGAGCGGCACGTGTGCGGAGAAATCGATTCACGTTATTCTTGAATCGCTGTAGATTGTACTCGGTGGGAAACACAGTCCTGGGCAAATTATTCCAAAGAGATGATGTTCTCCATATAAAAGACTGCTTGAAAAGCGTTGTACGAGGAGTAACAAGCTGAACCTCATAAGGATGTGAAGAATTAGCGCGACGTGTACTTCTAATATGCACCGCTCTGGGAGGAATTAAGCGGGCCACATCCTTCGAACACTTTCCATGAAAGTACTTGTAGAATAGACTCAAGTCGCCAACCGTTCTTCGATGTTCCAGCGAATCAAGGCCGACGGTCAGTTCCGGGTCTCCAATCAGACGAATAGCTCTTCTCTGAATAGAATCCAACAAATGCAGTGTATGTTTGGGAGCGGAGCTCCAAACATGGGAGCAGTATTCCATAGTTGGTCGAATTTGAGCTTTGTAAAGAATTAACAGTTGTTGTGGAGTGTAAAGCTTTCTGGTTCGAAATAATATTCCCAACTTTTGAGAAGCTCTCCTTGCTATGCCTGCAACATGTTCATGCCAGGACATATTTGCTCCAAATTAACGCCCAACAAATTGAGTGACGATGTTAGAGGAATGGAGTGCCCCGACATAACTATGTCGGGTTCAGCAACGTTAATTTTTTTAGGAAAAAACTGCCGCCTGGGTTTTTGTAGCGTTAAATTCCACTTGGTTACTGTCACCCCAAGATAGAATTTCTTCCAGGTCTTTGTTAAGTTGAATGACTTCCTGCTGTCTGCATCCACTATATAACCAGACCTTGCACTTTTGTTTTCGTTCAATGCAGAACTTTCTTCATAGTAAAAAGTTGACATCAAAAAAGGCTTGGGAAAATCATTTTGTTTAGTTCTTTGCCCAGAAATAATATGTTTCTACCAGCAATAGTTCGGCGATCAAAAGGACACACATAGGGGAACTGAAATTACAGGTGTAGACTTCAACCTCATAAATCACTTAAAAGTGATTTTGGAAGTAATATCGAGTGATTATAAAGTCGACTTGAAAAAATTTGCAGTCTACAGATATGAGACCGCCAAAATTTATGTGGAGTTGTATCCCTGGCATTCTATGACGATGCACAAAATATTAATTCACTGTACAACAGTAATGGAAAAGGCACTTTTGCCCATTGAAGTACTATACGAAGAAGCAGCAGAGGTACGAAACAAGTACTTTCGCCTCTACAGTTTAGATCTCCTCAACAGCTTATTGTACAGCTCAGATACCTTAATATCTAGTATAAGGAGACCCAAAAGAAGATGTCGTTTAATAAAGAATCAATACAAATGCTTGGTTTTGCTGAACCCAATATTAACGACGAAAGTTCCGAAGAAGAGAACGAAATCTGGGAGGAATCTGCAGAGGAAGCCGAAGAATGGAGCTTGAGCATAGACGAAGAGACGCGGGACTCTTTATCGTGAATAACTATTTTCGTAATTTTGTTTTAAGTCAACATGTTTTCTTTTCTCAATATACTGTTCTTTTTTTAATTAAAATGTATTTTTCTTCAAAATATGTACTCCAAAAGCTGCTAACTTAAAAATAAAACCTGATTTAAAATATCTAAAAATAAAAAAAATAATTTTGGACACATAAAAAGCTGAAATACCCATATATGCAAGACCCGATATCTTTTCGACAATTCAATATAATAACACAGGTCAAGATGAATTTTGACTTTGATAAGAGGGTATGAAGTTTCGATAGATTTATCGACAGTTAGACGAAAAAATATATATGGCCCGAAAAAGTTTGCTTTTGTATCCAGGAGAACGGTTGAACAGTATTTTAGAAAATCCATAGTTTAATTTTTTTTTTTTTTTTTTTTTTTATGGGTCTAGCACACGTGCTACAGGGAAGTCCCTAAAGCGCTACAGGAGCGACACGTGTGCGGAGAAAGCGATTCACGTTTTTCTTAAATCGCTGTAAATTGTACTCGGTGGGAAACACAGTCCTGGGCAAATTATTCCAAAGGGATGATGTTCTCCATATAAATGACTGCTTGAAAAGCGTGGTACGAGGAGTAATAAGCTGAACCTCATACGGATGTAAAGTATTAGCGTGCCGTGTACTTCTAACATGAACCGCTCTGGGAGGAATTAAACGGGCCACATCCTTCGAACACTTTCCGTGAAAATACTTGTAGAATAGGCTCAAGTCGCCAACTGTTCTTCGATGTTCCAGCGAATCAAGGCCACCTGTCAGTTCCGGGTCTCCAATCAGACGAACAGCTCTTCTCTGAATAGAATCCAACAAATGCAGTGTATGTTTGGGAGCGGAGCCCCAAACATGGGAGCAGTATTCCATAGTTGGTCGAATTTGAGCTTTGTAAAGAATTATCAGTTGTTGTGAAGGTAAAGCTTTCGGGTTCTAAATAATATTCCCAACTTCTGAGAGGCTCTCCTTGCTATGCCTGCAGCATGTTCATGCCAGGACATATTTGCTCCCAAATTAACGCCCAACAAATTGAGTGACGATGTTAGGGGAATGGAGTGCCCCGACATAACTATGTCGGGTTCAGCAACGTTGAATTTTTTAGAAAAAACTGCCGCCTGGGTTTTTATAGCGTTAAATTCCACTTGGTTACTGTCACCCCAAGATAGAATTTCTTCCAGGTCTTTGTTAAGTTGAACGACCTCCTGCTGTCTGCGAATATTCGCCTGAGTAGCCGATGTACGAGCGTTCAAAGTGAATGAAGAGATAAGTGTACTGTCATCTGCAAAGCTGTAGATTGGATTCTCGGTCTTTTCCAGTAGATCGTTAATATAAATGAGAAAGAGAGTAGGGGACAGTATGGAGCCTTGGGGTACACCGGCGTTGATAGTGAAGGTGTTAGAAAGAAATCCGTCGACTGCCACTCGCAAAGAACGCTCTCTGAGAACGTAGCTTAGCAACAGCCCATCGTGCCAAACACGGTCGAATGCCTTGGATATGTCAAGAGCAACCGCTCGAGGTTCTCCAAAGCGTTCAATTGCGTTATTCCAAACATGTGTTACATAAGTCAGGAGATCTCCTGTTGATCTATTTTTACGAAAGCCATATTGGTGATCGTTAATAATATTGAATCCTTCAAGATATTTTAGAAGATGCTGATTGATTGCCTTTTCCATGACTTTCGATATTATTGAAAGCAGTGCGATTGGTCGGTAGTTATTTGGCAAGGTCTTCTTGCCTTTTTTAGGTATTGGCTAAACTGTGGCACATTTTCAGCAGGAAGGAAATATTCCCTTTCTGTAAGATAGGTTGAAAAATCTACAGAAAACTGGTGTTAGTTCCCTCGCACAGTTTTTGAGAACTATGGCAGGTATTCCGTCAGCGCTAGAAGCCTTTTTCGTGTCTAGCTTCATCATCATACGTTTTATGATACGCTGCTTGAAGACAATATCGGGCATCCTTGACTGCACTATGGGAATATTAGGTGGTGTTTTTCCTTGGAAATCGACAGTAGAATGTGAAGCAAAGAGTTCAGCCAACAAGTTCGCTTTCTCAACAGGTGTCGTTGCAATAGAATTATCTGGCCGTGTGAGTGGTGGTATGGTGGATTTGGTGAAATTTTGACTAACTGCCTTAGCGACCGACCAAAAGGACCTGGAATTGTTGGGACAAGCGAGAAGTTTTTTTCTAATCCGTTGATTGTGTGCCTCCTTGGTTTCGTCGATAATTTCTTTGCATCTGTTCCTGGCACGAACAAAGTTGTTACGATTTATGATGTTAGGGTTTTCACGCCAATGTCGGTATGCAAGATGTTTAGAAGCAACAGCTTCTTTGCATTTTCGGTCAAACCAAGGCTTGCTGTTGGAAGGGCATTTCTTCGAAAAAGGGATGTAAGCCTCATACCGGCCAAAATAACATCGGAAACCTCCTGGGCGCAGTCAGATGGGTCATCGGATCGAAAACAAACCTCTAACCAAGGAAAGTTCGAAAATATTCCATGAGATCTTCCCATTTAGCAGATTTGTAGTGCCAAATCTTGCGCGGTTTAGGTACGTCTCTGTCACTGATTGGTAGGATACTCGATGTCGATAATAGTTTATGGTCGGAAGAACCTAATGGCCGATTTAGGCTGACCGTGTAAATCTCCGGATTGGTGGTTAAAAACAGATCAAGAAGACTGGCGAACTCCCCGTCTCGATCAGGGATTTATTGATAAATCGAAACAAATAGATTTATATATGATTTTTATCAACTTTTACTATCATATCAAATTACAAAATAGTGGAAAAAAGTTTAAAAGTGAACCCTATTACTTTTTCTTTCATGTTTATAAGTACTTTCTCTCACTAAACCCCCAATGTAGTCTCCCATCATATTTTCGTTGTATTGGCCCTTATAACGTTGTTCAAAGTTCATAATATCTTGATGAAAACGTTCTCCTTGTTCTTCTGAGTACGCCACTATTGTTTTCAAATTTATCTAAACGAGCATGCAGCATATGTACTTTTAGAGACATTCTGCAACCCATGGTTTTAAAGTTTTCTAACATGTTTTCAACTAGCTCTTGGTAATTTTCAACTTTGTTATTCCCTAAAAATCCAGAGACTACTGCTTTAAAACTATTCCAACTTTTTTTTTGAGCACTAGTAAGTAATTTTGGAAATTCTTTACTGGCAAAATTTTTTTTAATTTGTGGACCAATAAAAATTCCAACTTTAACCTTTGCTTTTGACAACTTTGGAAGAAAGTTTTTTAAAAATGTAAAAGCTTCAGATTTTTCATCTAGCTTTTTTACGAATTGTTTCATAAGCCCTAACTTGATGTGTAAAGGCGGCATTAATACATTTTCAGGTTCAGCAATAGGTTCACATTTAACGTTTTGTTTTCCAATACAAAATTCCGTTCATGATTGTTGAACATAGTGTTGAGGATCCGCTCTACTATCCCACAAACAGAGATAACGCGGATATTTTGTATATCCTTCCTGTAGTCTCATTAAAAATCCTACCATCTTAAAATCTCCAATAAACTGCTAAAGCTTCGAGCAAAATTTTAACACTTTCATAGTTTTCTTCTAGATGTACAGAATGAGCGACTGGAAGAGATGGAAATGTATTTCCGTTATGTAATAAAACGGCTTTCAAGCTTTTCGTTGAGCTGTCAATAAATAAACGCCATTCACTGGGAACACAGGGCATCCCAATTGCTTCAAACAAACCTCTTATATCGTTACAATAACAAAGTCCATCTTCTTTGGTGAAGAACGTAGCAAATGTCTCATGCCGACTTCGTTGATCTGTTATTTTGACATCAATAAGCAAATTCCATTGCTTCAAACGAGAACCCAAAAGTTTTGCCTTACTCTTCGGCAAATTCAAATCTCTTATTAAGTCATTAAAGTCTTCTGAGGAAAGAAAATGGGGTTTCGGTGGTTCCTGTGTCAGTACAAATTCTTCATCTTCAATATTTTTATTTGAACTCTGAGATGAGCTTGACTGAGATAATTTTTTAGGAGGTTCAGGTACTGGAAGTTGTGAGCTGTGTGAGATTGGAGCAGAAGATGAAGCAAGGTCAGGATATTCGATGGGTTTCGCATTTTTGCCTCTACGTCTTTTAGCTGGATTTACTACGCAAAAATAACAGTCATTAACGTGGTCTCTTGGCTCTCGCCAAATTCTCTGTACTGCGAATTTTATACTCCGTTTCTCACCTCGATACCAACCTGAAATAAATAAAGATAAAAATAAACATATTTATATTTTTTTTTACTAAAAATGTTAACCTTCTAAACATCTTTTGCAATTACTACAAGCAACATGTGGAGCCCAGGGCTTGTCTAGATTCCGAACAGGGCAGTTGAAATAGGCTTGTAGGCTTCATAAAGCTTTTCACATGCGTTTAAATAAAATTTTATATCTCGTACTTTAATAAATATACCACATATATAACAAAATGCATCAGCATTATATTTACACGTTCTCGACGACATTTTAACCTCTTTAAATCTTCTACAAAACAGTCAATTGTTGTTTATCACTTAAGTGACATCTGTAGTCACTGTGTGAAAGTTACGACCCGTTTATTCTTTCGCGGTATTTTTAAATATACCAGAACTATTTAATATTTCTACGATAACTCAAAAAAATGTATTATTATCATAACTACCACAAAAGAAAACTTTATAAGGAATATGGGTACTTTTCCTTTATTTTGGAGCATAATGAATAGAAAAATCATAAAATAAATTTTAGGACAAAAACAAAAAAATTTTTTTGTAGAGTTGTGTAATTAAATGAAGTCGCTTTTTTTTTATTTTAGAAAACTTAATGCCTAGAATGATGTTTGTTCTAACTCTTTATAAATGCAAGTATATGGTATACTTTATATATTTTGTTGCAAGTTTTTGGTCTTTTATAATAGTCTTACAGGCCCTTATTATGCTTATAGAATTTAAGTTCGACTTTTTTCTCCAGTATGGACCTTTGTTATTTATTTGTGGTTGTGTAAGTATTAAACAACAATTATCTGTAATCGATATAAAACAAAAAAATGGACGCACCTCAGTTTGTCGCTCTATATAATATATAATAATATATAGATATATAATAAAAGACTGTTTTTAGTCAATTTCCACTGGTTTATTTAAATTGCGATGGGCGTTTCGCTATCGATGCAGCTTCTTCAGATTTACATTTTACTCTTGTCAAGTTAGGTTTAATGTTCACAATTTTATATAATTTTTAGTGTTCCGTACGGAACACTTATAAGATCACTTCGGTGTCTGTCTGTCTGTCTGTCTGTCTGTCACATGTCTGTCTGTCGTCTGTCTTTTCACACCTGATTTTCTCCGAAACTATATGACACAGAAAGGTGAAATTTGGTAATAATATAGGAATTGATGGCCTCATCAGAGCCATGTAGTTTTGAGAATTAAATTTTGACTTAAGGGGTTAGTTTTGGGGGGTGAAGTCGGAAGTGAAAAAAAAAAATTTTTACTAGGTCATCGAGTGTGGTGTCAAATGAAAGCTTGTGAAAACACGAGTAAAAAATATATATATATAATATTATACTTGCGCGCACTTTTCTTTGTATTATTTTTAAAAATTCGCGAAAAATCGTTGTCCCGGGCCTTATCTCGAAAAGTACTTATCAAAAAATTTCGAAAAAATTCTGGAATATTCTCCACGGGGTGTAGATTGAACGAAAATTATCACGAGTGCATTACCTTTAATAATTTATATGGTATATAAAAAAAACAAAAATTTCAAGGTCATCAGATTTCAGTAAAGATTGGAACCAAACTTTGTTGAAAACTCAGTTGGGGTGTGTTTTGTGAAGTCACTAATCATTTTATACCACCGTAACATAAATTTTGACTTAAGGGGTTCGTTTTGAGGGGTGAAATCGGAAGGGAAAAAAAAATTTTTTTACTAGGTCATCGAGTGTGGTGTCAAATGAAAGCTTGTGAAAACACGAGTAAAAAATATATATATATATATATATATATATATATAATGAGCATACTTGCGCACACTTTTCTTCGTATTACTTTTAAAAAAATCGCTGTCCCCTACCTTATTTCGAAAAGTACTGATTAAAAAATTTTGAAAAAATTCTGGAATATTCTCCACGGGGTATAGATTGAACGAAAATTATCACGAGTACATTACCTTTAATAATTTATTTGGTATATAAAAAAAAAACAAAATTTCAAGGTCACCAGTTTTCAGTAAAGATTGGAAACAAACTTTGTTGAAAACTCATTTGGGGTGTGTTTTGTGAAGTCACTGATCATTTTATACCACCCTAACGAAAATTTTTATTTTAAAAACAATCCACGTACGGAACACTAATTGTGCCAGTTCAACTTGCACTTGACCGGTTTTTTAATTATAATATTACACCTAATTAAATTACATTGATAATATTGGAAAACCCACACAGATTTGGAATTAGGAAAATAAATTCAATAATGGTGAATTACTAAAATCTACCTGGTCGTTGAGTAAAGTACCTGTAGTCCTTAATCGATTTATTTGCATTGTCTCTAAAAGGTTCAGTTTTAAACCTTTTTGTTGGGTGTGTAAAATTTTGAAATTCTTGTTAAATGTGTGATTTTCTGTTAAAAGATGATTAGCATATGTTGAATTAGATTTTCTATGGATGAAATTTTTTTCGTGTTCTGTAATTCTTTGTATAAATGTACGTCCAGTTTGTCCTATGTATGTTTTAGGACATGACCCACATGTTAATTGATAAACCCTGATTTATTGTCTTTATTGATTTGTGGTTTGTAGTTTTTAAGATATTTCCCTATAGTATTGTTAGTCTTGTAAGCTACATATATTGATATTTTTTTGATTTAGAAATTTCCTCAGTTTTTCCGTTGGTTTGCCAAAATAGGTTAAGCATTTAAATGTGGTATTTCTGTCCTTAAAACGTGGGTATATTTCTGAGATTACCTTGCTTCTAAGTTTTTTCTTAACGATATTATTGATTAAAGTAACCGAATAACCGTTGTTAACGGCTACTTATTTTATGTAGTTTAATTCTTTAGTAAAATTTTCCTCTGATAAGGGAATATTAGTTAGCCTATGTATAAAACTATGATAAGCTGCGAGTTTATGATAGTTAGGGTATTGAGAACTATTGTGAATTGTGGTATCTGTATGACAAGGTTTGTGATATATTGCAAATTCATGTTTTTTATGGTTTTACTGATTATTAAGTCTAGGAAGTTGATTTTCCCTTCGACTTCTTCTTCCACTGTAAAATTGAGATTTCTACGTAAACAATTAATATACTGTAAAAAGTGAGTTAATTGTCTATCCGTACCTGTAAAGCATACAATTATATCGTCTACGTATCGATACCAGTATAGACAATTATTACTATTGTTAATATGGTTGTTAAATATCATTGTTTCAATACTGTCCATGAAAATTTCGGCAAGTAATGGACTTAATGGACTCCCCATAATTAACCCTTCCTTACTATTGTAAAATGTATTGTTAAATGAAAAATAATTTTGTCTTAGGCAAGTTCTTAATAAATTAATTATGTCCATTTTTATAACTTTGTTTTTGGTTAATCGTTCTCTATTAAAATTATTGTCGGGGGGAACACTTGGAAATAAGTTTTTGACATCGAAAGAGACTAATTTAGAATTATCTGGTATTGTTATATTCTTAACTTTATTCACGAGTTCGTATGAGTTTTGATACTATATTTAGGTTCAAATTTGTTTGATATTTGATTAAATCAATTAAAAAGGATGACGTCTTATATTCTGGAGCAGACATATAGGAAACAACTGGTCTGATTGGGTGATCAAGTTTGTGTAGTTTTTTATGAGTGAATAAAGTTGTGGGATTTGGGGATTCATATTTATCAATTTAAATTTATCTTTATCGTGAATGATACTTTTAGCCTGTTCAATTTGTTGTTTTATTTCTTTTTGAAAAATATTTGTTGGGTCTTTATTTAAAATTTCGTACTTTCCTGTTTTGAAAAAATCTAACGTTTTATTAATATAGTGGATTTTGTCTATTGCTATTACTGTATTACCTTTATCTGCTTTGGGAAAGATTACATCATTTTGTTTTGCTTTACTCTGAATGGTTTTTATTGTCCTTAAGTCTTGGTTGATGTAGTTATTGTTAGATATGAATTCCTTTATAATAATTTCGGCTGTTTGAAATTTTGATAATATGTTGTTAGGACTATCTTTCAAGGCAATCTCAGTATCAATACCTAGTGTCTCCGATTCTTTGATATTGAAGTTAGTTTGAATATTGTGTTTGAGACCTTTTGTTAGAAGATTTTTTTTCCCTGTCCGAAAAAGTGTGTGTTGGAAATGTTAATAAATCGATTAAAGAATTGATGATCAGTAAAAAATTCTTTTTCTTTCTTATTTTACGTTGATATACGTTTTTGTTGAATGAGATACTGTAGTTTATGGTATTGTTTCAAATATTTTTTATGTATTATTGTTTTTACTTTTTCACGTGTGTTTGAATCTAAGACCATAAATTCTATAAAATTTAGTTTAAGTAATAATTCTGTGTGGATTAGCTTGAGATACATGTTATATGAGTCTCTAATGCTATACTGGATTTTTCTCTCTGTATATAATTTGACACTAAATATAGTATCAAAAACTCATACGAACTCGTGAATAAAATTAAGAATATAACAATACCAGATAATTCTAAATTAGTCTCTTTCGATGCCAAAAACTTATTTCCAAGTGTTCTCCCTGACGAAACAATAATTTTAATAGAGAACCTATTAACCAAAAACAAAGTAAATGAAGTTATAAAAATGGACATAATTAATTTATTAAGAACTTGAATAAGACAAAATTATTTTTCATTTACAATACATTCTACAATAGTAAGGAAGGGTTAATTATGGGGAGCCCATTAAGTCCATTACTGGCCGAAATTTTCATGGACAGTATTGAAACAATGATATTTAAAAACCATATTATAAAAATAGTAATAATTGTCTATACTGGTATCGATACGTAGACGATATAATTGTATGCTTTACAGGTACGGATAGACAATTAACTCACTTTTTACAGTATATTAATTGTTTACATAGAAATATCAGTTTTACAATGGAAGAAGAAGTCGAAGGGAAAATCAACTTCCTGGACTTAACAATCAGTAAAACCGTGAAAAAACATGAATTTGCAATATATTACAAACCTTGTCATACAGATACCACAATTCACAATAGTTCTTACCACCCTAACCATCATAAACTCGCAGCTTATCATAGTTTTATACATAGACTAATTAATATCCCCTTATCAGAGGAAAATTTTACTAAAGAATTAAACTACATAAAACAAGAAGCCGTTAACAACGGTTATTCGGTTACTTTAATCAATAATATCGTTAGGAAAAGACTTAGAAGCAAGGCAATCTCAGAAATATACCCACGTTTTAAGGACAGAAATACCACATTTAAATGCTTAACCTATTTCGGCAAACCAACGGAAAAACTCGGGAAATTTCTAAATAAAAAAAATATCAGTATAGTTTACAAGACTAAAAATACATCTATTTACCATTATAGAACAAGAGATCAACAGTTTGCTCACTTTTTCAAGAAGAAAGAGGATTTGGTTTACTGCCATGGTATTGGTAGTCTAATGAACGAATTTGGCACAGAGTACAAGAAGGAAGATTGAAGGCTTTTTATAGACTCATCAAAAACTAGTTTATAAGGTGTTCTGTTACATAACGTAAATACTTAAGCTTCACAGCCTGTTGCTCATTTAGTCCATATGAAGGAAACTTACGACACACATTTCGCATTTAGTAGACCCAAAAAAGTTTCTTCTACCACCACCACCATCAAGTTAGGCTTAATGAAACAATTTGTGAATGCTTTGCCTAAAGATGGTGAATGTTTTAAATATTTGTGTAAAAGATTTCCTCATTGAAAGAAGGGGTTTTCGTTGGGCCTGATATCCGTAAAATGATGTTCGACTCCAACTTTGAAACAAGGATGCTTACAAAGGAAAAGGAGGCTTGAATATCATTTAAAGAAGTTGTGGGCAATGTCAAAGACCCTAACTATGAACTTATCGTCGCTAATATGATAGACAAGTTCAAAAATCTGGGTTATCTGATGAGCCTTAATGTCCACTTCTTGCACAATCATCTTGCCTTTTTCTTTAAAAACTTAGGCGATGTGAGTGAAGAGCAGGGGGACGATATAATTGTATGCTTTACAGGAACGGATAGACAATTAACTCACTTTTTACAGTATATTAATTCTTTACGTAGAAATATCAATTTTACAATGGAAGAAGAAGTCGAAGGGAAAATCAACTTCCTGGACTTAACAATCAGTAAAACCACGAAAAAACATGAATTTGCAATATATCACAAACCTTGTCATACAGATACCACAATTCACAATAGTTCTCACCACCCTAACCATCATAAACTCGCAGCTTCATAGTTTTATACATAGACTAATTAATATCCCCTTATCAGAGGAAAATTTTACTAAAGAATTAAACTACATAAAACAAGAAGCCGTTAACAACGGTTATTCGGTTACTTTAATCAATAATATCGTTAGGAAAAAACTTAGAAGCAAGGCAATCTCAGAAATATACTCACGTTTTAAGGACAGAAATACCACATTTAAATGCTTAACCTATTTCGGCAAACCAACGGAAAAACTGGGGAAATTTCTAAATAAAAAAATATCAGTATAGCTTACAAGACTAAAAATACATCTATTTACCATTATAGAACAAGAGATCAACAGTTTGCTCACTTTTTCAAGAAGAAAGAGGATTTGGTTTACTGCCATGGTATTGGTAGTCTAATGAACGAATTTGGCACTGAGTACAAGAAGGAAGATTGAAGGCTTTTTATAGACTCATCAAAAACTAGTTTATAAGGTGTTCTGTTACATAACGGAAATACTTATGCTTCACTGCCTGTTGCTCATTTAGTCCATATGAAGGAAACTTACGACACACATTTCGCATTTAGTAGACCCAAAAAAGTTTCTTCTACCACCACCACCATCAAGTTAGGCTTAATGAAACAATTTGTGAATGCCTTGCCTAAAGATGGTGAATGTTTTAAATATTTGTGTAAAAGATTTCCTCATTGAAAGAAGGGGTTTTCGTTGGGCCTGATATCCGTAAAATGATGTTCGACTCCAACTTTGAAACAAGGATGATTACAAAGGAAAAGGAGGCTTGAATATCATTTAAAGAAGTTGTGGGCAATGTCAAAGACCCTAACTATGAACTTATCGTCGCTAATATGCTAGACAAGTTCAAAAATCTGGGTTATCTGATGAGCCTTAATGTCCACTTCTTGCACAATCATCTTGCCTTTTTTCTTAAAAACTTAGGCGATGTGAGTGAAGAGCAGGGGGACGATATAATTGTATGCTTTACAGGTACGGATAGACAATTAACTCACTTTTTACAGTATATTAATTCTTTACGTAGAAATATCAATTTTACAATGGAAGAAGAAGTCGAAGGGAAAATCAACTTCCTGGACTTAACAATCAGTAAAACCACGAAAAAACATGAATTTGCAATATATCACAAACCTTGTCATACAGATACCACAATTCACAATAGTTCTCACCACCCTAACCATCATAAACTCGCAGCTTATCATAGTTTTATACATAGACTAATTAATATCCCCTTATCAGAGGAAAATTTTACTAAAGAATTAAACTACATAAAACAAGAAGCCGTTAACAACGGTTATTCGGTTACTTTAATCAATAATATCGTTAGGAAAAAACTTAGAAGCAAGGCAATCTCAGAAATATACCCACGTTTTAAGGACAGAAATACCACATTTAAATGCTTAACCTATTTCGGCAAACCAACGGAAAAACTGGGGAAATTTCTAAATAAAAAAAATATCAGTATAGTTTACAAGACTAAAAATACATCTATTTACCATTATAGAACAAGAGATCAACAGTTTGCTCACTTTTTCAAGAAGAAAGAGGATTTGGTTAACTGCCATGGTATTGGTAGTCTAATGAACGAATTTGGCACTGAGTACAAGAAGGAAGATTGAAGGCTTTTTATAGACTCATCAAAAACTAGTTTATAAGGTGTTCTGTTACATAACGGAAATACTTATGCTTCACTGCCTGTTGCTCATTTAGTCCATATGAAGGAAACTTACGACACACATTTCTCATTTAGTAGACCCAAAAAAGTTTCTTCTACCACCACCACCACCATCAAGTTAGGCTTAATGAAACAATTTGTGAATGCCTTGCCTAAAGATGGTGAATGTTTTAAATATTTGTGTAAAAGATTTCCTCATTGAAAGAAGGGGTTTTCGTTGGGCCTGATATCCGTAAAATGATGTTCGATTCCAACTTTGAAACAAGGATGATAACAAAGGAAAAGGAGGCTTGAATATCATTTAAAGAAGTTGTGGGCAATGTCAAAGACCCTAACTATGAACTTATCGTCGCTAATATGATAGACAAGTTCAAAAATCTGGGTTATCTGATGAGCCTTAATGTCAACTTCTTGCACAATCATCTTGCCTTTTTTCTTAAAAACTTAGGCGATGTGAGTGAAGAGCAGGGGGACGATATAATTGTATGCTTTACAGGTACGGATAGACAATTAACTCACTTTTTACAGTATATTAATTCTTTACGTAGAAATATCAATTTTACAATGGAAGAAGAAGTCGAAGGGAAAATCAACTTCCTGGACTTAACAATCAGTAAAACCACGAAAAAACATGAATTTGCAATATATCACAAACCTTGTCATACAGATACCACAATTCGCAATAGTTCTCACCACCCTAACCATCATAAACTCGCAGCTTATCATAGTTTTATACATAGACTAATTAATATCCCCTTATCAGAGGAAAATTTTACTAAAGAATTAAACTACATAAAACAAGAAGCCGTTAACAACGGTTATTCGGTTACTTTAATCAATTAATCAGAAATAATATCGTTAATAACTTAGTTTTACAAGACTAAATCAAAAAAATACTATAGCTTACAAACTAAAAATACCTTAAAAACTACAAACCACAAATCAATAAAGACAATAAATGAGAGGTTTATCAATTAACATGTGGGTCATGTCCTAAAACATACATAGGACAAACTGGACGTACATTTATACAAAGAATTACAGAACACGAAAAAAGTTTCATCCATAGAAAATCTAATTCAACATATGCTAATCATCTTTTTAACAGAAAATCACACATTTAACAAGAATTTCAAAATTTTTACACACCCAACAAAAAGGTTTAAAACTGAACCTTTTAGAGACAGTGCAAATAAATCGATTAAGGACTACAGGTACTTTACTCAACGACCAGGTAGATTTAAGCAATTCACCATTATTGAATTTATTCTCCTAACTCCAAATCTGTGTGGATTTCCCAATACTATCAATGTAATTTAATTAGGTGTAATATTATAATTAAGAAATTATCTAAAACTGTGAATATTAAACCTAATTTGACAGTGTAAAATGTAGATCTGAAGAAGCTGCATCGACAGCGAAACGCGTCATCGCAATTTAAATAAACCAGTGGAAATTGACTAAAAACAGTCTTTTATTATATAAGTCAAAGTCCTCAAAGCGTTTACTCTGAGCTTTCTCTTTACAAGGGACTATACGATTTCAATAGGGTTGGCGTCCGGCGATTGTGAGAGTCACTCTAGTATCTTATCGTGGGCGCACGAAGATATTGTCATGGGACACAAGCAAACCTGTCTGTCTTAATTTTGCTCCTTGACGCAGCGTCAATTTCGGGTCCCGTGAAAACAAAGCAAGAGTGACTTTGCCTGCAGAGCCACGTTTTGGCAAGTCGTCGATATTTTTCGTCTCGTTAAAAAGATTTACTCACTTCTTGAAAAACGATACCGACTTTTTAATATATTTAACAGCCGCGGAATGTATCATTTGGATGGGAACAAAGAAAGATTTTACGCGATTTCGGAATCGACTGATACTTTTATTAAAATGCGCCGTAGATAAAGTTTCCCTCTATTTTTGTTGAATCGCTAGATTCGCATCTACCAAAAATGAATTATTGCGGACTAATTCTTATTTGGCAGACTGTATAAACAGTTAGGAGCTATGGAGATTGTAAACAAGCCTGAAGGAAAGCAGGTAATGTTTTGACGAGTATTAATATGGCAGCGAAATTCTACTACATAATAATTACTGATACCGACTAATTCTTTAGTTTATAGTTACAATGTTAGATGCTAGAGTGTGGAATTAATTACACAGGAAAACGATGAAAAAACTTTTTTACTTGATTCCCATGTTTTTTGGAGTTCGAAAATAATGATAAAAAAGTCGTTATCACCCACCAATTTTTCACACTTTAATATCCAAAATGTAAAAATTTTATTTTTTATCATTCGAATGTTATTAGGTTGGCAATAAAATCAGAATTTTATAAGATTGGCAGTAAAATCAAATGTTATTAGGTTGGTAGTTCCGATAAATGTCACAGCTGTTTTTTTTTCCAGTTAATATAATCTCATATTGCAGTGTTTAACCCAAGTGCTTTAATTAACACTCAAAGTATCGCTAATCGTGGTTGTAAAAGCTCTCCCAACACTTTTTGTTGTTTATGTGGTGAGTTTGTAGTTAAAAAACATCAAAGAAACATTACTCACTTTGTAAAAAAAGTATACTTTGCATATTTTGGTGTAGAAATCGGTAATCAATAAAAATGTTGGGCTCTTCAGAAAGTATGTTATGTTATGTCGAGGATCTTAGGAAATAGTATAAGAAAGAAAAGAAAGCTTTTAGATTTGCAGTACCCATGGTATGGAGAGGGCAAGAAAATCATTCAAATGATTGTTATTTTTGCAGCGTTGATGTTTCTGGATATAACTCCAAAAATAAGCAAGTAATTGTCTATCCTAACTTTACTTCAGCTGATCGGCCAGTAGGACATGGACCGAGACTTCCTGTCCCTGAGCCACCTCAGTCTATTGATGACGTTTTACAGTCCAGTCCCGAATTTAATGAAAGTCGACTAGATGATGATGAGTTTCAATGTTCTCTAGAAAATTTAAAACCACAGTTGTTTACACAAGCTGAGTTAAATGATTTAGTGAGAGATTTGGGTTTGACTAAGGAAAAAGCGGAATTGCTTGGTTCTAGGCTGAAAGAAAAACATTTATTGGAATCTGGAACATCTCTTTACCATTATAGAACAAGAGATCAACAGTTTGCTCACTTTTTCAAGCAGAAAGAGAATTTGGTTTACTGCCATGGTATTGGTAGTCTAATGAACGAATTTGGCACTGAGTACAAGAAGGAAGATTGGAGGTTTTTATAGACTCATCAAAAACTAGTTTATAAGGTGTTCGGTTACACAACGGAAATACTTATGCTTCACTGCCTGTTGCTCATTCAATCCATATGAAAGAAACTTACGAAAATCTTAACATGATTTTACTGAAAATTAACTATCCAGCTCACGATTGGATGCTATGTGGGGATTTAAAAGTTGCCTCCATGATCTTTGGTCTACAAAAGGGATCTACAAAGTTTCTATGTTTTATATGTGAGTGGGACAGCAGAGCAAGGGATCAACATTGGTCCAAAAAACAATGGCCCGTAAAAAAAACTTTAACACCTGGCGAGAATAACATTTTGTATAAAACTTTAGTAGACCCAAAAATGATTCTTCTGCCACCACTACACATCAAGTTAGGCTTAAACAGTTTGTGAAAGCCTTGCCTAAAGATGGTGAATGTTTTAAATATTTGTGTAAAAGATTTCCTCATTTATCAGAAGCCAAACTGAAAGAAGGGGTTTTCGTTGGGCCTGATATTCGTAAAATGATGTTCGATTCCAACTTTGAAGCAAGGATGATTACAAAGGAAAAGGAGGCTTGGATATCATTTAAAGAAGTTGTGATTAAGTTTTTGGGCAATGTGAAAGACCCTAACTATGAATTTATCGTAGCTAATATGATAGACAAGTTCAAAAATCTGAGTTGTCTGATGAGCCTTAAAGTCCACTTCTTGCCCAACCATCTTACCTTTTTTCCTAAAAACTTAGGCGATGTGAGTGAAGAGCAAGGGGAACGGTTCCATCAGGACATAAAGGAGATGAAGAAACGGTACCAGGGACGGTGGAATATCAACATGATGGGTGATTACTGTTGGTCACTTCACAGAGAACAACAAATGCATCACATCGGAGGAAAAGCTATACATGAAACTTTACCAAGAAAAGAGAAAGGAAATAAAAAAAGCACCTAAAATATTCGTTGTTATCGTGAGTAAAAATTGTAACCTAATCAAATAAAAGTACGGTTTAAGTTTTTATTTTTTATGTATCAAATTTTCCCTATTTTGAAATTGAATCGATGTCATATTGTGAGAGAACTGTGGATGTTACAAAAAAACTGATACCAGATACGATTTCAGCACCCAAAAATACGTAACACTTAGATGTATTGGTTTAAAAAGTTTTTACAAATATTTTTTTGTTGGCTTAAATTGCAAGTGCCAGACTTCTCAAGCGGATTACGAATTTGAAATAACCGGTTTGTGCAATGATATGTCCTCAATTTGACTAAGCATTTTTAGTGTTCCGTACGGAACAGTTATAAGATCATTTCAGTGTCTGTCCGTCTGTCTGCCCGTCTGTTTATCCGTGTGTCTGTCCGTCTGTCTGTCCATTTGTCCGTCCACCCGTCTGTCTGTATGTCCGTCTGTCTGTATGTTCGTCTGTCTGTATGTCCGTCTGTCTGTATGTCAGTATGTCAGTCTGTCTGTCCGTCTATCTGTCTGTCCGTCTATCTGTCCGCCTGTCTGTCCGTCTGTCTTTCCGTCTGTCTATTAATTTGTCTATCCATCTGTCACACTCGACCTTCTCCGAAGCTATTTGACATAGAAATTTGAAATTTAGCATTAATATAGGAATTGATAGCCTCGTCAGAGCCGTGTAGTTTTGAAAGTTAAATTTTGACTTAAGGGGTTAGTTTTGGGGGATGAAATCAGAAGTGAAAAAAAATTTTTTTACTAGGTCATCTAGTGAAGTGTCAAATGAAAGCTTGTAGAAAGATGGGTTCAAAAATATATATAATGTAATAATTGACAACGAGAATGAGGAACATAAAATTAGAATCTGTGAAAAAAACTAAAGAATCTATAAAGGAGAAAAAAAGACTATACGAAAAATGGCTGAATACAAAATCAGAAGAAGATTTACAGAAATATAAAGAGAAAAATGCAGAAACGAGGAGAATGATAAACAAAGAAAAGAACGAGAGATGGGAAAAATCGTGCGAACAGTAGAACAGTATATAGGAGGAACTAGAAGTACAGAGTCATGGAGAATAATTAAAGCATTAAGGACTAACAATAGAGAGAAGACGCGAGAAGCGAGTGGGAAGAATATTATAAGAAGCTGCTAACAGAGGACACACAAGAATTCCAAGAAGAGAACCCTGAAGAAGAACAGAATAAGGAAATAAAAGAGATAGAACTAAGCTATGAAGAAGTAAAGAAGACAATAAAAACACTCAAAAATAATAAATCTGCAGGGCCTGGGGGTGTGGTAAATGAAATGATTAAGTACGGGGCTAATAAATTACATCGAATGCTGAGAAACATGTTCCATAGAGCGATAAATGGAGAAAAAATGCCAGAGGAATGGTCAAAAGCGTATATAGTGTCTATATTTAAAAAGGGGAGACCGCAGAAAATGCACAAACTATAGAGGCCTAAGCATAATATCGAGTATGGGACGTTTGTATGGAAAAATTATTAAAAATATCATGGAGGAAAATATAAAAGGAAAAATGGGAGAAGACCAAGCTGGCTTTATGGCCGGAAAATCATGTATAGACCACATATACACTATAAAACAAACAATGGAAAAAAAAACTGGCAAAAAATAGGGAAGTTCATCTAGCCTTCATAGATATAAGAAAGGCCTATGACTCAGTACCAAGACAAATATTATGGAACGCAATGAAAGAAATAGGCATTGACAAAGAACTAATATACGCAGTAAAAGCTCTCTACGAAAACAACACAGTAAACATAAAAATAGGACATAAAATAGGGAAGAGACTCCAAACATCAAAAGGCCTATTACAAGGATGTTCTACATCCTCAACACTATTCAAAATATACCTCGAACAAACATTAAAAAAATGGAAGCAAAAATGTAGTGGAATGGGAGTCCCAATACGAGAAGAGTACTTATATACTCTTTCGTAGACGACCAAGTAATCATAGCGCAAGATGAGGAAGACCTCAGTTATATGGTAGAGAAAGAAAGAAGAATACACTAAAGCAGGATTAGCAATAAACTTTGATGAAACGGAATATCTAACAACAAAGGAGGGAAACGTGGAGAATCTAGAAGTAGATAACGAAACAATAATCAAAGGAACCGATAGATTTAAATATCTAGGAACCATCATTTCAAAAAACGCAACATCAGAAGAAGAGATTAAAGCTAGATTAGGACAAACGCGAACATGCATAAGACAATTAAATTCGATCCTGTGGGACAAGCACATTACAAAGAGAAACAAAACACGCATATACAAATCAATAATACAAAGCATAATGACATACGGATCAGAAACATGGACGATCAACAAAAGAAATAAATCTAAAATTAACGCGGTAGAGATGGAATATTGGAGAAGATGTTGTAGAGTGACACGTATGGAGAGAATAACAAATGAAGAAATAAGAAGCAGAATGAACATCAGAGAGAACGCAATAAACACCATTGAAGAAAAACGATTAAAATGGTATGGACACATAAGACGAAGCGAAGATAATAGGTGGATAAAGAAAATAACGGAGTGAAGCCCTATAGGGAGAAGAAAAAGAGGAAAACTCAGACGATCGTGGAGAGACGATGTGGACGAAGCTATGGAGGACAGGGGTCTAACAGATGGAGACTGGGAAGATAGAAACGGACGGAATCAAAGGCTGAGAGAAGGAAGACAGCGTCAGCTGTAGAAAATCCTTGTTATATATATAATAATTGCGCACAATTCTCTTCATATAAGGCAAAAGCACGGTTAAAAATGTTTTTAAAAATTCCGGAATATTCTCTACAGGGTATAGATTTAACGAAAATTATCACGAGTGCATTACCTTTAATAATTCGTCTGGTATATAAAAAAAAAATTTCAAGGTTAAAAAGTTTCACTAAAGATCGGGAAAAAAAACTTTGTGGAAAACTCATTTGGAATGTTTTTGTGAAGTCACTGATCATTATACTTCCGTAATAAAAATTTTTATTTTAAAAGCAATCAACCTACGGAACACTAATTATGCAAGTCCAACTTGCACTTGACCGGTTATTATTTACTCTATAAAAAAGGGTTATTATTTCAGTTACTTACATTAATTTAAGATTTGCTTGCCTTATTCGTAATATTACATTCAGACATTACTCAGTATATATCACCACTACACCAAACACTTTATTTTTGCACTCGACGCGCGTTTCGCTAACCATGTTAGCTTCATCAGGAGCGACGATTGACTAAAGCTAAACTACAAATCTACCCTATTTATACTTAGCCTAACCTTTGAATTACTCAAGCGGACACAGGCAAGGCCATCAGTTCCGGTCAAGTAACCAGTAGAGGGGACTATAAGGAATAGGCCCTCTGTCTTTATTTAAACTACTTTTACATTTTATGATTTCCATACTTTCGTATGCGTTCAACAATCTTGTTTAATTAATATTAATCTTATCTAATGTTACAGTATGATCAGCTTCAAGGGCATGTTCGGCAATGCTAGACTTTTCTGTTCTATTGTATCTTAAGTGTACTAAATGTTCTTTAAATCGTGTTTTAATTGATCTTTAGTTTGCCCAACATACTTTTTGTCATAATCATTACAACTAATTTCATAAATTCCACTTTTCTCACAAGCAGGAATCTTATCTTTGGGATTTCCTAAGATATTCCTCAGATTGTCTGATGACTTATAGACTAAGGTGAGGACTACCTTATTAAATACCTTATTGAGTCCCTTGCTATATTTCGGATTATATGGTATAGAGACATACTTGGTGTTATTTTCTTCGCGTGTAAAAAAGGTGGAATTCTGAATATTAAACCTAAACTTATGTCTATTTATTAGCTTATTTACTAAGTATCGTCATAACCATTAACTCTAGTTATATTTCTAATAAGATTCCTTTCTTTTTTAAAGTTTACTCTATTCAGAGGGAAAGTGACCAAACGATGAACTAAAAAATGTAATGAGGCTAATTTATGTTGTTTGCAATGAAATGAATCATTAGGAATATATCTTTCTGTTACTCTGTCCTTCCTATAGATGTCAAATTCTAATCTATTATTATTTTTAATAATCAAAATATCTAGAAAAGGCAATTGTGCTTTGTTCTCAACTTCGTAAGTGAATTTAATGGAATCATACCGGCTATTTAATTTAGAAACAAAATCATCAATATTTGCTTTCTTCTCGCGAAAATATCATCCACATACCTATACCCACGAATTCTTGACTGGCTCGATTTCAAACTTACTCATGAATAAATTGGCTATGAAAGGTGATAAGCAATTACCCATAGCTGTTCCTTCTTTCTGAACATAAAATTGATTGTTATATTGGAAATAATTTTGTTCCATACAAAGTTTAGATAATGTTAAATATTCTCGAATATTTGGGAAATGGGAACAAAGAACTAACATCAAAAGAAATTCGATTTTTTGTTTTATTAAATAACGAATTCTTCACATTGAAAGTTCCATTAGACTGGCTTAGGGAAGCATGTCGATTTCAAACTTACAAATTCTAATTCACGAAAAAAACATGTTAAAGGATTGAAAAAGAAAGATGTCTTCTACTTAAAAATTAAGGGCTATGATTAAAGGTGATAAACTTATTGAATCTGACCCTTATGAAAAGGTAATAAGCAATTACCCATAGCTAAAAATTGTTTAAAAAAATTCCTTCTTTCTAAAATTTAAATTAAATGGAGTGAACATGACCATACCAAAAATTGATTGTTTATCGGGCGGAAATATTTAAATTTTGTTATCCATTTACATAAAAGTTTAGATAATGTTAAATATTCACGAATTATATGAATGACTTTTTCGTCTAAACTTTGTCAAATTTCATTCACTCTAAGTAATTGCTGTTTTCTTCGATAGATATCTGAAAAAAACCGAAGCCAGTCAGGAATTTGGATATTTCCTAAGGGTACTAATGATTCATTTCATTGCAAAAAAAGCAAATATTGATGACTTTGATATCCAAAAAATTGAGCCTAGATATTTTAATTATTAAAAATAATAATAGATTATTTGATATTTTTAAACAGTTCATCGTTTAGGTTCATCGTTTGGTCACTTTCCCTCTGAATAGAGTAAACTTTAATAAAGAAAGGAATCGTATTAGAAATATAACTAGAGTTAATGGTTATCGTCATAACCATTAACTCTAGTTATATAGAAATCCCAAAGATAAGATTCCTAATTGTGAGAAAAGTGGAATTTATGAAATTAGTTGTAATGATTGTGACAAAAAGTATGTTGGGCAACCTAAAGGGTCAATTAAAACACGATTTAAAGAACATTTAGCACACTTAAAATACAGTAGAACAGAAAAGTCTAGCATTGCCGAACATGTCCTTGAAGCTGATCATACTGTAACATTAGATAATCTAAGATTAATAAAAAGTGTATCTGATAGGAGATTGTTGAACCCATACGAAAGTAGGTAAAAGTAGTTTAAATAGAGACAGAGGGCCTATTCCTTATAGTCCCCTCTACTGGTTACTTGACCGGAACTGATGGCCTTGCCTATGTCATTAGCTCCCTTTGAGTAATTCAAGGGTTAGGCTAAGTATAAATAGGGTAGATTTGTAGTTTAGCTTTAGTCAATCATCGTTCCTGATGAAGCTAACATGATTAGCGAAACGCGCGTCGAGTGCAAAAATAAAGTGTTTAGTGTAGTGGTATCATTGTGCCAAAGATTCCACATTCCCAACTTAATTATAAACTTCTTCATTTTTGCAATAAAAATTATGTTTCAAGAAAATGTTTAATTTGTCCGGATTTTGGCCCCGCACTCTGTATACATTCTTACTCTAAGTAGTGTTTCTATGATTAGTAATTTTGTACGTAACATTACTAAAAACTTTTATAAAATGCTCTGTTTCCAGCCATTTTTAAAATAGCTTTTAGCTTATAATTCAGCTACTGTAAATGATGAATTTTTTTCTTAGTTATTTGATAAATATTTAAAAACTTCAGAAGATATCACATATTTAAATTGTAAAGTTTTGGTATATTTAAACCTTCTAAAATTACTTCCAGTTTAAACACAAGTGCTAGTAATATCTTCAATTTGAATGGAAACCTTTGATTTTTATTGGGTATCTTAATTTTATTTTAATTTCTGAGTAAGGAACCTCTGGTAATAATACTTTAAGCCTTAAAAACGAGTAAGCTGATTGGAAAAATGTATTCATCTTGCAAGTAACAGAGAAAATAAAAACCTTTGATTTTTATTGGGTATCTTAATTTTATTTGGATTTCTGAGTAAGTATGGGATATCTGGTGATAATAACGTAAGCCTTGAAAACGAGTAATCTGACAAGAAAAATGCACTCATCTTGCAGGTAGAGTAGCCGCAGTAACTAATGTCCTTTAACACTTTTATAAGATCGAAACTGTTAAAACGTAGGCAGGATTTCAGTATTTATTACGAATTAATCACACCTGTTTAACACCAAATTTTACTGTCCTCCATGTTTGTTTACAATCTGAAATTACAAAGAGCAAATTCCATTTTCGATATAATCATATGTACTACTCAGTATATATGACCACTACACCAAACACTTTATTTTTGCACTCGACGCGCGTTTCGCTAACCATGTTAGCTTCATCAGGAGCGATGATTGACTAAAGCTAAACTACAAATCTACCCTATTTATACTTAGCCTAACTCTTGAATTACTCAAGCGGAACTAATGACATAGGCAAGGCCATCAATTCCGGTCAAGTAACCAGTAGAGGGTACTATAAGGAATAGACCCTCTGTCTTTATTTAAACTACTTTTACATTTTATGATTTCCATACTTTCGTATGCGTTTAACAATCTCCTATCAGATACATTTTTTATCAATCTTAGATTATCTAATGTTACAGTAGATCAGCTTCAAGGGCATGTTCGGCAATGCTAGACTTTTCTGTTCTATTGTATTTTAAGTGTGCTAAATGTTCTTTAAATCGTGTTTTAATTGACCTTTTAGTTTGCCCAACATACATCACAATCATTACAACTAATTTCATAAATTCCACTTTTCTCACAATTAGGAATCTTATCTTTGGGATTTCCTAAGATATTCCTCAGATTGTCTGATGACTTATAGACTAAGGTGAGGCCTACCTTATTAAATACCTTATTGAGTGCCTTGCTATATTCGGATTATATGGTATGGAGACATACTTGGTGTTATTTTCTTCGCGTGTAAAAAAGGTGGAATTCTGAATATTAAACCTAAAGTTATGTCTATTTATTAGCTTATTTACTAAGTCGTCGTCATAACCGTTAACTTTAGTTATATTTCTAATATGATTCCTTTCTTTATTAAAGTTTACTCTATTCAGAGGGAAAGTGATTAAACGATGAACTAAAAAATGTAATGAGGCTAATTTATGTTATTTGCAATAAAATGAATCATTGCAAACAACATAAATTAGCCTCATTACATTTTTTAGTTCATCGTTTAATCACTTTCCCTCTGAATAGAGTAAACTTTAATAAAGAAAGGAATCGTATTAGAAATATAACTAGAGTTAATGGTTATGACGACGACTTAGTAAATAAGCTAATAAATAGACATAAGTTTAGGTTTAATATTCAGAATTCCACCTTTTTTACACGCGAAGAAAATAACACCAAGTATGTCTCCATACCATATAATCCGAAATATAGCAAGGGACTCAATAAGGTATTTAATAAGGTAGGCCTCACCTTAGTCTATAAGTCATCAGACAATCTGAGGAATATCTTAGGAAATCCCAAAGATAAGATTCCTAATTGTGAGAAAAGTGGAATTTATGAAATTAGTTGTAATGATTGTGACAAAAAGTATGTTGGGCAAACTAAAAGGTCAATTAAAACACGATTTAAAGAACATTTAGCACACATAAAATACAATAGAACAGAAAAGTCTAGCATTGCCGAACATGCCCTTGAAGCTGATCATACTGTAACATTAGATAATCTAAGATTGATAAAAAATCTGATATTGTTAAAGGACGAAAGTTGGTTAAAAAGTTTAAATAAAGACAGAGGGCCTACGAAAGTTATGGAATTGATGCCTATCATTAGTTCCGCTTGAGTAATTCAAGGGTTAGGCTAAGTATAAATAGGGTAGATTTGTAGTTTAGCTTTAGTCAATCATCGCTCGTGATGAAGCTAACATGGTTAGCGAAACGCGCGTCGAGTGCAAAAATAAAGTGTTTGGTGTAGTGGTGATATATACTGAGTAGTATCATTGTGCCAAAGATTCCACATTCCCAACTTAGATCATCATATGTCATAAATATGCCCACCCATTTAGTTTTTTTTCATAACCTAAACTATTCACTCAATACAACATTGCGATGTTTGGCTATAAATACTCTAAAAGTATAACTTCTTTCATACATTAAATTATTACATTACTTTTGTCCATTAAGTCTGTTTTAATTACGATCTCAATTTTTTTTAATAGAAACTTATTTTTCTTTAATTTCCATAGAATTGTTCAGTTCCCATCTAATCAAAAGTATAGGATTTCATTTGAAATAAATTGTTAATTACATCAGAAGGATTTTGATGGTATAATTTTACTGAAAAATTACAATTTATTTAATTGTTTCTCTAAGTAGTTTTATTCTTCCGAGTAACTAAGGTATGAAATTTTTTAGGTTGCGTCTCCAATATTTACTCTACAGTTTGGGTACCAAGGATGGTGGGCACTTATCGAAGTTCTTAGAGCCCATTTTTCATCGGATTTAAGTATGATCAACATATATCTAAAAAGAAAAATTCTGGCAAAAACTAGAAAAGTAGAGATTTTTTTTTTATGTGACTGTATTCTGCACAATATACTATTTATAATACTTACCAATATGTGGGTTAAGAATCCAAGCGCATTTTTCAACGTATTTCTTTTCGTGCAATCCTATGCACCTAAAATGGTAATTCCATCACTAGGAATTTATTTACCAATGTCTTATGTAGCAACGATAATATTGTGGCACGTCCCGTATTATTATTTAATGGTTGCGACCTTAATAAAGTGTCAATTATACTCTCTGAATGATTATATTTTACATACTTTTAAAACGAAGAAAATAGTTTTTCCAAATAATTACCAGAGATATGTTACACGACATCTTAAGATCATCGTTAAACGTCATCAGAAAATTGTGATGTAAGTTTTTTATATGAATACGTATTTATACATAACATTACACTAGTCAAGAAAAAGCTTTCTCTTTCTTTTTCTCTTTCTTCTTACTTGCTGTCAGTTACAGTTACAATTTATTGAATTTATGTTTTTACTAGAAGTTGATAGTAACTTTTATAACATCACAGTGACTTGTCAAAATACGAAAATTATTTATAAATTTTGCTAAACTGCCAAGAAATCCACTGAAGGTGTTAGTTAATTCCTTGCCATGATACAGGCATCAGTTGTAATCAACAATATAATTTTACAACTTCTGTAAATTGTCACATGCAACAAAAAATACATCCAGACACATAGGAATAGAAACAGTGCTTTATTAGAAAATTAATTAGGGTTTCTAAAAAGTTTTTAGAGCTCTTTCACTAAAAATATTAAACTAGTAAGATTTATATGGTAGAATAAAAGATAAAAAGGCAATAAAAAAAATATGCCGAGTAGTACATTAAGAAATAATTTTTTATATTGATTTAGGCAAATAAATAATTAATATACTTATTTATATTTTTTTTTTAGGATTCATAAGAATTTTCTAGAGTTTGCACGGATGGCTTTTCTAAATTTTGCTCTAGCTGTTATTTGTATAACTTTTTTTCGCAAATTTCACTATATATTCTGTAAGTTAAATTACATATATATATATATATATATATATATATATATATATATATATATATATATATATATATATTTATATTTATATTTATATTTATATTTGTATTCTGTTGCATTATTTTTCCTAATGGATTATTTGTATGCATAAGCTTATGTGAGCTATATTATAGTATATTTACAAAATGTTATATAGCTTACATAAACTTACATATCACACGCCCTGACGAACATCTTAATTAGTGTTCCGTACGGAACACTTATAAGATCACTTCGGTGTCTGTCTGTCACACCCGATTTTCTCCGAAACTATTTGTCAGAAAAACTTTTGGTAATAATATAGGAATTGATGGCCTCATCAGAGCCATGTAATTTTGAGAGTTAAATTTTGACTTAAGGGGTCAGTTTTGGAGGATGTAATCGGAAGTGAAAAAAAAAATTTTTACTAGGTCATCGAGTGTGGTGTCAAATGAAAGGTTGTGAAAACACGAGTAAAAAATATATATATATATATATATAATGTATATACTTGCAAAAAATCGCGAAAAATCGCTGTCCCGCGCCTTATCTCGAAAAGTACTTATCAAAAAATTTTGAAAAAATCCTGGAATATTCTCTACGGGGGGTAGATTGAACGAAAATTATCACGAGTGCATTACCTTTAATAATTTATCTGGTATTTAAAAAAAAAATTTCAAGGTCATTAGATTTCAGTAAAGATTGGAAACAAACTTTGTTGAAAACTCATTTGGGGTGTGTTTTGTGAAGTCACTGATCATTTTATACCACCGTAACATAAATTTTGACTTAAGGGGTTCGTTTTGAGGAGTGAAATCGGAAGAGAAAAAAAAATTTTTTACTAGGTCATCGAGTGTGGTGTCAAATGAAAGCTTGTGAAAACACGAGTAAAAAATATATATATAATGTAATACTTGCGCACACTTTTCTTCGTATTACTTTTAAAAAATTGCGAAAAATCGCTCTCCCTTACCTTATCTCGAAAAGTACTGATCAAAAAATTTTGAAAAAATTCTGGAAAATTCTCCACGGGGTATAGATTGAACGAAAATTATCATAAGTGCATTACCTTTAATAATTTATTTGATATATAAAAAAAAAAAACAAAATTTCAAGGTCACCAGTTTTCAGTAAAGATTGGAAACAAACTTTGTTGAGAACTCATTTGGGGTGTGTTTTATGAAGTCACTGACCATTTTATACCACCCTAACAAAAATCAACGTACGGAACACTAATTGTGCAAATTCAACTTGCACTTGACCGGTTTTTTTCCTTCTGTCGTTTACATTTCAGTATCTAGAAGAAGCTAACAAAAAAAATTGAAACTAGAGCCTAAAGATCTTTGATTGCGCATACCTATTTCCTCATAAGGGCGTTTTCATACACATATATATATATATATATATATATATATATATATATATATATATATATATATATATATATATATATATGTATATATATGTATATATATATATATATATATATATATATATATATATATATATATATATATATATATATATATATATATATATATATATATATATATATATATATATATATGTATATATATATATATATATATATATATATATATATATATATATATATATATATATATATATATATATATATATATATATATATATATATATATATATATATATATATATATATATATAGGGCGTTATGAAAATCGTTTAATATATTGAAATAGGGGGCTCACAGGTTCGTATAAAAACATAATCAATACTTTTCAGTATCCAGCAGAAGCTAACAAAAAAAATAGAAACTAGAGCCTAAAGATCTTTGATTGCTCATATCTATTTCCTCATAAGGGCGTTTTCCAGAAGTTAAACTTTCGATTATATATATACATATATATGTATATATATATATATATATATATATATATATATATATATATATATATATATATATATATATATATATATATATATATATATATATATATATATATATATATATATATATATATATATATATATATATATATATATATATATATATATATATATATATATATATATATATATATATATATATATATATATATATATATATGTATATATATATATATATATATATATATATATATATATATATATATATATATATATATATATATATATATATATATATAAACTCCTGGACAAAATTAACGCAACGATCTGAAAATTTATTTATCTTTTTCTTATGTCAGTTTTAAAGTTTATCGAGTATTTGATATGCATGCTTTGTTTCGTTGTTCATAACAGAAATCAAAACAATTCGTTTAGATTTACAGTTTTAAAGAATTTTTTAGAAGATAGACAATATTCTATAATAATGCGATATATTTTCTTTAAAAGTAAGCTTATAAATTATTGTGTGTTGTGTTTTTGTGGCAGACTGTGTTATTTTATTTTTGTCCCCGAAGAATTAGAAAAATGAATCGAACAAGGAATTTAACTGAACACGAGGTAGTGCGAGCCTCAGTCTTATTGGACGAGGGATATTGTCAGAATTAAGTTGCCAATTTGTTAAGCAAACATCGTTCCACAATAAGTCGTATGGTAAGACGCTTGAATGAAGTAGGAACTTATTCTAGAAGGCTAGGGCAAGGGCGAAAACGATGCACTAGCACCTAGATGAATGTTTTATAAGACAATATGCTTTAAGAAACAGGACTGTCACTAGTTCTATAATAAGAAACGAACTCGAAGCTGTTCGCAATGTCACAATTTCTTCTAAAACAGTTAGAAGACGGTTAAATGAAGCTGGATTAAACAGTAGGAGACCAGCCAACTGCGCCCTTGCTTACTAGAGAGAACAGAGTTGCCAGGTTACGTTTTGCTCGAAATCACGAAAACTGGTCTGTGGATGATTGGAAACAAGTTTTCTTCACAGATGAAACTAGAGTTTGTCTAAAACATCTAGATGGTCGTGAGCGAGTATGGCGAAGACCAGGAGAGAGGTTTGCTCCTTGCAATATATCTGCAAGGAATCCATTCGGCGGTGGCTCTGTTATGTTCTGGGGTGGCATCTGCTTTGATGCTCGCACAGAGTTAGTTCCTGTCCGTACGAGATCCATGAATGCTGACTACTATCTTGAGAATATTGTAATAGAACATGTGATGCGTTTCGGTCATTTTGTGGGGCCCAATTTCCTGTTTATGCAAGACAACACTCGACCTCACGTGGCTAGGGAGGTACTCGATTATCTTAATCAAGTTGATATACCGATTATGCAATGGCCACCAAGAAGCCCGGATCTGAATCCGATAGAACATGTATGGGATCACCTTAAGAAAAATGTGAAACGTCATATACCTGCATCTAGAAACCTGAGAGAACTTGAAAATGTAGTTATCACAGAATGGGAGCAAATTCCTCAAGATTTTATCCAAAATTTAATTAGAAGCATGCCTAGGCGCATAAACGCTGTCATCTGAAGTAGAGGAGACAACACACGCTACTAGTGTCGCAGTTACACCATTAATTTTGCTACTAGTGTCCCAGTTTATTTTTTTCATTATTACATAATTGCAACGATTTTGTTATTAGGTCTTAAGAATAATTTTAATTCGAATCTTATAGAGAAATTTGGTAGCTCATTCACTTTTAAAGTATCCGAATAAATTTTTTCTAACTTTTAGTGTAACCAATGTTCATAAAAAATTATTAAAATTAATTCATTATAGAGATTTGTATGATTTCATATATTGTTACGTTAATTTTGTCCAGGAGTGTGTGTGTATATATATATATATATATATATATATATATATATATATATATATATATATATATATATATATATATATATATATATATAGGGCGTTATGAAAATCGTTTAATACATTGAAATAGGTGACTCATAAGTTCATATAAAAACATAATCAATACTTTAAAAAAAATTGTAATATTTGTAAAAAATTTAAAAAAGAACTAACTGCCTTAGTGACCGACCAAAAGGATCTGGAATTTTCGGGACAAGCAAGAACTTTGTTTCTAATCCGTTGATTGTGTACCTCCTTGGTTTCGTCGATAACTTCTTTGCATCCGAACAAATGTATTACGATTTATGGTGTTAGAATTTTCATGCCATTGTCGGTATGCAAAGTGTTTAGAAGCAACAGCTTCTTTTTATTTTCGGTCAAACCAAGGCTTGCCGTTGGGAGGGCATTTCTTCGAAGAAGGGATGTAAGCCTCCATACCGGCCAAAATAACATCGGAAACCTCCCTGGCGCAGTCAGATGGGTCGTCGGATCGAAAACAAACGTCTAACCAAGGGAAAGTATAATTATTGTCTAAAATCTTCTATTATCCATAACAGTTATCACGCAGCACATTTTTCTCCGTTCAAACCTACGAATAAAAACCGCAAAGTTTATAACTGGGCTAATAAGTAACTGTTAAATAGAAGACTGTGTATTTTTTAATCGAAGCGTCGTGGATTTTCCTGTTGATTTCAAATATACAGCAGATGCTTCTGTTCTCTTTAATAATTTCTAACTCTTAAGTGTGTGTTGTGAAAGAGATAGACGATCTTTTGTCAATATATTGTCATTATACAGAGTGTTTGTCAATTTTCCCACTGATTATCAAAGCCAGAGGTAGTAAATAAAGTATATCTTAAATAATGAGACCATATCAAATTATAGTTGCTTTCCGAAGATTTGCCTGCGATTTTATGCGACCTCTTGTGGAATGTTGACCGTCTGTAGAGGTGCTTAAATCTGACACTGTCACCCGTAGTCCCAGTATACCCAGAAGTCTTTTGTTTCTTGGTTGAAGATGTAGTAAAACTACAACTACCAATTATCACCTCAGATATAATCAAATTACAATAAGCATATTTCTCGATCAATCTTAATTCTTATTATACCTACACTGTCCATTTATTAATCAATTTTCATTTATTTTAGCCATTTTATGGGCCGGTTCCAGCAATTGCCACATTGACTCTAATACTTGTAAAAAATTTTTTTATATCATATTCAGGACAGGATTTTGAAGATTTGGTAAAGCTAGTAAATTAGTAAAAAGTTAAAAAATATATCGTGGCTAAACCAAAAACGAGATCAACGCATTCAGTTACAGACAAGTTACTACAAGACAGTTACTACAAGAAGTTCATAGCCAGGGACAACCTATACCAATACTTGCATATCTCGCCGTGGGCTGAGCCACAATATATTTTCCTTATATATATATATATATATATATATATATATATATATATATATATATATATATATATATATAATAAAGAAAGAAAGCAACATGTTGCCGTATCTACCAAAATTATTAAAAATACAATCTTAATTGGGGAGCTCGGCAAATTTGGGCGTGATAGGAGATCACACAATTTTCATTAAGCCGCCAATATTTCGGTCCTGGATTGGGACCTTCTTCAGGGCAGAACTGAAAAGAAGAACAGAGCGAATTCACTGATAGTGTCTGGGACAACTTTACATTAATGATGTTAATTAGGTTGTTATAATAAATAAATTAGTGTGGAACAAGAATAAGATATTAGTCATAATAAGTCAAAAAACTCACATGAGAAGTGGAAAGATTTCGTTAGCCTGTATGGCCGTAGGTTGTACATAAAAAGTTGTTACATATAAAAGTAGGTTAATCCATAAAATATACAAAATACACATTAAAACACTGTAGACAAAATTCCAAAAAACAAATTTAACACATGGATGTACTTGGGAACCTTGGATGCTGAAAACATCATTAATTATTTCACTTGTGACGACCACATATGGCCACCGCCATTTAGGAACAAATGACAAGAACGACAGGAGACAGCTACCCGACAGAGATAAGGCGTTTAGTCAAGAAAACTCAATCAACCAGAATGCGGGGTCGACACCTGGAAGGAACCGATAGAAAAGGAAGTACAAATATTGGACCCTAAGTGGGAGAGAGGTAGTCAATTGAGCGACCAAAACAGCCCGGTATGTAATGGTGGAAGGATAAAACACACCCTAATTATAAGTGAATGGTGAGCGAGGGAGCGAGCGAGAGAGAGAGTGACAATAATGGGAGCAACGAAGAAGAAAATTATCTAGTGATTTAATTATTAATGAATTTCTTGTTGGAATCTGATTAGAGGAAGAGATTGTTGGCAAAAACCATTGAAGACTCGAGGCACCAGGAAGTGTTAGAGAGGTGACGCACGGTACTGTCAATGGAAGGAAGACAGTAATCGCTAGGTGCAAAAGATGGCCCAGATAAAATGGAAGGAATCTGTGAAGCTCAGAATCAAAGAGTGCCGCAATTAGAGAGAGGAAGGAGGAGAGAAACCCTGGAAATTACGGAGCTAAAAGAAGAGACAACCAACGCGATTCAGATGGATCTTAAGACACTTGAGACAGGGAAAGATTGTGAGAAGTTGATTTATCACAGGAGAGGAGGAAACTATATATGTTACCAAGACCACCCGATATGTAATAGTGGAAGGATAAAACACACCCTAATTATCGTAAATGGTGAGCGAGGGAGCGAGAAAGAGAGTGACAATACTGGGAGCAACGAAGAAGAAAATTATCTAGTGAATCAATTATTACTTAATTTCTTGTTGGAATCTGATTGGAGGAAGAGATTGTTGGCAAAAAACCAATGAAGACTCGAGGCACCAGGAAGTGTTAGAGAGGTGAGAGGGTGGTTAATAATTAAATCACTAGATAATTTTCTTCTTCGTTGCTCCCATTATTGTCACTCTCTCTCTCGCTCCCTCGCTCACCATTCACTTATAATTAGGGTGTGTTTTATCCTTCCACCATTACATACCGGGCTGTTTTGGTCGCTCAATTGACTACCTCTCTCCCACTTAGGGTCCAATATTTGTACTTCCTTTTCTATCGGTTCCTTCCAGGTGTCGACCCCGCATTCTGGTTGATTGAGTTTTCTTGACTAAACGCCTTATCTCTGTCGGGTAGCTGTCTCCTGTCGTTCTTGTCATTTGTTCCTAAATGGCGGTGGCCATATGTGGTCGTCACAAGTGAAATAATTAATGATGTTTTCAGCATCCAAGGTTCCCAAGTACATCCATGTGTTAAATTTGTTTTTTGGAATTTTGTCTACAGTGTTTTAATGTGTATTTTGTATATTTTATGGATTAACCTACTTTTATATGTAACAACTTTTTATGTACAACCTACGGCCATACAGGCTAACGAAATCTTTCCACTTCTCATGTGAGTTTTTTGACTTATTATGACTAATATCTTATTCTTGTTCCACACTAATTTTATTTATTATAACAACCTAATTAACATCATTAATGTAAAGTTGTTCCAGACACTATCAGTGAATTCGCTCTGTTCTTCTTTTCAGTTCTGCCCTGAAGAAGGTCCCAATCCAGGACCGAAATATTGGCGGCTTAATGAAAATTGTGTGTCTCCTATCACGCCCAAATTTGCCGAGCTCCCCACTTAAGATTGTTTATATATATATATATATATATATATATATATATATATATATATATATATATATACAGTAATACCCCGCTTAGCGCGACCCCGTTACGCGCGGTTTCACTATAACGCGAATTTCAAATTTCGCGCTCATGTAGTCATTAACTTCTCTATGGTCGCGGGGGATCCCCGCTTTCTCTGAATATTCTCTTTGAAGAATTGGGAATTCCCTGTCCTTCGACTTTGTTCTATGGGGATTTCCTCGTTCGTTTCGTGTGTTCATTTGTTCCGTAATGTTAGTTCGGTCGGCTGGCAGTTTTGTTTTAATATTTATTGGAGATACATACATACATAATTTAACCCTACGTTAAAAATGCCGCCTGTAAAGAAAAAAGAGCGTAAAAGCGTCACTTTGGAATTGAAGATGAAAGTGTTAAGAAGAATGGAAAATGGAGGCAAAGCAACAATTGTTGGGAGAGATTTTGGACTCTCAGAATCGACTGTGAGAACGATTTATAAAAATCGGAAAAAAAAATTAAAATCTCCAGCGAAGGTTCAACACCTATAAGTGCAACAAAACTTTCTCGTTCGAGATCATCTATCTTAGAAAGAATGGAGAAATTACTGTCAGTCTGGATCGAAGATTTGAATAAGAAGAACACACCACTAAGTCAAGATCTCATATGCACAAAAGCAAAATCTTTGTATGAGATGCTGAAAACAAAAGAAGGAGAAGGGAGTGCCACTTTTGCTGCCAGCAGAGGCTGGTTCCATCGGTTCAAGCAGCGTTCTAATCTTCACAATATCCACATAACAGGCGAGGCGGCCAGCGCGGACATTCAAGCTGCAGCTGAGTTTCCAGACAAGTTTCAAGACTTCGTTAGACGAGAGAAAATTCCTGCTTGTCTCATCTTCAATGTTGATGAGACCGCACTTTACTGGAAAAAAAATGCCATCTCGAACATTCATTTCTAAGGAAGAACGTCAAGCCAGTGGTTTCAAAGCTGCGAAAGATCGACTAACACTTCTGCTGGGTGGTAATGCCACTGGTGATTTCAAACTGAAACCTTTATTAGTGTACCATTCAGAAACACCCCGTGCAATGCGAGGCACAGACAAGACAAGTCTACCAGTTGTGTGGCGATCAAACAGAAAGGCGTGGGTTACACGGGAAATTTTTCAAGAATGGTATTCTAATAGTTTTTGCCCATCAGTCAAATCATACTGTGACAGAAATGGGCTTGAACCTAAAGTTATATTACTCTTAGACAATGCCCCAGGACATCCAACCTCACTTGATACGCCCAGAGACTTAAAAGTGTACGTAAAGTTCCTTCCACCAAACACTACGTCAATATTACAACCTATGGACCAGGGAGCAATAGCAAACTTCAAAGCTTATTACCATCGCCGCACTTTTAGCCAACTAATTCATGAAACTGACGGGGAAGGAAGACAGTCTATGCGAGAGTGGTGGAAGTCATACAACATTATGAAGTCTATTCACAACATAGAAGAGGCTTGGAAGGAAGTTAAAATGAGTTGTATGAATGGGGGTGTGGCGTAATCTTTGGCCAGATGTAGTGGAAGCACCTAGAAGAATTGTCCAGATGCAGAGACAAGTGCTTGAAGACATTGCTGCAATGATTGAGGGGTCTGAACTTGAAGATGTCACGGTAGAAGATCTCGTAGAACTTGTAGCAACGCACGACGATCCTATTAGCAATGAAGATCTGATCGAGTTACAGAATAATCCTATCTACGATGAGGAAGAACAAGTAGAAGAGAAAGTTTTATCTTCAGGGGAAATACAAAATGCACTTTCAAAAATTTATTCAGGTTTGGACATATTGCAGAGTATAGACAATAATGATGACCGTGTCTTGACCGTGTGTCAAACAATTAAAAACAGTGTTGGGTGTTATGAACGTATTTTACAAGAACGTAAACAAAACGTTACCCAAAAGACAATAGATGTATTTTCCGTAAAAAATAAGAGTATGTATTGCATAAAGTGTTCTTAGAATTAAAGTGATTGATTAAAATGATTTGTATTTTTTTGTATTAAATTTTGACTATGTTTAATCATAAACCTCGATATACGCGAATTTCAGTTAACGCGATTTTTTTCGGAACGTATCCCTCGCGTAAAGCGGGGTATTACTGTATATATATACATATATATATATATATATATATATATATATATATATATATATATATATATATATATATATATATATATATATATATACAGGGTTACAGGCAAAGTCGTCCTAGATAATTAAGGACGTTATAGTTTAGGTCGTTTCTGACCGATTCGATTCCATGACATGATGTTCTAAACTTAACCGTTTTCGAGATATTGAAGTTTAAAGATTTTCTAAAAAAAAAAAAACATGTTTTTTTTGCTTTTATATCGATTTTTTTTTTTATTAGAGGTTTTCGAGTGCGCTTTTTGGTTATTTTTAGTTGGTTTGTATGTCAAGTATCAAAAATCATCAAAAAAATTTGAACTAGTTACTAACAGTTTCAAATGGCGGCTTGTTAATGTTTCTAAATTACGAATTTTTACCAAGTGTTTCCTACTTTAAATCAATAAATAGAAAAAAAATGTATGGAAGTTATTCTGCAAATTATTTTAAAAACTTTTACGTCTTTTTTTAGCTATCAAAAAAGGTATAATACTAGGAGTTTAATAGGAAAACTGTACACAGAATGACACCTAAAGCGGGCTCGGGTAGCAAAAGGTAAATTTTTAGTTCTAGGTGAAAATACGAAAAATACACAAATAAAACAAAAAACCTTGCAATTTAATATTTTTCATTACGAACACTTTCTCTGTAGTGAGCTGGGCAGCCATCGTGTTGAAAGTACATGTTCACAAACAAGATCCAGCTTAAATGTGTGAATGGGTATAATTTCAAATTATTTGGCTGGGCCATTCTTCCTGCCAGATAATTTGAATAGCGAGGAATACGACAATTTTGTGCAGAACGATTTACCTAATTTGATGGAAGACCTGCCTATTGGTTTGAGACAAAACATGTACTTTCAACACGATGGCTGCCCAGCTCACTACAGAGGAAGTGTTCGTGGATGGCTCAATGACAATTATCCCAACAAATGGATTGGAAGAGGCGGACCTATACCTTGGCCGGCAAGAAGCCCAGACCTAACACCGATGGATTTTTATGTGTGGGGTCACATGAAATGTCTCGTATACGACCAGATGACTCCTATCGAAAACGTGAATGTCCAAAGACAAAAAATAATTGATGCGGCTGACGAAATGAGGCGGCACCTCACAACCAGCGTTGTGAAAAGTAATTTAAGAAAAAGAATGAGAATTTGTGTTAGAAATAGGGGCGACCATATAGAACATAAATTATAATTAATAAAAAATATTAAATTGCAAGGTTTTTTTGTTTTACTTGTGTATTTTTCGTATTTTCACCTAGAACTAAAAATTTACCTTTTGCTACCCGAGCCCGCTTTAGGTGTCATTCTGTGTACAGTTTTCCTATTAAACACCTAGTAAAAAGACGTAAAAGTTTTTAAAATAGTTTGCAAAATAACTTCCACACATTTTTTTTTTTCTCTTTATTGATTTAAAGTAGGAAACACTTGGTAAAAATTCGTAATTTAGAAATATTAACAAGTCGCCATTTGAAACTGTTAGTAACTAGTTCAAATTTTTTTGATGATTTTTGATACTTGACATACAGACTAACTAAAAATAACCAAAAAATCGCACTCGAGAACCTCTAATAAAAAAAAAATCGATATAAAAGCAAAAAAAAAAACATGTTTTTTTTTTAAAAAATCTTTAAACTTCAATATCTCGAAAACGGTTAAGTTTAGGACATCATGTCATAGAGTCAAATCGGTCAGAAACGACCTAAACTATAACGTCCTTAATTATCTAGGACGACTTTCCCTGTAATCCTGTATATATATATATATATATATATATATATATATATATATATATATATATATATATATATATATATATATATATATATATATATATATATATATATATATATATATATATATATATATATATATATATATATATATATATATATATTATATACATATATATGAGAGGTAAGCTCGAGAAAGGTGCGTTTCTGCAATAAATGCCAGCCGTGCTGTGCCGCTCTGCTTGAATAGACTTTGTAAGTCGCCGGCAGAGTGCAGTATAAGCATCTATTTGTCATAGTTTTCCGTTAGTACCTGGATAAGGACTAAAAATGTGTTCCCGTATTTGCTGAACCTAGCCCAGCTGATGAGCCGTGACACGGCGAAACGCGTCTTGGGATGGTTCAGCAAATACGAAGAACACTTTTGGTAACTTCTAAAAATCCGAGTCTTTTCGATTCGTCTTTAGTTGTTATACCAATGCTGCCATCTATGCCTTCGAGCGGTAAGCTCGAGAAAGGTGCGTTTCTACAATAAGTGCCAGCCGTGCTGTGCCGCTCTGCTTGAATAGACTTTGTAAGTCGCCGACAGAGTGCAGTATAAGCATCTATTTGTCATAGTTTTCCGTTAGGACCTGGATAAGGACTAAAAATGTGTTCTTGTATTTGCTGAATCTAGCCCAGCTGATGAACCGTGATACGGCGAAACGCGTCTTGGGATGGCTCAGCAAATACGAAGAACACTTTTGGTAACTGTTATATCAATGCTGCCATATATATATATATATATATATATAATATATATATATATATATATATATATATATATATATATATATATATATATATTAGGGTGACCGCAAAAAATCGATGTCGGAATTTTGTTCGTCTGGACCCCACAAAACCATTCCCCTTTCCAGATATTGAGATAGCCGAAATTTGAGCTCGATTAAATGACGGTAACCCGTGCCGCTCGTCGCTCAAAGTTTGAAAAAGTCCAAATTTTTGGCCAAAAAACTGACATATGGAGCCATAACTCCAAAACGGTAAATAATAGAAACACGCTTAATATGTCAAAAGAAAGCTAACGTTATTCTTCAAAATTTATATTCTATACATAATTGTTGTTATTTTAAGTCAAACCGAGTTACAACAGCGTTTAGCCCCAAAAACGTGACCTGGTACCAGTAGGAGCCAGTTTGGGAGTATTCTAAGAA
This sequence comes from Pachyrhynchus sulphureomaculatus, assembly GCA_019049505.1. Classification (NCBI taxonomy): domain Eukaryota; kingdom Metazoa; phylum Arthropoda; class Insecta; order Coleoptera; family Curculionidae; genus Pachyrhynchus; species Pachyrhynchus sulphureomaculatus. Next base: position 196,712,641 of record CM032456.1, read on the forward strand.
TTTTACGGGTTTTTTACATAATGTGTCTCGGAATTAACATTTTTTTTGTTAAAAGTGTTTTGGAACTCAATTTTCAAACATAAAGAGCCTTTTGTTCAAATTTAATCTTTTATTATATGGGGATTACCTGACTAGTTTACCAAAGAAAGACCCGTTTGACAGGTAAAAAGGAGGGTGAATCTAATTTCTATTTTAGGGATGGTGATTTTACTTCAGCGTACAACCGACCTTTTATTTATTCAGTTTATTTTCTAAAGTGCCTTTGAGCTGGTTAGATCGAACAATTATCTAGTGAAGATATTTTAACGTTTTTTTTTTTTTAATTTTCCAAGTGTGTGTGTTATTGTTTTTATAACTATTATAGTATTATTTTAAAAGACATTTGAAAACATTTTATTGAAATTAAAGTTTGCAGTAAATTTTGTTTCATTTTCCAAGTTAACTGTTATTTACCTATTGACCTCTGAAATGGCATCCACATCAGGTGTACAAAGCCGGACCAAGGATAAACTATTTCTTGTTGGCTATCCCATTCACCAGATCACCGGTTGTAAACTATCCTCAAATCGTCAAGTTTTGTGTGCTTTATTTTATAATTTACGTACTGTGAAATTAACTGTAAGAGAATCAGCAAAACTTACAGAGAAGTGTTCATTTTTTGGGAGAAAGCTCGAATCCCGACTAAACATGAGCAAGATGCAATTACTAAGCTGGAAAAACTTCACGCCGAGTGGAGAACTCTTCAAAAAGACCGGAAGAAAACATCGAAAACGGCCAAGAACAAATTTAAATAGTTTGTTGAAAAGTTGGATGATCTCTTTGATATTGCTCAACAAGATGCCTTGGCTCTGATGAAATCGGAAGAAGATAAGGCGTTTCTCGTGAAACAGAGGCAGAAGGGCCGCCCAGGTTCCATGACTGGAGTGGATCTCAAGTTGTCTCGAGCTGAAAAAATCAAGGTGCAAAAGGAACTTGCAAAAATGAACCGACAAATCCAAGAAGCAACTTTTGATATTGGTGAGTTTTTTTTTATTATTAGTATTCTAAAATATAGATAAACAAATAAGTACATAGTTTCATTATAATTGAAAGAAAATTGTACATGAGAGCATGATTTGGCATCTTTATGACTGAGTTTATATTTTTTAAATAATACCTTTTGATAATTAGAAGTAGGTAATTTAGTACCTCTGTATTATTACTATTCTGCTAAAACGACAAGTTTTTATAGTCTTTTTTTTCTCTTTCTTTTGTTGCTTCTTAGAGACGGATGATGAAGACAAGTTCGAAGAAGGAGAAGAAGACACTGAAGAGGACCGCATCTACCAGGAACTTGAGAGCTTGGAGGAAATGGACATCCCTGAAGAAGCTGTAGAAGATCCAGGACCATCTGAGAGCAAGAGGATGAAAGTTTCATTTGCAAGGGGCGTTAAAGAGATTTTAAACATGAAATTGTCCATTTTATTAGATCGATGTAAGGTATCCGACAGAAATGCCACGAGAATTTTAATAGCTACTCTAGAAGCACTAAACCTTGACCCTCTTGAGTACAAAGTCTCGAAAACTTTATTACATGATAGAAGGCAAATGTTCAGAGAACAATATAATAAAAAAAAAATTTTGATAAAGTAAAAATTCCTGAAAAAGGGCCCGTGGTTGTCCATTGGGATGGTAAACTTTTACCGGGTGTTTTAAAAAATGAACAATGTGAGCGAATAGCTATAGCTATTTCATATGGCGAAAAGGAACAGCTGCTGGGAGTTCCTGTAACAGCAAACAGCTCTGGAGAGGAGCAAGCCGTAGCCGTATATGAATGCCTACATGAATGGGGTCTTCTCAACACCGTCAAGGCGATGTTCTTCGATACTACAGCATCCAACACGGGAAGACTCAAAGGAGCATGCGTCATACTGGAGCAAATGTTAGGAAGAGAATTGTTATACCTAGCTTGCCGTCACCATATCTTGGAAATTCTGTTAAGAGGCGTATTCCACACAAAAATGGGATCAACCACTGGACCTCATCCACACATTTTCAAGAGATTCCTTACTGCGTGGCCCAAGATAGACAAAGGAAAATACGACACAGGTATCAGTGACAATCTAATACAAAAGCAGCTAACTCCAGAAGTAATTGCAAATGTTACTGCTGAATTCGAGACTAAATTAACTGAGAGCCACCCCAGAGATGACTACAAGGAGCTATTGTAGTTGGTTCTTGTATTTGTTGGATCACTAGACGGCAATGTTGTGGGTTTTAGAACTCCAGGAGCCATTCATCACGCTAGGTGGATGGCAAAGGCTATTTACTGCTTAAAAATGTTCATTTTTCGTCGTCAATTTAAGATGTCTAGAAGAAGAAGAAAGTTCTGTGCGTGCCATTTCTGTTTTCCTAGTTAAAATTTATTGTAAAGCTTGGTTCAATGCCCCAAAAGTTCATCTTGCACCAAAGCAAGATTTAGGTATTTTGCATAGTCTGTTAGACTATAAAGAATGTGACAACGACATTGCAGAAATAGCCCTGACCAAATTTTCGAACCATTTGTGGTATTTAAATGCAAGGTTGGTGGGATTATCGTTTTTTGATCCCACCATTACAGACGATGAAAAGTTGTTAATGGCTAATAAATTGCTCAGCAGCACAGATGAACCCTCAGAGCACGCTAGGGTTGTAAATCCAAAAGTTAGGAAAGAAAACTTAAAAGAGGTAGTTGATGGAGGATTGGTAAATTTACTTACCAAAGAAACATTTATATTCTTTGACCAATTTAATATAAAAACAGATTTCCTAAAACAACATCCAAACACCTGGCCTCAAAATAATGACTTCCAAGAAGGATTGAAAATTGTCAAAACATTAAAAGTAGTTAATGATATGGCTGAGCGTGGTGTTAAATTAATAACCGACTTTAACGACCTTCTGACAAAAGATGAAGACCAAAAGCAATATGTCCTGCAAGTTGTAAGTAAATGCCGAGTATTATATCCTGAAGTTTCAAAAACTACTTTAACAAAAGCTCTAGAATAGATTAGATAACTATGTAAAATTATCAACTCATGTAGGTAATACGTCTGTATCTTTTCTGTGTCTGTTTTGTATGTATTATATACCTAATTTTTATATTTAAAATAAAAAATGTCATTAGACTTATCAGTATTACTTGTTTTTTTATTATATTTCTACTTTAAACTCAAAAATATACCAAAAAAAAAGCAAAATTTATCACTTAATAACAAAATATACGAAGTATGCTCCTAGTGGTACCAGGTCACGTTTTTGGGGCTAAAGGCTGTTGTAACTCGGTTGGACTTAAAATAACAACAATTATGTATAGAATATAAATTTTGAGGAACAACATTAGCTTTCTTTTGAGATATTAAGCGTGTTTCTATTATTTACCGTTCTGGAGTTATGGCTCCATATGTCAGCTTTTTGGCCAAAAATTTGGATTTTTTCAAACTTTGAGCGACGAGCGGCACGGGTTAACGTCGTTTAATCGAGCTCAAATTTCGGCTATCTCAATATCTAGAAAGAGGAATCGTTTTGTGGGGTCCAGACGAACAAGATTCCGACATTTTTTTCCCCCTCTATGAGATCCGGTCATATATATATATATATATATATATATATATATATATATATATATATATATATATATATATATATATATATATATATATATCTTTGACAGCAAGCAATTCCGTTCATTCAATACATTAGAACTTTTTTTTTTATTATTTTTATGACCAATTATTGTACTTTTAGAGTGAAGAATTGCAACAAACATTATATGATTTGGATTGGTATACGTGGTCTTCTGAGAATCGCAAAAGATTTACCATATTATTTTTGAATGCGTCCAAAGTATTACCTATTGGTTACATGTCGTTACGGATTAACAATGAGTTTTTTAAAAAGGTATGTTAAAATATTCTAATTTGTTAATTTTTATATTTTTAGAGAGTAACTAAGTAACTATAAAGAGTAACGCGTTCTAAAAGATTTCTAGAACACTAACCTGAAGGTATCGATTAATTTTAAACCTTTAGTGTGCAATTTATAGATTTTAGAATTCAAAAGTAGGCTTCTTCGATAATAAGAAACGATTAAATTAGGTTATGATAAAATGAATAAAGAATACGTTGTGTTATAAACTTCAATTGCCATATGTCGACGTTATGTTCAATGATTAAGCAGGTGACGTTCATTCATTACGTGTTTATTAGTATCCATAAACGATTTACGGCTTACAAAAATGTGTTACATATTTCTTACGTAATTTTTGACTTGTGGTTAGTGACCATAGAGATATTAAAATAGAGGAGAAAAGTATATAGCCTGCTGTAAGTGAAATTGCTGACGACTATCCTTTTTTTAGAAAAAATAAAATGTAAAGTAATAAAGAGGTTGCCTGTTACTAACATAGAAATATTAAAATAGAGGAGGTAAGTTCTCGCGAGAAGTGTGGCGCTCATAGAAAGAGAAAGAAGTAATAAGAGTCATTCTGCCTCTCTTACTCGGCGCACGCCCACAACACTCTCGCACGGGTACGCACACCCACAACACTAAGTTAGAGTCATAGGCCAGCTTTTTTTTTGTTAATTATATGAGAAGTAATACACTATGAATCTGTATTTTGTATATTTAATTTCAGTCGCTAAACACATGCCGTTGTTCGTTTTGCCCCATCAGGTCAGGATTTTTTTTATAATTTCAAAAAATAACTCAAAATTAGTGAATATCTCCATTCTTATGACAGAAATACTGAAAACTGGTAAAAGATGTCTAAAACAATATAGGTATTTCTATGTATTTTGAGATGCGGCATCTGACGTCGGAATTCATCTACGAGGCTGGTTTGAAAAGTCCGTGCAAAAATAAAAACTACTTATGTGTTTGGGGTAAACCTTTTTTATTTTTCGACATAGTCTCCTTTTAGGCTTATACACTTCGTCCAACGATGTTCTAGTTTGTTGATCCCTTCCGAATAATAGGATTTGTCCAAGTCTGCAAAATAGCCATTAGTGTATGCAATCACCTCCTCGTTTGAATAAAATCTTTGTCCCGCCAGCCATTTCTTTAAATTGGGGAACAAATAGTAGTCCGAGGGAGCCAAGTCTGGAGAATAGGGGGGATGTGAAACGAGTTGGAATCCTATTTCCATTAATTTTGCGACCACAACTGCTGAGGTGTGTGCTGGTGCGTTGTCGTGATGGAAAAGGACTTTCTTGTGGGCCAATCGCGGGCGTTTTTCTTGCAGCTCGGTTTTCAAACGGTCCAATAACGATGAATAATATTCACCTGTAATAGTTTTACCCTTTTTTAGATAGTCCATGAGGATTATCCCTTGCGAATCCCAAAAGACAGTCGCCATAACCTTTCCGGCCGAAGGAACGGTCTTCGCCTTTTTTGGTGCAGATTCCCCCTTGGTAACCCATTGTTTAGATTGTTGTTTGGTCTCAGGAGTATAGTAATGTATCCATGTTTCATCCACAGTGACGAAACGACGCTTAAAGTCCTCCGGATTCTCCTGGAACAGCTGCAAACCATCCTTGCAACACTTCACACGATTCTGTTTTTGGTCAAGCGTGAGCAATCGCGGCACCCATCTTGCGGATAGCTTTCTCATGTCCAAATGTTTATGCAAAATATTATGTACCCGTTTTGCCTTTCATAAAGTAATGTTTAATCACCACACGAAATTCTTTTTCGTCCATTTCTTGAAAATCACTCGACTTCCTTGATTCACACGAATGCCAAACACAAAGAAATAGACCAATATGGCTGAAACTTGGTGTGCGTTCATTCAAGAGATGCTACTAACTAAACATGACCTCGATACGCGCCGGTGGTGCCATCTCTCGGACTTTGCACGGACTTTTCAAACCAGCCTCGTATTACGTCACTATTTTTTTCCTAACCTCAAAAACAGCACAATAGATTATGCTAGGTTAGGAGTTTTTAGTGTAAAGTTATTTCATTAGGTTATGTTAGGTTTGCAGTTCTTCATGTAAAAATCTTAGGATTAGGTTATGTTAGGTTTGGAGGTTTTCCATCCTGAAGTGATGGAGCAAAACAAACAACGGTATGAAATTAAATATATAGAATATAATTTCATAGCATATTACTTCTCATGTATTTAACAAAAAAAAATTATGTGTTAGGTTAGGTTAAGTTTTGTTAGATGTTAGGCCTATATATATATATATATATATATATATATATATATATATATATATATATACATATATATATATATATATATTATATATATATATATATATATATATATATATATATATATATATATATATATATATATATATATATATATATATATATATATATATATATATATATATATAAAATATAATATAATAATTTAATTTATAAGCTCTATGTTTGCATTTTTTTTTATCAATTAAGGCAGGGGTGCTCAAACGGTCGATCGCGAGTGCTTTTTGAGTCGATCTCGAGAAAAAAATTCCGATATAGAACTATTCACAGATTTTGTTTTAGGTAACTAAAATAAACTACTAAAATCTATTCGATCCACAATTAGGCCAGAATAACCCCCTCGTCACTTTCTTTTATCGTAATAACCCCCTGCTAGCGGCAAAAGGCGGCTTTATCAAAGGAAAGCCGCGTTTTTGATTCCCGCCGATTTTTCTAGAAACTTCGGGCGGGCGTGTTTGACGGGAACATTCGAGACCTTGTTCGCGCCGATATAAATGTTGCGCCTGCAGGAATAGGAGTCAGTCTGAGTTGTAACTTGAAGGCGATACATCGATACAAAGTTTATTAATAAATAGTCCAAAATGAGTGCGGCGAAGAAAAGTAAAACTTATCATTTTAATAACGATTGGGAGGAGAATTTTTCTTTTGTATGGTAAAGGATAAGTGCATTTGTCTCATTTGCCGTGCGTCAGTTGCAATACCTAAGCGAGGCATCATAAAACGGTTCATAAAAACTATGAAAAGGATTTTCCGTCACAGAGTGAATTGAGAAAACGAAAAGTACGTGATTTGATAACTTGTTTGAAAAAAGAACAAACCATGTTCACAAGACCAGCCAAACAATCAAAAGCTGCAACGATCGCGTCATTTAAAATATCTCATATATTGGCAAAACACAAGAAACCATTTGATGATGGATTGGTTGTGAAGGAAGCATTTATTGAAGCGGGTGAGACTTTATTTGGAGATTTTAAAAATAAAAACAGAGATTATGTCTGCTATTAGAGAACTTCAGTTATCTCGTTCGACTGTCACAAGGCGTATTGAAGTCATGAGTCAGGACATGGCAGATAAACTAAAACATGATATCATGGAATGTACATACTTTTCTTTACAGTTCAGACGAATCCACCGATAGGATAGACACTGCCCAGCTGTGTATTTTTATTCGAATGGTATTCAATGACATGTCGGCTAAGGAAGAATTTTTGACAATGATTCCTCTGAAAAGACCCGTGGCGAAGATATAAATGACGTTTTCTTCAATTTTGTAACAAACTACAAGCTACCAATATATAAACTAGTGTTCATTACAACCGATGGAGCACCAGCAATAACTGGAAACAAAAACGGTTTTGTGGCATTGTGTCGAGCTAAGGATGATTTCCCTTCATTTTTCTCCTTCCATTGCATTATACATCAACAAGTTTTGTGTTCAAAAGTTCTAAACATGGAGGAGATTATTAGCATTGCAATAAAAATTGTGAATTCTATCCGTGCACGTAGCTTGCAACGACGGCTTTTTAAATTGCTGTTGGAAGATAGTGAGTCAGCTGAACACACTGATTTAGTTCTTCACACGGACGTCAGGTGGTTGAGTCGCGGAAAACTCCTAGAAAGGTTTCAAGAATTATTGCCTGAAATAACAGCTCTTCTGGACGAAAGAGGTGATGACACTCAGATGCTGAAAAACCGAAAATCGCTGACTGATTTGGCATTTTTGACAGATCACAATGCATTTAAACACCATTAATTTGGAGCTTCAAGGTAAAGGAAAAACTATTATTGAGATGATTAGCTCAATAAACGCATTCAAAAGTAAATTGCAACTTATGATAGATCAACTGAAAAGAAAGGATCTGAAAAATTTTCCGTCTTTGAAAGCACGGATTCCTCAGTTGAATTATGATATTTATGAGGCAGAATTATCAAATATTTTGGGCCAATTCGAAATACGTTTTTATGATTTCAGGAAATTGGCAAATATCGCATCATTTATGAGTTATCCTTTTTCGTGTAAAAACATTGAGGAATTAGCTATTGAAATAGCAAGTCAGTTTAACATGGACTCATGTTCTGTTGAAAATGAGTTAGTGCAGATTATATCAGATATACATCTCAAAGCCACAGCATCTGATACAAAATTCTGGTGTTTTATATCTGAAGATAAATATCCGAATCTAAGGCAAATCGCCCTTCAACTGACGGCAATGTTTGGGTCAACTTACTTGTGCGAGTCTGCATTTTCTGAAATGGAGATAATTAAGTCAAAATATCGCAATCGACTAACTGACGAACATATGTCATCATGCTTGCGATTAGCACTCGGTAATTACGTACCATCTTATGAAAAGTATGCTGAGGACATGTAGTGCCACGCTTCAACATCCAAAGTCACTCTTTAGTTAAGTTTAGACACTAGAACTCGTTTGTTTTGTAAGAACCAATAAACTCACAATTTTGAATAATTATGAGTTTTTTCATTGACATTTTAGAGCAGACCTACACTTACCTTGACTAAAAAAATGCATATTGTGCGGAAAACTAATATCTATGCCACGATACACCCTACCTAGACGACAATCCTGCATCACACTTGCTTGCAGCCTCTCAGAGTCGATCGATCGTAGTCTAACAATATTGAGGTAGATCGCCAGCAGTTCAAGTTTGAGCACCCCTGGATTAAGGTATCTTAGGTTTGAATCTTGACATTTATTTTGGTGATTTTACTTACATAGTTTTGAGATTATATTTCTTTGATTTACGCAAAAACTAAACATGCTGGGTGGAAACTGGCAACGGATTCGTTTTCAGCAACCCAAAATACGTATCGAACACCTTGTCTTGTTTGAGTAGAAAAAATTGTGGCCCTGTGTTATTTGCAATTCTTAGTAGCATTAGAATATATTTTTTTCACATTTTTCCTCATTAGTATTATTCTGTTCTTTTTTGTCTTTCGTCTTTTGACGTCAAAAATATTTTCATGACTGCCTTATTCGAGGCTTTCCTGACTCGTCTGTAAACTTTCTATTTTATAGTAACGTTTATCACCCTCCTTGAGTAAGAGATTCTGAGGTGATTGCGGTAAATGGCAACACTGTATTTTCTGTCAAATATTTCCTGCAATTTTGATTTTTATCTGAATTGGTAATTTTTAGTGTTCCGTACGGAACACTTATAAGATCACTTCGGTGTCTGTCTGTCTGTCTGTCTGTCTGTCACACCCGATTTTCTCCGAAACTATTTGACATAGAAAGGTGAAATTTCGTAATAATATAGGAATTGATGGCCTCATCAGAGCCATGTAGTTTTGAGAATTAAATTTTGACTTAAGGGGTTAGTTTTGGGGGGTGAAGTCGGAAGTCAAAAAAAATTTTTTTTACTAGGTCATCGAGTGTGGTGTCAAATGAAAGCTTGTGAAAACACGAGTAAAAAATATATATATAATATTATACTTGCGCGCACTTTTTTTTTTTGTATTATTTTTAAAAATTCGCGAAAAATCGCTGTCCCGGGCCTTATCTCGAAAAGTACTTATCAAAAAATTTCGAAAAAATTCTGGAATATTCTCCACGGGGTGTAGATTGAACGAAAAATTATCACGAGTGCATTACCTTTAATAATTTATATGGTACATAAAAAAAACAAAAATTTCAAGGTCATCAGATTTCAGTAAAGATTGGAAAACAAACTTGTTGAAAACTCATTTAGGGTGTGTTTTGTGAAGTCACTGATCAGTTTATACCACCGTAACATAAATTTTGACTTAAGGGGTTCGTTTTGAGGGGTGAAATCGGAAGTGAAAAAAATTTTTTTTTGTACTAGGTCATCGAGTGTGGTGTCAATTGAAAGCTTGTGAAAACACGAGTAAAAAATATATATATGATGTAATACTTGCGCACACTTTTCTTCGTATTACTTTTAAAAGATCGCTGTCCCCTACCTTATCTCGAAAAATACTGATCAAAAAATTTTGAAAAAATTCTGGAATATTCTCCACGGGGTATAGATTGAACGAAAATTATCACGAGTGCATTACCTTTAATAATTTATTTCGTATTTAAAAAAAAAACAAAATTTCAAGGTCACCAGTTTTCAGTAAAGATTGGAAAAAAACTTCGTTGAAAACTCATTCGGGGTGTGTTTTGTGAAGTCACGGATCATTTTATACCACCCTAACAAAAAATTTTTATTTTAAAAAGAATCTACGTACGGAACACTAATTGTGCAAGTTCAACTTGCACTTGACCGGTTTTTTTAATTATTATTCACCTCAAAATGGTTTATAGAATTTTTAAAAATTGCTAACTATAACATTTAACCTTACCTTTCCTTATTTAGCAGAATACACAATGTGAAATTTAGCTTTTTAAAAGTTTTTTAGAGTACCACTACATCTTGCTCTGAAATTATATGAGTTATATGTAGAAGAAAAAAATAAGTTTTACCCAGTGTCAACAATAGTACAAATCTGAAGTCAGACAACAATTAAGAACATAACAATATCACCGAAGTGAGCTCTCGACATTTTTAACTTTTGAAAGGATTTTGAGGCGAGATTTGCTGACTATGAAACGAAAAACTTCATTCGAGATAAAATGACCGCTGAGGAGCACGCTTAGGGATCACTATAAGTATTTCTGAAGCATAAGTCGAAGTCGAAAAAGTCACTCAAGGTGAATTGAAGGTCTGGAAGTTACTCAAGGAATAACTATGAATACCCCTACTAATCTTCTTATTGCCCGAGCGCAAAGTTTGACTTTACAAAGATATCTTGCCAAATATTTCACCGAAAAGTTTTTGATTATTTTTGTTTGCAGTCTTATTTGTTCTTTATTAGGATAATATGAAGATTTTTTTTTAAACTCATATTTATGTATTTATATTTTTAGACGTTAAAATTAACTTACACAGTTGGAAATGTTATGAACTCGATGTCATCTAAAAACTAAGCAAACCAGGACAAAATGGAATAACACTGTAGTCCACACGAAAATTACATATATGACTAGATTTTATTGTGAACATATTTATTACTATACATTAGGTTTACACTGCATTATCTGAAAAATTATATTGTCCGCACCTGATATTACACTTAATTTTTGTGAACATATAATATTAAAAATAACATTTATTTAGAATAGTAATTTTAAAATATTTATTGTAGAAATAAACAGTAGTAAATATTTTGCTAGTTTTGTATATTGAAGGTAATCGTACCTAAAGCGGCCCATAGACGGTCAATATTATTGCGCAATGATTGGGTTTGTGCAATATAATTGAACGTCTATAGATAGTATTGAAAGTTTGTGTAATAGATTGTACGAAATCAAAATTTTTTAAAATATATTGCGCAACCTGGAAAATACTGTGCCGTCTGGAATATATCTATCTGTTACTGTGATGTGTCCTAATGATTCATTTCATTGCAAACAACATAAAATTAGCCTCATTACATTTTTTAGTTCATCGTTTGGTCACTTTCCCTCCGAATAGAGTAAACTTTAATAAAGAAAGGAATCGTATTAGAAATATAACTAGAGTTAATGGTTATGACGATGACTTAGTAAATAAGCTAATAAATAGGCATAAGTTTAGGTTTAATATTCAGAATTCCACCTTTTTTACACGCGAAGAAAATAACACCAAGTATGTCTCCATACCATATAATCCGAAATATAGCAAGGGACTCAATAAGGTATTTAATAAGGTAGGCCTCACCTTAGTCTATAAGTCATCAGACAATCTGAGGAATATCTTAGGAAATCCCAAAGATAAGATTCCTAATTGTGAGAAAAGTGGAATTTATGAAATTAGTTGTAATGATTGTGACAAAAAGTATGTTGGGCAAACTAAAAGGTCAATTAGAACACGATTTAAAGAACATTTAGCACACTTAAAATACAACAGAACAGAAAAGTCTAGCATTGCCGAACATGCTCTTGAAGCTGATTATACTGTAACATTAGATAATCTAAGATTAATAAAAAATGTGTCTGATAGGAGATTGTTGAACGCATACGAAAGTATGGAAATCATAAAATGTAAAGTAGTTTAAACAAAGACAGAGGGCCTATTCCTTATAGTCCCCTCTACTGGTTACTTGACCGGAACTGATAGCCTTGCCTATGTCATTAGTTCCGCTTGAGTAATTCAAGGGTTAGGCTAAGTATAAATAGGGTAGATTTGGTAGTTTAGCTTTAGTCAATCATCGCTCCTGATGAAGCTAACATAGTTAGCGAAACGCGCGTCGAGTGCAAAAAATAAAGTGTTTTGGTGTAGTGGTGATATATACTGAGTAGTATTATTGTGCCAAAGATTCCACATTCCCAACTTAGCTCGCATTCATTGTTGAAGAAATTACAATAGGTATCTCCAACCAACTTAGCACTTGTTGAAGCATTTCTGAAGTTAGTTAGCTGAAACGGCGTTGTCTCATTGACGTCGAAATTTTAAAATAAATTAAAAATTGAAACACTGTTATTCAGAATCGAAACATTGCTATCAGATTCTCTGAACTGTACGGGATAAAGAATGTTCTTTATTATAACCCGGTCAAGCCTGATATCGGTATCTGCTAAGGAAAATTTTTTACTTGATAAAAAACCTTCGCATTATATCAGAGAGAACATCGAGATTTTAAAATAAATAAAAAATTGAAACACTGTTATTCAGAAACGAACATTGCTATCAGATTCTCTGAACTGTACGGGTTGGGTAAAGAAATGCTCTTTATTTTTAAACCCGGTAAAGCCTGATAGCGGTATCTGCTAAGGAAATTTTTTACTTGATAAAAACCTTCGCATTTTATCCGAGAACGTCGAGATTTTAAAATAAATAAAAAATTGAAACACTGTTATTCAGAAACGAACATTGCTATCAGATTCTCTGAACTGTACGGGGTAAAGAATGCTCTTTATTATGACCCGGTCAAGCCTGATATCGGTATCTGCTAAGGAAATTTTTTTTACTTGATAAAAAACCTTCGCATTATATCCGAGAACGTCGAGATTCTAAAATAAATAAAAAAATTACAACACTGTTATGTAGAAACGAAACATTGCTATCAGATTCTCTGTAAAGCATGGGGTAAAGAATGCTCTTTTTTATAACCATGTCAAGTCTGATGTCGGTATCCGCTAGGGAAAATTTTTTACTTGATAATATATAATATTATAACCGAGAACGTCGAGATTTAAAATAAATAAAAAATTAAAACACTGTTATTCAGAAACGAACATTGCTATCAGATTCTAAGAAAAGCACGGGGTAAAGAATGCTCTTTATTATAACGTCAAAGCCTGATGTCGGTATCTGCTAAGGAAAATTTTTACTTGATAAAAACCTTCGCATTATATCCGAGAACGTCGAGATTTTTAAAATAAATAAAAAATTGAAAAACTGTGATTCAGAAACGAACATTGCTATCAGATTCTCTGAAAAGCACGGGGTAAAGAATGCTCTTTTTATAACCCTGTCAAGCCTGATGTCGTGTATCTGCTAAGGAAAATTTTTTACTTGATAATATATGATATTATATCCGAGAACGTCGAGATTTCAAA